>CAWUFW010008731.1:357500-362500 GCA_963921515.1 Calotriton arnoldi | reverse complement strand
GGTTAATAGACAGCGAAAAAATACTTTGTTATAATGCATGTTAGTGCAATGCAATTCGTAAATTCATGGCAAATCAAATTAAATACATGTAAAACATAAGAATTAAAGCTTAGAATTTACAATACTAGGACATTCAAAGTGGAAAAGTTTTTCCTTGGTGGTCAAAATGCATCATAATACGTAATAATGTAAAACATATAGTTTCGCGGTCATATCCTATTTAAATGAATTTTAAATCCAACAATTACTGGCATGCAATGAAATACAAGCGTACAATCTAAATAGGTAATGTACCGTGTCTATTGTTAATGGTGACCTACTACATAACACCATAGGTCATGTCTAAATAAATTTCATATGACCGCACAATGATAGATGCATGTAGACTATGCGATAAATATCATAGGTAATGTACCTTAATGTCCTGCAATCCTGTCTATATAAGCAACCGCAATCTAATGAAATTCAGAGCAAGGGAATATCAGGCTAACAGTGTTTAGTGACACAGTGTGATAAAGAGAAGTGAATAAAAAGTGAATAAATAATGAGTATGTACATGTGCAATAGAAATAATAGGAGACTATAGGATCAAAACAACTCCCCTCGATAGCCGTCATGAGTGGAGTCATCTAATCAAGTATAATATCGGAACCTCTACCATCATGGATTCCCAACCAATAAGTTAAAGATCTTCCCTGCACTGGAAACAGTGCCAAGGAAAGACTCTCCACTGTATGCTCCAAGTCTTCCTAATTCATTGACTAAAAAGTGTAAGTGATTAAAACAGCATAGCTGATCAACTCATTCTAGGGAAGAACCAACAGAAGGATACTTTCCTGTAGTATTTCATTTGTATCCAATATGTGTAGCTAATTCCTCTCCACTATTGAGCACATTAGGAAATTTTGTATTAAGCTCAATAATGAGCCTAGATTCAGTAATTCGTAACAGTTTTTCTCTATCTCCGCCACGAGGATGAGGTACAATCCTATCAATCCCATAGAATATTAATAGATTGGGATTGCTCTGGTGTTTCATCTGGAAATGTCTGGCCACTGGATAATTAAAATCCGCGTGTGTTATGGCTCTCATGTGCTGTAGGACCCTGGTTTTGAGCTGCAGTTTTGTGCTGCCTGTATATCTCAGACCGCACGGGCATTCCAGGATATAGACTACGTAGTCACTCGTACAGGTTATGAATTTAGTGATTTCCCTAGTTTTACCTGGGTAAATATTGTAATTATCCCTACTACGACTGTGTTTACATGCCTTGCAGGAATTGCACTTGTGGAAACCTTTCGTAGTTCCCAACCATGTACTGCTGGTAGGTACCGGTTGGTAACTATGTACAAGATGGTCCCTTAATGATTTAGATTTGCGGTAGTTTATGCGTGGAGCTTTTCCCTATAATGGGATCTGTTTCCAGTAGGCCCCAATGTCGTTTCAACATACGTTGTCAGAGGCCTGATCTCATATTATAGGTAGTGATCATTCTGGGGATGTTAATCTCATTAGTTTTACTTTCTTTGGAAATAAATAAGGCATCGTTGTGTGTGATTTCCTGGACTTTCCGTGCTGCTGTGGATATGATATTATTATAACCTCTTTGCTTAAATAGTCCTTCCATAATCTTTTGCTCCTGCCTAAACCCATCTTCAGTACTGCAGATTCTGCGTGCTCTCAATAACTCCCCATAGGGGATGCTATTAATTAGGGGTGTAGGATGGTTACTGTTGGCATGGAGGAGCGTGTTCCCAGCAGTCCCTTTGCGAAATAAATTAGTTACCATCTGCCCGTTGACAATTCTGATGGCTACATCTAGGAACTCACAGTATGTTGTGCTTATGTTGTGGGTGAAAGAAAGATTTGACTGGTTGTTACCCAGTTCAGAGATAAATTCCTGTGCCATCTCCAAAGAGCCATCCCAAATCAAGAACAGGTCATCAATGTACCTGATCCAGATTGGGATGTGTTCAGTGTATTTTTCATAGGTTTCCACCCATACCACCTGTTCCTCCCACCAGCCCAGGAAAAGCTTAGCTAGGCTGGGGGCGAAACAAGTGCCCATAGCTGTACCCGTCTTCTGTCTGAAGAGTGTCTTGTCATAGATACAAATATTTTGTGTGAGACATTGCATCATCATATTTTCTAACATTTCAGTATGGTTCCACAAAGAAATATGTCTGTCTTTAAGGAAATACATGCAAGCATCTACACCTTGTCTTTGGTCAATTGAAGTATACAGTGAGCACACATCTAAGGCTATCATATGATAGGAATCCTCCCATCTTATGTCATGGATACGACGTAAGAAATCACTGCTATCACGACAATATGATCTGAGTCTAAGTACATATGGTGACAAGAAAAAGTCCAAGAATATTGAAGTATTTTCAAAGACTCCCCATTTGAAGAAACTATAGGTCTTCCTGGTGGTCTAGTGGAGTGCTTATGAATTTTAGGTAAAAGATAAAAACAAGGAACACGTGGTTTGTCAATTTTCAAGAAGAGGTACTCATCTCTATCCAAAAGACCTTGTTCCCCCCATTCTTTTAAGTAGTTATGATAAAGTACAATGGATGTTTTATATATTTCCCAGCTGACTTCTTCATAACAATTACGATCTTGCAGCTGTCGCAGTGCTTCATCATTGTATTGTTCAAAATTAATAATCACAATGTTCCCACCCTTATCAGATGGTTTCACAATTATTTTGGGGTCATTGGTTAAATTTCTCAGGGCTATTCTCTGTGATTTGGTCAAATTGTCATACGTAAACGAAGCTCATTGATTCTTCATTTTATTGATTTCCTGGATCATGATGGAATTAAATGCCTCTATGTTGTCATGAGGAACATTAGGATTGAATATGGAACGTGGTCTAAAGCCACTACGACATGTGGCATCTGGTCGAAAACCCAGTTCAATTAACATTTTCCTTTTGTTTTTATTGGATAAATCTGTGATATTTTCTTCTAGTTGATGTAAATACAAAATAAAATCGACATCTTCAATTCGGAAATCCATGGCATCCTCCGCCAATTGACAACCAGATCTTATTTTCTTTTGTTCTGATCCCATTTTGTATATTTTCATAAGTTTTAATTTCCTTATATAGAGAAAAAGGTCAATCCGGGTGGTAGTCACGATAATATCTTCTGTGGGGCAAAAAGATAGCCCTAATTGCAGAAGTGATTCCTCCTCCTTAGTTAGTATTCTGGAGGACAGGTTTACAATGGACTTGTTTTGATTATACTGTTTACTTTGAATGTCCCAGGTATGAGCTGTTCTGCCACCTTCTATTCTTCAATCTTCGTCTGGTTCTGTTCCTCTGCCTTTTCCTCTTTTGGGACCTTTGCCTCTTCCTCTGCCCTTGCCCCTGCCCTTGCCTTGATTTTTCTCTTCCAGTTCCTTCTTTTGTTTGAGTATCTGGAATTCGTGTAGGAAGGTCAGCGGACGTACCCCTAAAGGGGTATTAAGATTTGTGGCTTCTGTATCGGAACTTAGGTCTGAGCTCGAATCTGTTGATATGATTTCTTGAGGTCTTTGTTTTTGGATTGTATGAAAATTGCGTTGCGCCCAGTCAAATCGTTTAGCGTAAGTTAGTATCCTGCCTTCAGCATAATCTTTTTATCCCTCAAAAATTTGCGTTGTTTTTTAATTTTGATAGTGTCTTCATATGATTTTAATTTTCCTTCCAATGATTTCCAGAAATCGATAACAATTTGGTCGTCTTTAGATTTTTCTAAGTCTTGTTTTAATTCCTTAAGTTCTTTACGTGTTAAATCCAGGTCAATTTGAGCGTATTTAACCAGCATTTCTAACATGCCTCTGCATGTCTTTGCCATGTAGCTGGACCATTCTTTCAATAATTCCGGATTAGGATTCTCATAAGTGGGTATGATGGTGATTCTTAAGCCTCGAGGCACTCTGTTGACTTCTATGTAATTTGTGAGGGAAGTAATTTCCCACCACTTGTTTATTTCCCTTTTGGCCAGTTTCTCACATAGAGCTAATTTTTTCTTAAGCGATGGTTCCACTGCGTGGCCACTCCCTCCTGAAATCGACAGGACAATTACTGAATCTAGTCCTTCATCAAACATGGAAAGTACTTCTGCTTTCCTGGTGGATTCCCATTCATTCTCGGTAACAATATCCGTAAATCAGTCCTTCGTCACCCTCGGTTAATCACAACCCGGGTGCTGTGTCTGCTCCAATTCTTTCAGTCATCAGTAGCGTGTGCGTTATGTGCAGAGATGAAGAGAGATAAACCCGACCCCGCCCTCCGACAGAGCCGTCTAAGTTACCCACTTCACATACACAACAACGCCCGCTACCCGACGGAAAATCAGTCGATATCTCTGGAGCGGCGGGAACGGCTACTAACGTAAATTCCAACACAGTGCCGCGTGAAGTCGATCCCCTCCTTTCGACACCGGTGCCTGCTGCGGCAGCAGCAGCCGCTATTATTTGATCCACATAGCAATTTGAGAAATCCCAAAATCAGCAAAGCGGCACACCAAAGGACAACACAATTACTTTATTGTGTCTACAAACGACGCGTTTCGGCGAAGCCTTTGTCAAGTTACTGACCTGCGCCCTACTCCCCATAGAAATACAGGTCGCGGTTAATAGACAGCGAAAAAATACTTTGTTATAATGCATGTTAGTGCAATGCGATTCGTAAATTCATGGCAAATCAAATTAAATACATGTAAAACATAAGAATTAAAGCTTAGAATTTACAATACTAGGACATTCAAAGTGGAAAAGTTTTTCCTTGGTGGTCAAAATGCATCATAATACGTAATAATGTAAAACATAGTTTCACGGTCATATCCTATTTAAATGAATTTTAAATCCAACAATTACTGGCATGCAATGAAATACAAGCGTACAATCTAAATAGGTAATGTACAGTGTCTATTGTTAATGGTGACCTACTACATAACACCATAGGTCATGTCTAAATAAATTTCATATGACCGCACAATGATAGA
>CAWUFW010008731.1:0-347500 GCA_963921515.1 Calotriton arnoldi | reverse complement strand
CATGCCACAAATTTGTTCCACCTGCAGGCGTATACCACCTTAGTGGAGGGACGCCTGGCTGCCAGAATCACATCACAAACTTCGGGAGGCAAGTCGAAAGGAATCAACTGCCGCCGCTCAATCTCCACGCAAGCAGGTGTAGACTGGACAGATTCGGGTGGAGGACCGTCCCCTGCTGCTGCGACAGAAGATCCTCCCGAAGAGGCAGACGGATCGGGGATCTATGCTCATACTGAGTAGCTCGGGATACCAAACTCTTCGAGCCCAGTCCGGAGCCACAAGAATGACTTAGGCCCGGTCGTGCCGAATCTTCTTCAACACTCTGGGTAGAAGTGGTATAGGCGGAAAGGCGTACAACAGACCGCAACTCCACTCGCGACGAAAAGCGTCGCCGAGCGAGTGCCGCCTTGGAAATTCCAACGCGCAGAACTGATGACATTGCGCATTCTCTTCGGTGGCGAATAGATCTAACCAAGGCTCTCCCCACTGTAGAAAGAGTCCTTGCGCCACTTCCGAGTGAAGACGCCATTCGTGATCCATCATGCACCTGCGGCTGAGTTCGTCCGCCCTGGCGTTCAGAGAACCCGCCAGGTGTTGAACCATCAGGAACATGCCCTGATGTTCCAGCCATGTCCAGAGGCGCAGAGCCTCCTGACAAAGGGTCCAAGACCCCACCCCGCCCCTGTTTGTTGCAGTACCACATGGCGGTGGTGTTGTCTGTGAACACCTGCACTACCTTCCCTTTGACAGAGGGAAGGAATGCCTTGAGTGCAAGCCGGATCGCCGGGAGCTCCAGAAGGTTGATATGGAGCCGGGACTCCGCCCGGAGACCAGAGGCCTCTGATCTCCGCCTCTCCCATGTGACCGCCCCATCCCAGAAGGGACGCGTCCGTCACAACTGTATGCTCTGGCTGGGGAAGGGAGAGGGATCTGCCCATGACCCATTGCCGGTTCGAGAGCCACCACTGCAACTGTTTTGCAGTCCCCTCCGAGATCTGGACGTGAGCGGACAGGTTGCCCTGGTGCTGCGCCCACTGGAACTTCAGGTCCCACTGCAGAGCCCGCATATGCCATCTGGCATGATTGACCAGCAGGATGCAGGAGGCCATGAGGCCCAGCAGCCTCAGGGTCATCCGTACCGAAACCCAGGATAAAGGCCGAAAGATCGGAATCATAGCCTGAATATCCCGGACTCGCCGTTCGGGAGGATAGGCCCGAAACTGCGTCGTGTCCAGAACTGCTCCGATGAAAAGGAGCTGTGGAGAAGGAATTAGATGCGACTTCGGCACATTGATGGAGAACCCCAGCGAGTGCAGGAGTTCGGCCGTAGTCTGGAGGTGGGAGACGACTGCCTGGGACGAGCCCGCCTTCAGCAGCCAGTCGTCGAGGTAGGGAAGACTGAAACCCCTGCCCGGCGCAGATGAGCTGCGACCACCGCCATCACTTTCGTGAACACCCGAGGGGCACTGGTAAGGCCAAAGGGGAGCACGGTGAACTGAAAATGCTCGGGGCCTACCGTGAACCGAAGGTAACGCCGGTGGGCCGGCAGGACGGGGATGTGGAAATACGCGTCCTGCAAGTCCAACGCTACCAACCAGTCTCCAGGGTCGAGGGCAGTCAAGACCTGAGCTAGGGTGAGCATCTTGAACTTCTCCTTCCGGAGGAAGCGATTGACGTTCCGGAGGTCCAAGATAGGACGCATGTCCTCCTTGTCCTTTTTGGGCACCAGAAAGTAGTGGGAGTAGCAACCACGCCCTACTTCTGGGGTCGGAACATGCTCGATGGCCCTTTTGGTCAAGAGGGCCGTGACTTCCTTCTGTAGAAGCACCAAGTGATCCCCTGACATGCGGTGGAATTGAGGTGGCATGGCTGGGGGGTGGTCTCGAAGGGGAGGAGTAGCCCTTCGGACAATGTCCAAGACCCACCTGTCCGAGGTGATGGTGCGCCAGTGGGGAAGGTGATGGCGGACCCTGCCCCTACTGGCGTGCCGTGCACCTGAAAGGAGGGACTAGGAGGGCTTGGAGGCCGCGGACGGGTTGGAGGTGGTGGCCTGACCCGCACGCTGGTTGCCCGATCCGCCACGGCGGAATCCACGTCCTCGGCCACGCGAAGACGCCTGCTGCGCGGGCCGGTGGCTGGGCTGCTGACGTGAAGGGCGCCCCTACCGTGGCCACGATAGGGGCGAAAAGCAGAAGGCAGCGGAGGGCGTGTAGCAGAAAGGCCCAGGGACTTGGCAGTAGCCCGTGAGTCCTTAAAGCGCTCCAACGCATGGTCTGCTTTGGACCCAAAAAGACCGACTCCATCAAAGGGCATGTCCATGAGAGTATTCTGGACATCCCCTGAAAAACCAGTGGTTCTCAGCCAGGCGTGGCGTCGGAGCGCCACCGTCGTTGCAATCGACCTGCCCAGCGAGTCGGCGGTGTCAAGGCCACAACGGATAGTGTATTTGGCCGCATCCCTTCCTTCCGCAATGGCGCGGGAAAGCAGTGCCTGGACCTCCTCAGGGCACTGGGGCAAAACATCCGCCACCGAATCCCACAGGGAGTGGGTATATCGGCCCAAAAGACAAGCGGTGTTAACGGACCGCAAGCCAGCACTGGAGGAAGAAAAACCTTTCTTCCCAAACTGATCCAGGCGTTTGGATTCCCTATCCGGAGGAGCGGTAGGGAAGGCGGTTTGGGAAGCGGAGGCTTGGACAACCAAGCTCTCAGGAGTGGGTGGACAGAAAGAAACAGGGGGTCGCCCGGAGCGGGGCGATGGCGTTGTGACACGTTCCGATCCACAGGAGCCCCTGTGTTGGGCTTGGACCAGGCGCCCAAAAGAACGTCAGTGAGGGCGTCGTTAAACGGCAGCACAGTCTCCGCAGAGGAGGCTGCCGGCTGAAGCACCTCTGTCAAGATGTTAGGCTTGACCGTCAAAGTAGGGAGCTGGAGACGTAAGGCCCCAGCAGCCCTACGCAACACCGTACCGAAATTGGCCCCCTCCTCCGTAGCCACGGGAGGAGACAGCATGCCAGTGTCAGGGGAAGTATCCAGACCACTGGCCTCCCTAGACTCTGTCCAGTCCTCATCATACTGACAGTTGCGCGTCAGAGGGTCATCAGACCCCTCCCAGTCCTCCTGGTCCTCCTCTGGTTCAAAATAAGGAGGAGGAGGGGACATTTGGGACCCAAGGTCCCATCGGCGCCGGAGCCGGCGCCGAGCGACGTCGCTCCGGGTCCATGTCCGGAGCCGGAAGGAACTGGGGACGCCGCCGCCCGGAGCCCAGGGCGGCGCCGAGAACGGCACCGGAGACATCGGCGCCGGCGGAGGTGTCGTGAGGTCGACCGGCGTCGATGGGGGTTGTGGAGCCGGGATCGAGGCCGGGGCCGAAGCCGGAGCCAGGATCGAGGCTGGAGGCACGGGCGACGCCGGGGCCGGAGCCGCCGGCGATGCCGGAGCAACCCCATCAGGGCCCGCGGGCCCGAAGGCGCACCGGAGGGGCCTGAAGGCCCGAAGAGGCGGGCCATGGCCGACAGGAACTCCTGTACCTTGGCCGGATCCGCCCGAACCCGGGAAGGGCGGGTATGGCGGGGGCGACTCCACAGGCAAGTCCGGGGCCGCGGGGCGGGGACGGTGCCGGGATGGGCCTCAGCCGAGTCGCGAGACCGGCGAGGCGAAGTCCGAGAGCGACGATGCTTCTTGGACTTCTTGTGCTTAGACTTACCGGACGAAGAAGACTTCGACGCCGACGACCGGTGTGCACTCCGCGAGCGACCCCTGGACCTCTCACGCGACCGGGGCCTCCGTGGAGCCGAATGCCGGGCCTCGAGGAGCTTTCGAGACCGCTCTCGCAAAGCTTTCGGGTTGAGGGCCTGGCATTCGGGACAAGACTCGGTGTCGTGGCCTCGGCCGAGGCAGAAGAGACACTCCCAATGCGGGTCGGTGACAGACATCATCCGCGCACAGGCGCCGCATCGCTTGAAGCCGGGCATCCCTACGACACCTTAAAGTTGGAAAAAACAGTGAAAAAATCACCAAAAATTATGGTCAAAAATTGACCAGGGCACTGCTCTTCCCGGATCTGCGCTTGCTGGCGCGGAAAAGAAGAACTGACGCCAGCGCGCAGGGGCGGCGCCTAAGTACTGCCCGCGACGTCATCCCGGCGATCACGACGCCGACGACGGACGCGGAGCCGCACGACGCCGCCTACCGACGCGCAAGGGTACTGCTACGCAAAACTTTCCGGATCCAGCCTGACGCCTGGGGATATTCTAAGGTAAGGAATCTATCACTAACGTGTCTCTTTCAGATATATATATATACACACACATATATATATATATATACACACACATATATATATATACACACACATATATATATATATACACACATATATATATATATACACACACATATATATATACATATATATATATATACACACATATATATACATATACACACACATATAGCTACTGGTCCCCACCATGCGTTCACAGACAAGGTTAGTTCGACAAAGTACTAGACATGGTGTATAATTCTACGTCTACATAGAAAGTGAACACAAACTCGAAAGACGCGGTGCTCCGCTGTCCTTATGAACTGAAAAGGGGGGATCTGTATGTTACACCAAAATAACACAATCAACAGCGGGTTCAAATATCATCTTAAATCTTGTGCTATACAAATGAAATTAACACATTGTGAAACTCAGTTAATAAAACCAGAATATATCTTATCTGTGATGTGCCCTCCACCACTTCAACGTGATGTTCGTAGAAAAGGGTAGTGACCCCAGACGGTAGCCTTCTCCACAAGATGGTCCCTCCCTTTTCCCCTGTGATAAAAAAGAAAAGAGAAGATGCAGTTCTTGTAGTATGCATTCAATAAAAACAAGGACATATCAGTACACTATAGAGAACATACAATAAATTCGAAAATGTCAGGTGGAATCATTTCTGGAAACGACCTCAAAATCAAAAAAATTAATAAAAAAGGGTATATATTAGGCCTGGGCGGAAAACTACGCTACGCTCGCGTAGTTTGCGAAGTTTGCGCTACTTCGCACAACGCGAATTGCACGTAGCACAGTGCAAACACGCGTAGCGTAGTGCAGCGGTCATTTTTGCTTGCTCGCGGTCCTCAACGTCAAGTTGGCAACCGCGAGCAAGCAAAATGACATCCCGGCGAGACTTTTTCTCGCTTCGCGATCAGCAACACAAGTTGCCGATCGCGAGCGTGGAAAATAAACCTCCGGCGAGATTCTCAACGCTGGGAGGTCAGGTTTCTCATTGCGAGTGGTCGCGTATGCTCGCGACGCCGCGATGAGAAACTACCAGTCCGCGTTGAGAAGCTGCCGCCGAGTAAAAATCTACTCGAGCGGCAGTAAAAGACAGCTCGCACTGTGCAAGATGCCGCTTTCAATGATTGCACAGTGCGGACAAGCATCCGGCACTGTGTAATCATTAGTGAACACGCACTACGCAGTTTGCGTAGTGCTACGCGAAGCTCGCGTAGTGCGAACTTCACTTTGCGTAGCTCGCGAAGCGCTACTTCGCGAACTACGCCCAGGGTTAGTATATATACTGTACTAGATCATTAATTTTCATGTAGGTGAATACCTAACTCTTTGTCCAAGTTATGACTTCTCGGGAATCTACATTGTAGGTCTAGAATGTGCCACGATTCTCTTTTCCTTAATAGGGTTCTGTTACCACCCCTGTAGTTCTGATGGATCTGCTCTATGATAAAGTACTGGAGGAGAGAACTGTTGGATAAGTGGTACTCAGCAAAGTGTCTAACCATAGAGTAATGCGGGTCTTTTTAAGTTATGGCCCGCATGTGTTCTAGTACCCTTTTTTTCGCGGGAAATGTAGTGCTGCCCACATATTGTAATTTACATGGACACTCCAGAACATAGATGACATGGGAGGAGTTGCACGTCAGAAATTGACTGATTTTCTTGGACCCTGTTGGTGTCTCATAGGTTCTCTTCATGTAGCTTGCGCGGCACGCCTTGCAATGGCCACATGGAAAAAAACCCTGAAGTCCCTGGTGAAGGGTAGAGTTTCTGCTAGTGATGTCTCCCTTAACTAGTATGTCTCTGAGGTTTCTTCCTTTTCGGTAAGTAATCATCAGTCGTTTGGGGAGATCCTGTCCCAGTACTGGGTCACTTTTTAATGTATTCCAGTTGCGTGTAACTATTCAGGCAATCTGCTTTGATTCAGAATTGAAGGTCAGGATAACCCTGGGTGTGATGTCTGTTTCTATATTCTTCTGTTTTTCTAGGAGAGTTTCTTCCCTGGTGGTTTTGTTCGCCTTATCCTTTGCTACATTCAACACCCACAACGGATAGCCTTGTTCAGTAAATCTTTCAATCATGTTTTCTTGCTCTCTGAGAAAGTCTTCCTGGGTGCTACAATTCCTTTTTGCTCTCAGTAGTTCCCCAAACGGAATACTCCATTTTAAGGTCTCTGGGTGACTACTGAGGTCATGCAGGAGGCTGTTCCCTGCTGTAGCTTTCCTGTGCATTGTAGTTTTCAATCTGTTGCCATTCACCTCTACTTTCACATCCAGGATCTCAATACTTTCTCGACTCAGGTGTGGGATGTGGGCTTCAGGTTTGCAATTACATTGAAGACTTCACTCTGTCATGGGTTTGAAATCAGACCAATTAGCATCATTTTTCGGTTGAGGAAGATCAGTCTACATTCGTTATTGTTGGGACCAATAGGTCATTAGTTAAATTTGGAGTGGGGGCAATCGTGGAGGAAAGTGAGAGAGTGGTGTGGGTAGGAATGGAAGACGGATTATCCACTTGGATGATGGATTGCGCAATTGTTGCTATTTTATCAATGAAGAAATTGGAAATTTCTTCACAGTGTTCATTGAAGGCTATTATTTCTAAAGGGGAGGTAAGGGTAGTGTAGTTTGATGATGTTGAAGAGCTCCCTAGATCTGTGCTTAGTGCGGTCAAGTTGGTTGCGAAAGTAGGTAGCTTTTTCTCCAAAGATGTGTTTCTTATATGAAAGTCTTGCAGATCTTAGAAGAGAGAGGTGCACTGTAGAGGGGAACTGTCTCCAAGTCCTTTCTGCTTGTCTAAGTTGTCTCCTCTCATTGTTCAGATCGGGGTTAAACCAGGATTTTGATTGTATTTTTCTAGATTGTTTGTTTGAGCGGTGCTACTTGGTCGAGGACATCAATCATTGTTGTATTGTAGTGGGCGGTGAGGTCCTCAGCAGTGTGAGTGAGGGGATGATACTTTAACTGGGCCTGTACCCTGGATTTCAAATTCAGTTACAGGAATTTGTTCGATATTCCTAGCCCAGTGTATAGGTTTTCTGGAAGGGGCTGTGTGAGCTTTAAGGAGGGTCTTGATATTAAAAAGTATGAGATGGTGGTCAGACCAGTCAATAGGTGTGATGGATCGAAGTGAGATCAGATCATTTTTGCTGATTATAGCATCTATGGTGGAGCCTTTACAATGGGTTGGTTCACTGCAGAGTTGTTTGAGGTCATTTAAATCAAGAAGGTTAGTTAGGAGGCGAACAGTGGTATCTTCTGAGTTATTCCATTGAATATTGAAGTCGCCAAAATAAACGTCCTTCGAGCCAGTTAGGAAGAACCGTGTTACTAGGTCGGTTAGTTCCTCTGAGAAGAGGGTGCGATCACAAGGTGGGTGGTAGATGTTGTGAAGTTTGATAGGCAAGGCGCCTTTGGTTGCAAGTTCAACTCCAAGGTATTCGAAAGTTGAGTATTCTGGATTCCTTCTTTGTGTATGATTGCCAGACTGCCACCTTATCTCTTTTGTCTATCCTGTAGAATGGAATATCCAGGAGGAATGAGCAGGTCTAGAATGGGTGTCAAGTTGTTCATTGAGCCGTTTCAGTGAGGAATGCAATATCTATATCCTTATCCAGTATAGCTTTTGCAATATCTGTGGCATGATCTGCAGTTTAGGAGCATGCATGTTTGTAGGCTAGAGCTATTGATTGTGGTAAGAAGTGTCTGAATAGTGGTATATTGAGCAGGCAGTCTAGGCGAGGTGCACGTTCTGGGGATTCCATTTGTGCCCATGATTACTGGGACAGTGAACAGAGGAGTGTCTCGTATTCTGATTCATAGCGACGTACGATTTTAAGAGAGCTTCGGCTTCTGAATCCGATATTGGTCTGCAAGCTCGTTGGGGTCTGTAGGATGCACGGTTCAAGGGAATAGTAGTCCAGTAGGGATGTTGGCTGATAGCTGGAGAACCTATACATGGAGACAACTTCTCCCTTCTTTGAGTATGGTAGTGGGTTAACTTGGCCTGGATAAGAAGGTCCTTTTTTTACATGTGAAAGGTCTGTAGCTAGTGAATCCAGTTTTAGTTCTATTCACTTCTATCAGTTAAGTTTCTATCTCTAAAAGAGGGTGTAAATGCATCCGGTCTCGTGGTTAAGGATGGCGAGGGAGCTTCTCTATAGGGAAGGCCTTTGTCAAAGAGGTTGGAGATGCAGATATTTTGGCCTTTGTCAAAGAGGTTGGAGATGCAGACATTTTGTGAGAGCAGAGAAGGGTCAGCATTAGTAGAGAGGAGTGAGCCCGTGGCGAGTGGTCTGGAGTTGGGTTCAGCGTCATCAGGTTCTGGGTGTGTGTCTGTGGGTTTTAATACCGTAAATTTGTTGGTTGGGGTGGGTGCCGTTTAAGTCAATCTAGTAATTACTTGGTGAATGCGTGCGTCATGGGGGGCATCACCGTTGCTTGGTGTGTCAGGGTTCAACAAAGGTGTGTAACAAGTCAGTGGAGTTAGCGGAGCGTGAAGGTTCAGGTTTGGCAGTAGGGGGTAGAGGGAAGATTGGGGCACATGGCGATGTTGTGACAAGCTAGCTAGAAGGGACGGGAAGTGCCGGTCAAAGATGGTGAGGTCATGGTCTGTAGCTTGTACAAGTATTTTCCCTGTCCTAAAGATAGAAATGGAGAATTCCCCTCTACAGGTTAGGGAGGGGGAAGTGGTGAGTTTAGTACCATAGGGGATTTTGATAGAATTGGTGACCTTTAGGTAGAGGGGGAAGATTCTCCATTTTGCAGGGCGTTTAGAGTAGAAGACGAAGTCGGTTTTCTTGTTGCCATTGTCACGTTGTAGTAGGTATCAGCTATTAGTTTTTTCGGAAGTTGTTTGAGAAGGCTGTGTTTGAATTCCTTTTTAGCACTGTTAAATAGATTATTAAGATACCTGATGCTCCATGAGTTAGAGCCATCTCTCTCAAGTGCAGTGTCGCAGGATTTGGGGAGGCATATATCCATGTGGAAGCAGCAGAATTTTCTTTGTCATCAACTTGGCTACATTTTAAGGTGCATCCAGTAGAGATTGCAGACTTGTGTATCATTGTTCACTATGGAAATATATAATAATGCACACCAAAATAATTATATAGAATATGAATTTTACTATTACAGAGTAGAATTGTTCTGAGTACATAAACCTACACATCCAACATGAAAAACAATTTATTTCACAGGACATAATGCACAAATCCATCACAGCACTCATGCTTAATAAGGTCTATCAACTCGTTTGATATATGAAGCAAATTGTGCCCCTCGAAGCCTGTCTAACCGGGGAGATAGTTGTGCTGCCTAATGAGCAAGTAACTTGTCATTTTCCAACCCCACTAGAAGATTCGCCAGTGATAATATACCTGAAACAGGCAGGATGGAGACATTAATAGGAGGTGGAAGTGAAGTAAGATCCTAAATTCAGTACATCTGTTAAAAGGACAGTGAGCCATATAATCCGCAAAATATACTGCCGGCAAAACATTCCTTTTCTCTGTATTTGGGCTAGAAAAATAACCCTATTTTATTACCAGGTTTTCGTGGGTGAACGCGAAAAACTTTGTGAGGGAATCACACGTGTCTAGCACACCATGAAAGCACTCTTTCTGAAATACCTGTGGCTCTGTAATTAATTTATTTAAAATATATAATGTAAAACATACGTAGCTCTATTTTTTAAAACTTTTCTTGGGACAGAGAAGCCCTGAACATCCATGTAAGTAGTTGAACTTGCTCAAACAGTGAATTTTTGGCAAGTCATTCACCACTTTTAAATTTACTAGCAGCGTTTTGAAAGCACCTACAGTATCTGAAGAACAACAAATTAAAAGCACTTCAGGTCTTACAAAGACTATAGAAAGCGCTGTGGGAATACCATTACAAACCATTACTATTCCGCATAAGTGTCTAAGGTTTTGTGTAGTGCAGACCAGATTCAGATTTGAGTCAAAGCCCCTCAACTGTGAAACCCTTGCTGCTTTAAACCGGTGACAACAGTACGCAGTGTCATGGATAAAGAAGGGGACATCTGATTGACAGAGGGTGGAGCTGGTGTGTGCACAGGAAGGGCAAGGAGCTGCATGGTAGTAAGATCACATGGGCTGTGAAACATCAATGTGGAAGAAAAGCTCAGCAAATAGGTCCCCGACATTTCAAATAGCCTATCACACTTATGTTGGAGCAAGGAAACATAGCTGTAATGAGATGCTAATTTCCTTACCCACTGAGAGCCGTGATTACAGGTTCCAATTGCTAAATTTCATCTATATACCTTTCAGCTTTACAGCAAAAGCACAGCGCTGTGCATCAGCTGGAAAAGTCAAATGTTGCTGGCCACGCCCCCTGCTGCTTCATCGAGGTACGTTCAAGGCAGAGACACAGCAGGTCCAGGAGGAGCACAAACCACAATAAATAAAATATTCATAAAATGTGGTTGTGAAGTTGAAGGCAATGGCAGTTTAGAGGAGAAAAAAAGTGTCCATAGCGACAACCCAGTCATCATTCAAGAAATCCAACTCGAATACCTTTCGTGGCCCATGAACATGGCTGCCACGGTATCAGTTTGCTTATGCTTGACATTTCAGAGTTTTTGTTTTTACTATGCCTTATATGTGGCACTTTGACAATTTTGTTACAAACTGAGAATAAACCAAATGAAATGATTCCCATCAAATATTAACCACTTTTGGTCAACGTGATGGACCCAGAAACAAAAGAGCTCTTGGCAAAAATACAGGACCATCAGCATGCAATGTCACAACACAAGGGGAAGGTGGGGTGCACCTGACTGCCACATCAGGAGTGCACAACTAACGCACTAATGGGGGTGGTTCTTGCATTGTATATAAGCAAGGACTGCGTTTCTCAGGATAGGAGGATACCCAAATATGGCAAATTGCCCCACTAAGTTGGTTTGGACTGGATATGACTTGCAAACAAACAAATCATCTGCAAACAATTGGCACTTCAAATGAAAGTGAACCAACCCTTCTCCCAGAGTGCATTACAGTGACATGGGGGCAAACAGCAATTTCAATATTTATAACTTTATTTTGATAGATGAAAAGTAATATTTGTCAAGGTAGCAGACATTTCTCTCTAGCAAGAGCTCAATGTTGAGCTGTTTTAGAAATGAATAGCATGACATCAAGTATCTTGTGAGTGGCTAGCATTGCAGTAAAGCTCCCTGACATTCATGATAATTAACACAAACATGTGATGCTATTGAGATAGTGTTCTCCCTGAAACCAGCTTTAAAACTCTGTTGGAGGAAAACAAAAATGCCACATCAGACAGGAAGCAGCCGTAATCTTTCTCCAGTAGGCAAGCACTGTGGTTAATGAGGCCCTATGGAGACTGGGGAGTCCTTAACCTCATACACATTGTCTGACTTTGTGTACTTAATTCTTGAAATAAAAGACCCAGGCCTGTCACCCACAGTAGGTGGTCTGCTTCAATATAAGCATGTTCCTTCACCTACAATGTTGGCGGTCTCACCATGGGCTCTTATTTTTGTTTTTGTGTAAGTAATGAAGCATGAAGGGAAAGTGAATATATAATTGTCCTTTGGGTCGAACAAAAATATATTTCTTAACGTTTTCAGGCACAAGGTTGAAAACAAGTACTAGATAAAGGGTTATTATAGGGCCCCTACATATCTACATTCAAAACTCCACGTTTCTGCCCCAGTTTAGGTACCACTAAGGGTCGCCATTCGCCAGGACCAATCTTAACCAAAACTAGTACAGATGGCAATGGGTGTTTAATTAATGTGGAGAAAGTAAAGAAAAACTAGGTCAGCAGGCCAGTGCTACCAGGCTGTGTTACCTTTAATATCCTGCATTGGGATAAAAACAGATTTTAATAGAAACGACTACAAAGAACATTCTATCACATTGGAGCCCAATGCAATACTATGTGGCGGAAATGAACAATTTACTTACCCTTCGGTAATGTTCCTTCTGGTGGGCACTATCACAACAGAGATTCCTCAGCTTCAGAATATCCCCAGGTGCCAGACTGGAACCGGAGAATTCTTCAGTAAAGCTCCACGGGCCAGTAGGTGGCACTGTATGACTCCATGATGACTACATTTCACTCCGAAGTGACAGAACAGAGTCACATAGAAGTGGCAGATTCTAGTATTTTAATTCCGTGCACCCAGAAGCACAGCATAGACAAATTGTGGTTGACAGTGGGGAAACAACCTTAATAACGAATCCCTAACAACGAGTGGGCTTAACAACGACTCTCAAACATGAGACCACCTCAGACTATCAAAGAGGCCGTTCCACAGAACAGGGGAAACGGAAGGTGCAGTGAGGAATCTGCAGTTAGAATAGCCACAGTGAGAGCATTATCCCAGGGAAGTAACTTGTTCTTCTGATGGTTAGTTCCAAACACAGATTCTTCACCTTTACTATACATACCATAGCAGTACCGCCCAGAGGTGGAGGATCTGGGGAGTGGACTCAGACCAAAGGGCCCTGCTGAACCAAGTGATCTTACCAGCAGACTAGTTCTCAAACAGTGTTTTGTGAACGTCAGCACTGACGTCCACATCGCAGCCAGTTATCTACTACAGTCAACCTTCTAGACAATACCACTGTAGCAGTCTTAGTCCTAGTAGAATGAGCCTGCAAGCTTTCAGGGGGCTGCTTCTTAGCCAGCACACAGCAAATTTTGAGGCATTAGACTATCCACCTTGAAAAGGTCTGCTTTTGCACTACTCTAATTTCTTTCCACACCCCAGTATCCCACATTGTCCACCCGATATTCCTTAGTGAAGTTGATGTAAACACTAAAAACTCTCTTGGGGTCAAGGCGATGGAATTTCTCCTTCGAGGGATGAGGTAAAGCAAATAATGCTGGCAAAGTAATCGATTGGCCAACATGAAAGCATATTGGAGTCTCTCCTTCCATTTCAGCAGAATGTGTCTAATGAGGTGTTTGGAGAAAACTCAAACTTGCAGAATTGTTGACAGTGCATAATCGACAGTGAAGAATAGAACTAGCCGCATAATTGACAGTGAAGAATAGAACTAGCCAGTCCCGAACCAACTTGGGAAGGAGAATCCACTTGTGGGCTGCCAGACACCTGCTAAACTCGTCCGTTCTGGTATTCATGGACTCCGCCTGGGGTCCAGCCATCTACGAGGTGTAGCACCAACTGGCATAGGATCCTGGTGCACACCCCGCCATGCATATTGCAGTACTACATGGCTGTTAAATTGTCCATGAGGGCCTGCACTAAGCTTACTCTGATGGACTGCAGGTAGCAATTCAGGGTATGACAAATCGCTCGCAGCTCCAAAAGGTTGATATGGAGCTGGGGCTCCACTGGAAACTAGATGCTTCTAATTTCCACCTCTTTCTGAGGTGACTTTCCCAACCCAGCAGCATCACATCAGTTACAACTTTGAGTCCTAGGGTGGGGAAGATAAAGTTGCCTGCCACAGGTCAAACTGGCAACCAGCAGCCACCACTATAGAACCTGTGCAGCCTCCTTAAAGATCTGCATGACAGGAGAGGCAACCCTCATGTGTGGGCTTAGATGTGACATTGGCTTGTTGACAGTAAATCCCAACATTGTTAGAAGTGTGACTATTGCATGGTGGTGATCCACAGCTGAGCCTGGGAAGCCCACCTTCAGGGGACAGTTAATGAGATACAGGAATATATGTACCCCGACCTCCGAACAAGCACAGCACTTTTGTGAATGGCAGAGGTAAGGCTGAAGGGAAGCACAGCAAAGGTGAAGTCCTCTCATCCTATCTTGAACAGCAAGTAATGCCTGTGCGACCACAGGGCATGTATCTAGCAATGCACATTATGCAAGTGAAAGGGCAGTATCCCAATGCCATCTCCTGGTCTCAGAACTAAAATAATCTGGGCCAGCATGAGTATCTTGAATTTGTCCTTTTGCAGAAAGCAATTCAATGGGTGAATAACTAAAACAGGCCCGAGACCCCAATCTCCCCTCCCCCTAACCCTTCTCTAGGTTGAGGAAAAAGCACAAGCATCATCCCATCCCTCTCTCCAATTTTGGTACTGGCTCAATGTTACCTTTATAAAGCAAAAGATGGAACTCCTGCATCCAGATTTTGGAATATTGTTCTGAAATGAGTGTGGTGTGGTGGAAAAAGGCAGAAGTAAAGAAAAACAAACTGGACATAACCCTTTTGGAGATTTGTAATACCCAACTGTCTAAAGTGATGGATCTGCAGCCAAGAAGGAAACGTGCAGGCATGGCTTGGGTCGCGGAGGTCAAACTAAAGCAGCCTGTAAGCAGATGTAGTAGGAGAGTAGTTAGAAGAATGTGATTCCTGCTAAATCACACGGGTTCTGCTGGTACTGCGCCCACGCCCTTCGAAAGGAGTAGGTTGGCTTGTGTACAACATGCTTTTGGAGGATTGATATGGTCTATAAACTAGCCCCTTGGAGTAGCATCTGGATTTCGTGAAATGGAGACATTTTTGGCTGGCATGGATAAACCAAGGGATTGCGCCATGGCATGGTTGCCTTTGAACTGTTCCAGCACTCCATTAGCCTTCTCCCGGAATAGCCTGGAGCCATTAAAAGGCATACTATTAGAAAAGCTTGCCTGTCACTAGAAAACCCGGTTGACCTCATTTAGATTTTCCTTCCAAGCACAATGCTGGTACCAATTATCCAACCAATGTTGCCAGTCCTGTCCAGGTCATCCTACAGCACTTTGCAGCATATTGGCCAGCATGAAGAACAAGTTACTTACCTTCAGTAATGCCTTGTATGGTAGAAACTATCTAGCTGCAGCCTCCTTAGCTTAGAATTATCCCAAGGCGTCAGACTGGATACAGAAATATTCTTGCAAGCAGTTTCCTTGTGCACCGGTAGGTGGCGTCATTCAGCTACGCGTGGTGTTGTCGGCTCTGGAAGTGACATGCGCAGTGCCTAGCCACCACCTCAGCTCACGGACGTCAGTTTATTTTCACGACATTCCACACCAGGAGCATGGAGACACGAACAACACTGACCAATGGAATTTGGAACTAGGGCCGCGAGAAGGCAGCAGCCCTGTACCTGTAAATCCGTTTGCAGAGTGGGGAGACTGGGTGGGTAGGTAAGGAATCTACGGGCTAAACAGAGCCTCTATCAGATAAGGCGTTACCGAAGGTAACTTGTTCAGCTGATAGAGACTTATAGCAGTTGATTCCTTACCTTCCACCCCCCCAGAGCTTTACATAGTGCAAACTCGAACCGAAGGTATCAGCGCTTTACACGAGCCCCAGTTGCGTTACAGACGGACACATTCATTTTGTTGGGCACGGGGAGATTACGTGATTTGCCAAGAATCACAGGATGTTGAGCGTTCCTGCCAAGACCACTCTAGCCATTAGGCCACATTCGGCCAAATAGATACACAAGCAATACCTCTAAAGAGGCGGGTTTGCAAACTTGATTTAGATAGGAAGTGCTGCAGGACAGAACAGTCAAAGTGCCCGTCCCGACATACCGAACTGTCCAGGCAGTAGTGCTTGGTGAATGTATGCAGTGAGGCCCACGTTGCTGCCTGGCAGATGTTCAGGAACGTAACTCTGCGTGCTAATGCAGTGGTTGCAGCCTTTGCTCTAGTGGAATGCGCACACAAACACTCTGGGGGTTGCTTCATGGCCAATGCGTTGCTTCATGCAGAGTATGATTATCGTGAGATGGTTCATTTCTGCATGGCCTTCCTTTTTTGGCTCCGACATATCCCATGAAGAGTTGATCGTCCACCTGGAATCATTTCGTGCGTTCAAGGCAGAACGACAACGCTTTTTTTGGATCCAGTTGGTGGCATCTCTCCTCTTCTTCAGTGGGAACGCCGCCGCAAGACTGGTCCTCAACCTGCCAAAACACTGCCACATCTCCCAGCACTTGCGCACACTCCACTGGCTCCCCGTCGAGGCGAGAATCACCTTTAAGATGCTCACCCACGCACACAAGGCCCTCCACGGCACCGGACCAGCATACCTGAACAGCCGACTCAAATTCCACGCACCCCAAAGGACCCTACGATCAGCCCAGCTCTCCTACGCCGTGGTCCCCCGCACCAGAAAGACCAGATCGGGAGGCCGCTCCTTCTCCTTCCTCGCGGCCAAAGCATGGAACGCCCTTCCGCTCCATCTCAGACAGACAACATCGCTCCCATCTTTGCAAGAAACCTCAAAACCTGGCTCTTCGACAGACCCCTCCTTGATGGAATGGAACCTGCACCCCCCCACCCCTAGCGCCTTGAGACCCTTACGGGTGAGTAGTCGCGCTTTAACAAACTCCTGATTGATTGATTGATTGATTGGGATGAAGAAGAGTATAAATAGTAAGCAAGGTAATGGACTGGCCTATGAGGAACGGGGGGCTGGAGGGTTTCGGTCCAAAGCGGTCACATGTTGCAGCTCAATCTCCATGCATGAAGGTGGAGGGTTGACCGATTTGGGTGGAAAACCCTTCCCTACTGCTGCAACAGAAGATTCTCCAGAAAGGGCAGCATAATCGGGGGGGATCAATGGCCATGCCCGACAGCTCAGGATACCAGCCTCTCTGACTTCAGTCCGGCGTTACAAGGATGACTAGGGCCCGGTCGTTGCTACTGCTGACATTGCGAGTCATTGGCGGTGGCGAACAGATCTAACCATGGTTCTCCCCACTGCTGAAAGAGACCTTGCACCATCTCCGGATGGAGATGGCATTCATGATCCGCTAGGCATCTTTACCTGAGTTTGTCTGCCCTTGCGTTCAAAGAGCCCACCAGATCATAAACCACCAGGGACATGCCCTGCTGTTCTAGCCATGTCCAGAGATGCAGGGCCTCTTGACAAAGGGTCCAAGACCCCACCCAGCTTGTTGCGGTACCACATGGTAGTGGTGTTGTCTGTGAACACCTGAACCAACCTTCCCTGTAAGTAAGGAAGGCTTTTAATGCCTGTTGGATCGCTCTGAGCTCCAAGAGGTTGATGTGGAGTTCGGCTTCTGCCAGAAACCAGTCCTCTGATCTGCACCTACCACTGCAGATCTTTTGTGGTTCACTCAGAGATCTGGACCATGTCTGAGAGATTCCCCTGATACTGTGCCCACTGGAACCTCAGGTCCCACTGTAGAGCCCTCATAAGCCAGTGGGCATTTGTCGTAAGAAGGATGCCGGAGACCAAGAGACCCAACATCCTCAGTCAGTCTCACCGAAATCCAGGATAGAGGCAGAAAACATTGGTATCATAGCCTAAAAATCCTGGACTCCAATAGTTTGAAGTTTATTTATTATGCTTGATTAATTAAAACCATTGCATACACTAAAAATAAAATATCTTACAATGTTTTGATAAAACCATTGTAAAAATTCCTGACTTTTTATCAACAATAAGTAGAAGGGTAAATAAAATCTTACGGGACATTAAAGGAGGTGTACAAATTATTAAAACATTCTGCACGTTGATCGTATTTGACTGTAGGTATTATTTCGACTGTGTTCATTCTTGTAGTAATTATGTCAGTTCTTGTAGTAAGTAGTCCTTGGCCGACTCGGACCGGTGTTTCAATCTTTTTGCAGTTATGTCAAGGAATTTAGTTAGCCGGCAATTTAGCTGCACCAGCTCAGGATTGAAACACAACATTACTGCTTGTCTGCAAGATCTAACTCCATACTGTCTAAACACTGGCTTTAGCAGGGTAATCCTTATATCTTTTAGCATGCTACAGGTGCATATAACGTGAATTACGTCCTCGACACCGCAGCCGCATAAATGACAAGACTGGTCTCCTCCCTTTCTCTCCCAAGGGGGTAGGAATTGATTAAAGGGCCCAACCCCCAGCCGGAGTTTGAGGAATTTTTCCTTGATATTAATTTTTATTCCCATTTTCAAGTAGAGTTGGGGTTTGAGCGTTTTGTATGTGTTTAGGACCA
The DNA here is from genome assembly GCA_963921515.1 of Calotriton arnoldi. NCBI lineage: Eukaryota > Metazoa > Chordata > Amphibia > Caudata > Salamandridae > Calotriton > Calotriton arnoldi. The sequence continues at coordinate 329,281 of CAWUFW010008731.1, read as the reverse complement.
CCCAGCCGTGCGATCGTTTGGCTAATGTTTTTTTATCCTCCATTGCGGATAAGCGGGTTACCTTTGTTACAGTTTTTTTAAAAGTGAAATGATTCGTCGAGGCGTTCCACAAGTCTGTTAGACCTAAATGTATAATAGATTCCTGGAGGTAAAGACTTGCTGGTGCTTTTCCTGGGCGAGAGAGTTCCATCCAAAGTGGGTCATTCAGGGTTCCTTTTTCGTCGCCTTTGATCTTATGCCAACATTTCACATACGCTCCCCTTCGTTCCGAAGACTGTTTTTGAAGCCCAAATTCCAACCGTATTTGGGCTGGGGAGACATTTCTGGGGAGTTGAAGGATCGCTCGATAAGAGTTGGATATTATGTTATCAAGAGTTGTTGCGTCTTTTCCCTTCATCGTTTCGCTCCCGTAAGTTATTGTTGGCTGAAGTTTAGCTTGCAGAACCCTTAGCAAAGGGTCAAGCGTCAGATCCGGTAAAAGCTTCTTTAGGGGCTTTATGGCTAAATAGGTCATTACCCCCTTTCTCCGCAAAGATTCTATTTGCGGTTTCGATGAATTGTTTTGATCCAGTATTACCCCTAGGTACTTTTAGCTTGCTGCTTGGTCCAAACGATGGCCGTCGAGAAACCAATTAAAATGTTTCTTCTTGCGATAATTGACTGCCATAATTTTAGTTTTATTGAAGTTTATTTTTAGTGCGTTTTATTCAGAGAATCTATAAGTTGCGTTCAGTAGGTGCTGAAGTCCAATTGGGGTCCGACTTATCAAAACTAGGTCGTCCGCGTATAACAGGTTTGACAAAGTCGTATTCCCTAGTTTTGGTGCGTGGGCTACACAACTGTTCAGCTCCCTCAGAAGGCCCGCTAAGAAAAGATTAAAAAGCAAGGGGGCTAGAACGCACCCTTGTTTTAGCCCTTTTGTAGTAGGATTTTTTTTTTATAAATGTAGACCTTCGCCGAGCTTTATCCTGACCCATGTGTTAGTATGCAGGTTCCTTAATAGGTGTAGGAGAGTTGAAGGTATCCCCCAGCCATCCAGTTTTTGCCAAAGTTTTGTTCGGTCAACATGGTCGAAAGCAGCTACAAAGTCTATGAAGCAAAGAAAAAGGGGGTATTTTTCCTGTTTAGCTGCGTCCATGAGCAAGGTCAGTGCCTTTATATTGGTTATTGTACCTTGCCCTTTCCGAAACCCTGTTTGTGTTGGCGGGATTATGTGATTCTCTTCGGCCCAAGTTGCTAGGTCGTTTAAGATGAGCCCCGCAAAGTATTTTGCCTCGATGTCAATCAGGGCTATCAGGCGGTAGTTTTTCGGCACAGACCTTGCACTTTGTTTATAAATTGGGCTTATAATTGAGCCTCTCCATGACTCAGGAATTGTAAAGTTTCTGATTGCATACTTAAAGATCGGTTCAAGTACCTTACTCCAGTAATCCGGATCATTTTTGAACAGCATTGGTGGAATGCCATTTGGGCCAGGGGCTCCAGCCAGTCTGCCCCTTGCTATTTGTTTCTTTATCTGTTGAGCTACTTGGCTGCTGTGCCCCTCCTCTGATCTCCGTGTATCATTTTGTGCAGAGGTTGAAGTTGTTGTTGGGATAACACTGTTCTTTCCCTATCCTCTGGTGAAGGTGGGCATTGTTGTTTCAACTCCTTTGCAGTCCTGCTCGAACTCTAAGATCCCAGATGTTTGGGTTGGGTAGCCATTTGCTCCGTTTCATTGAAATGATTAAAGAGGAAGTCTACCCAGGCCTCTTCGGTAATGTGAGAGTTGATACCGGGATGATTTGGCCGATGTAATTTATTTACAGATTGCCAAAACTTGGCGCTATTTTTTTGTTTTGCATCGTAAAGGAGTTTAGCCCAAAATTCGTTATTCATGGTCATTTTCCTGGTCCATCTTCTTCGCTTAAAAAGGGCCTTTGAATCACAAAGAGACTGCTGCAGGCTCTGATTTCCCGGTGTTTTCCGGAGTTGCCGTAATAATTGGTTTGTTTGTTTCAGTTTCTTAGACACTGGGCTCCTTGCTGTAGTCATCGGCGGGTCTTTTCCGTTCTTACGTTTCGGACCCATTTTAGTAGGAAATTTATCACCAAGGGACCAGACTAATTTCTCCCAACTTTCCAACGGTTGAGTTGTGTTATCCTGTACTTGATTGAGGACTTCTTTAGCTGTAACTGATATTGTTTCTATATTTGTTGAGTTGCACCTTATACGTTTGAGGTTTGTTGTTCCTACCGAAATGATGGATTTATCGGCCTCCAAAGATAAAGTTGAAGCCGCTCGAAGTTTCATTTCTTGTGGCATATGATCACTAAGTTCATTGTTGCCTATTTGGAATGAGGCTATCTTGTTAAACATGGATAACGTAGTGAATGTAAAATCTAGGTAGGAAGATGTTTTGGCTGAATGGTATGTAGGTACCGGAGGATTATCCCCCTTTAGACGGCCGTTTACTGCCCTCAAGTTCAGGTGCTCTAATTCCGAGAGGAGGTAATTCGAGCTCTTTACTGGTCTGGTTTCCTTCGAGGGGCCTTGGGTCGGAATTCCCCATGCACCAGTTAGGTCTTGCGTGAAGCCTTCGTCCTGATTATTCCCTAAAAGGTGCATGTTAAAATCTCCAGCCAAGATAACGTTATCTGTGTCCTCATCTTCTATTACTCTTGTAACTTCTTTAATCAGTTCCTTGGATGCTTGTTGTTTGTGATGTAGGTAGATGTTTATCAATATTACTTTCTGAACAGTCTGGTTGAGAGTCAACTTAACTATTGAAGCCTGAATACAACTTGGAGGGGTATTGTGAATTTTTATGGGGAGCGTTTCTCCAATTTTTGTTATAGAAGAGAGGAGAAGTAGACCCCCCGAGCGGCGTCCAAAAGCAGATCCCTTAGTGGCCGGAATGAAACTGGAGGTGTAACCTTGTAAGTCAAAAGGTTTATCTTCCCAGGTCTCCTGGAGTAAAATGATATTGAAAGTTTTGAGGTAGTTTAAAAAGTCATAATCACTTAGTTTGGAGTTTAGGCCATTGACATTCCAGGTACATATTTTAACTTCGTTGGGGCCCAGTCGAAGGTTTGGTGGAGAGGGCGTCAAATGTCAATTCGAGTGTGCTAACAGAATTGTACGTTGTAGGCCCTGCCTTCCGTTCGTTGACATGGATTCCATTGGAAGAGATTGGCCTTCTATTGGGGAGCGGCCCCTAGCTCCCCTTAGGACTGAGATAGACGGTCTGTATTGACTGCTAGTGTCTGTGATTAGAAACGGAGCTGGGTACAGTGGTTTTGGCACTGGTTTTAAAGTAATCCCCCAGCTTTGAAATCTTTTGCTTTCTTGGATAATTCTACTAGCTATCTCTGGCGTTTTCCATCTAGTTTTGGAAGCTTCGGAGTTTGGCAGGCTATTGTTTGGTAAAAACTCTACAAACAATAAGTCGGAAGTGTAAATGTTGGCTAATTTTGGGATAGCTTGCAGAAGCCGTAGCATATTCCCTCTGTTTAAGATGTCTGCTCGACCTCGCGACTTGTATTGGGGGGCGAAAATGATCGTATCAGTCTCCTCCTCTTTGGTGGACTCCTGGATCGATGGTTCAAGGCTATCTCTAGTAGTGGCTGTAGACTGATGTAAACTGAAGGTGTTAGAGACGTTTGTTTTAGTATCAATACTGTCATCAGTGGTTGGTGATCCCAAGTTTTTTCTTGCGTGTCACTATTGTGCTCTAGATTTTTCATTCGTGAATGGTGTAACTCCACTCCTGGTCTGTGATTTTATTAGTCTCTCGTCTTCCGATGGTAAATTGCAGGCCTGAGGAGACTTGCCTGGGGCTTTTGTCAGGTGCGTACACTCCTGGATAATACTGTTGGATTTTGGGGTTATTACTAGTTGGTTGCTAAGTTTGTTTTTTATCGTTACTTGAGCACTTGCCTCTATTTGCTTGATTTTTGGTGAGATATGCGAATCCCCTCGCAGTGTTTTTTGCGGTTGTATAAACACGTCTTTTGTACCTTCTTCCAATAATGGAACTGGGGAACATTGAGTGTTTGTGGCATTAATGTTCGTAACTGATGATCGCAACGGTAGCTGATTGATCAGATGTTGAGCCTGAGCAGTTATTTTCCTTTTCCTCCCCTTCCTTTTGTTCCTGCGACGGGTATTCGTTGGCGTGATTTTATTAGTTGATTCAGATAATTCCACTACTAGTTTGTCTGGAGTGGCTGTGTTGGAGTGTTGCGAGGCCCCGCTCTCTCCTGTTTTGTCGGTCCTGTTTAAAGTCAGCATCTCAGTGTATTGGGGTTCTGTTTTTATTTCCCCCTTTGTAGGTAAGTCCTGGCTTGCCGATGTCTGAGTTTCAGTTGTTACTGCAATGGTTAGTAAGTCGCCCAACAGTGTTGGTAACATGGATAGTTTGTCTACGATTGGGGCACAGGTACATTCTTGCTGTAGTAATTTGTCGTTAAAGGCCACTTCTTGCCCTCTCTTTATCAATCCGTTTAAGTCTGCCAACTTCCTGTCAATTGCAGAAGTGAAGTCTGCTAAGGTTTGAAGCACTGTCAGCTGTAAATCCTTTTTGCGGGATTGATATTGTAGTGCTGCAGTTGAGTATTGCATTGTGCTTAATATACTGTTTCCCAAAATATGTCTTTAGTCGTTTTGCTTTTGTCGCTAGGTTCTGTCTTTGCGCTATTTATTGTATTTTTTGGATCATTGCTATATGAAGCAACTAATTCCTCCCACTCTTGAGAAACTAGAAAGGACATGTCGCAGTTGGAATTGTGGTGGTTGTCATGGGGGGGGGAAATCGCCTGACTATGCCCCGGCGGGATGTTTTCTTCAAATTTCCCTGCAGTCGTCAAGATTATTGCTTCGTTCTGCTGAGTCATTGGCCGATGTTGAGGGGAGGCGCTGGTAACTTGCACATTAGGTGCCTTGGATTTTTGTTCTGCTCTTTGTACTGTGTTATTTAGACTCGCCTGATGAACACTTGAGTCTGACATGGTAATTGTTCCTAGTTGGTCTGATGAATTTTTAGTGAGAACCAGAGGATAAGATTCCTGTGTCTGTGAAAGACGCTGTTTGGGTTTAATAGTTGTGCCATTTTCTGGCCCTTCTTGCTGGCAAGATTTCGGCGTGACTACCTCGGATTCTCTTCTTGCAGTGATCACGGGGAGTTGGAATCATTGGTCAGATTTATTTGTGGGGGACCGGATGGTCCCTATACCTGCCTGTGAATGTGTTAGGTTTTGTGTTTGTACATTATCAGTAATTTTGGCGGGATCCCCTAATTCTGCTTTATGATTAATGCTAGCAAGTTCTGCTATTGTCTTTAGACCTCTTGTCTCTTCAAGTTTATCTTTTGGTTCTTGGTCTTGAGTTGGCCTGTTATTGGTTAAGTTACTGTTACTTGTTCCATTTGATTCCAGTTGTTGTGGTTCCATTGTGTGGATTTGTGCTACTATTTGTTTTGAATGTGATTTTGTGTCAGGCTGAAAGAGTAAATCGAAGTTGCTTGGTTGCAGAGGGGTTTGCAATCCTTTGATATCACTAGTTTTAAAAAATATTACGGTGCCCAGGTCTTTCAGAAACGCAAATTTGGTATAAATCTTGGGCTTGAAGTAGTGTGGAGTCTTCCGTTGGAAGGAGCCCTCTATTGTAATTAAATTTTCTGTTGTCAGGCCCGGCCTTATGTTGGCCACAAGGTTTAACTTTGTGTCTTTATGTGTGTCTTTGGGTGATGTCCTGGTCTGGTTTGAAAAGGCATTGTGGGGGGATCTATAAGAACTGTAATGTACTAAGCTGTCAATTGGAGAAATTTTTGAGGGGCTGGAGATCTCTTCAGGTAGCGATATGTCGCTATTATCCTCAAGCTTCCCACATTTGACTTTTTGGGAGTCTGAATCAGAGCCAGGAGGGTCATCGTCCTTGCTCCCATTTTCAAACACTTTCTTCCTTTTTATGGATTTTGTAGCTTTTAGGTTTGACTTGGAGGTGGTTGGGGTCTTTCTTTCTCTGCCAGACCTCATGTTCCCCCCTTTTTTCCTCGTTATTTACTGGTGTTATCCCCAATGGCCTTGGTGTCCGCCAGTCGTCTCCTTTCCGTCGTTGTTGTGATGTAACTTGGTGCTGTCTCGTTGATATTAGATTAGATTGATTTCACACTTGAAACAAGCCTTCTGTGGGCAGCAAGGATGAGGCAGGGCGAAAGCTAGACCCAACTTAGACCTCCTTGATCAAGACTCGTAGTAGGCTCGTAATGCACTTTCTAGTGGACTCCTAGGGGTACTGCTGGGGTGAAGCTGGGAAACCCTCAACCTTGACCTCAACCTATGCCTTGACCTTAGCCTCGACCTTGATCTGGTGTCAGATGTTGGTGTTGATAATTTTCAACAAGCCCAACTGACCCCCCACGACCGCCCCGCTGTCGGAAACTGCCGAGCACGCCTAGCTCTGTGTCTCACCCCCCCCCCCACTGCTCACGCCCTCCCCGATGCTCTCACCTTCTCCGCTCCGCAACCTCAGCCCAGTGTTTTCCTCTGGCTCCGAAGCTCACAAATGGATGCTCTCCGATGGAAACTCTGCTCCGCAAGAGGCCTGTGCCTGTGCCGTACAGCCCGGGCCAGAACGGTGGGAGCGGAGGAGGGAGGCAGTACCAACAACAGGGCTGGGTGGAGATGAGGCACCAAGTAAATGGTAGGTGATGAGAAGCAGCGATGAGCAGTGGTGGGCGGGGCGCGGACGAACACCTAGCCGGCGCCGGGCAGCCTCTTCAACTGGAGCGGGGGAAGCAGCCAGTCGGCCAGAAGCAGAGGTCCGGTCAGGGCTAAAGGTCGAGATCGGGCTGGGCCGGGACACTGCGGGACGCTGCCAACAACAGCCGAGCAGGCAGCTCCAGGCTTCAGTTCCCAGCAGGCACGCAGCACACAGCTACACGGGCTCCAGCGGACCCCCAATGCACTCCGGGCTCGGCGGTCGTGACAGACCACAGCGGCACAGCAACAATTGCGAGGTCAGTGGCGAGATCAAAGAGTCGAGCAAGCAAGGTCCTGCAAGGTCCACACAGCAGCGACGGCCGGAAAACCGGAAACCGGATTCGTCGCTTGGTAAGATAGTCCTGAAAACTGCACTGTATTCAGAACAGCCCCGATGAAAATGAGCGTCTTAGAGGGAGTAAGGTGTGAATTTGGCACATTGATAGTGAACCCCAGCAAATGCATAAGGTTCGCTGCAGTCTGGAGGTGGGAGACTACTGCCTGGAGCAAGCTCGCCTTCAGCAGCCAATCGTCGAGGTATAGAAAGACTGGAATCCCTGACCACCATAGATGAGCTGCAACTACTGCCATAACCTTGGTGAACACCCGAGGGGAACTGGCAATGCCAAAGGAGAGCAAGGTGAACTGAAAGTTCTCATGGCCTACCGTAAACTGTAGGTAACGTCTAGGCAGGCAGGACGTGAATGTGGAAGTATACTTTCTGCAAGTCTAGCGATAGCATCCAGTCGCCTATGTCAAGAGCAGACAGGACTTGAGCAAGCATGAACATTATGAATTTCTCCTTATTCAAGAAGAGATTATGAAGGTACAGGAGTAAAATAGGACAAAGTCCTCGTCCGTCTTGGGCACCAGAAAGTAGCGGGAATAGCAACCACTACCTACTTCTGATGTCGACACCTCTCTAGCTATCTTGGCCAAGAGGGCTAACACCTCCTAAAGAAGAAAGGAGAGGTGGTCCCCTGTCAGCTTGTCGTAAGTAGGTGGTATAGGAAGCGGGGGTGGTCAAAAAGGCGAGGGAGTAGCCCCTTTGGAAGAACTGCAAAACCCAATGGTCGGATGTTATTGACCGCCAGTGGTGCAGGTGAAGGTGTATATCCTGCCGTTCACTGGATGCCCATGTTGGTCGGAGGGCAACCTAAAGGGGTTTGGAGGCTGGAGCGGACTGGCTCAACCTCTGACTGCCTGTCCCACGTGGTCTGTGAGAACTGTGTACTTTGTCACAAAAATGACTGAGGATTGCCGGCCTGGGTGGCTTGGCATGTACAGACATGGTCCTCTGCGTGGCCACGTAAGGGGCGGAGAGCGGACTGGGGTTGGTGTGTCGTTGTCCCCTTATCAGGAATTGCTTGAGAGTATGGCTCAGGCCTCTTCCCAAACCACAGGCAGCATCTGCGCAACTGAGTCCCAGAGGGTATGGAGTATCAGCTCAAGAGGCACGCAGTGTTCACCAACCGCTGTGCCAGGGTGGCGGAAGAGAACATCCTCATCCCGAAGGTATCCAGCCTTTTAAATTCCCTGCCTGGTGGAGTGGTAGGGAAAGCGCCGGGGTACATTTTGGAGGTGGAGGCACTAGACCACCAATCTCTCTGGGGTGGGTTGCTGGATGAGGAAACTGGGGTTCCCTGGGGCAGGGCGATGGCAGCAATACATATGCACAGGAGCCCCTGTGCGAGGCTTGGACCAGGCCAGGAATAGGACATCTGTAGGGACTTCATTAAACAGGAGTAATGGTGCTGTTGGGCAACTCCCGGCTAAAGCACCTCTGTCAAGACATTTGTCCAGGACCTCAGCCTCACTTTGCACCACCATTGCGAAAGAAGCACCCTCCGCCGTAGCCATGAAAGGAGGAGAGCAAGGCCATTGTCTGGGGAGGTGTCCAGCCCACAGGCATCCGCCAGATCATCGTACCAGTCGCCCTCTGTCTCTTCTAACTGGTATCCAAAAGAGTCCGCAGACCCCTCTTATTTGTTGCTAAATCCAGACCTATCATACGAGTAAGACACTGGCCCCACCATGGGGAGTCTTACCCCCTGTCAGCTTTTGGCTCCGTTCTGGAGTTGGGGAGGACTACAGCGCCACCGTGGGGCATTTGCGACGTCGCCACTGGTGCCAGCGCCAGTTGAGGTGGCTCACTCTCCCGAACCCGCAGAGCCCAAAGGCGCTTCAGTGGGGGCGGGCCACCCAAATATGAGGGGCATTGCCTCATAAAATCACGTAACTGGGAGGGGTCGCTACAGCTCCTGGACTCTACGGGAGATGCGGAGAAAGCCCAGGCGTAGGCTTCACAACAGAGCTAGGTCTCAAGTGCAGATGCTCCAGCGTCTAGTCAGATGATTCGACAGACATGGTGAAGTCGAAGATATCTTCAACTTCTTGTTCTTCTCATGCTTGCAGGACTTACCAGATTTTGCCAACGATGTCGACTGCAAACCCTTGGGAGTGGGTCCACAACCGATCCCAGGACCTTCCTCTCGACCAAGATTGTGAGAGTCACAGCGTTGAGATGCGGAGGAGCTTGTGGGACCTCTTCCTCAAGGCCTTGGGGCACGTAGCATGGAAATCTAAGCAGGTCTTGGCATAGTGATTGAGCTCCAAGCACCAAAGGCACACCAAATGTGGGTCCATCACTAACATCTGTTGGTGACAGGTGCCTCAGGATTTTAAACCAGCCTTCCAGCGGACATCCTCAATGTACCAGGAGACAAAGACTCAAAAAATTCGACAAAATATAAATAAAAAAATCTGAAAAAAGGTCAGTCAAAAAAAGACTGGGGGTAGCTCTTCTCCGGATCTGTGCTCACTGGTGCATAAAGAAAAGAACTGAAGTCAGCACGTTGGGGTGGCACCTATATAGGTACCGCACACGTTACTTTCGGCATACAATGCAACGCGGGACTGAACAACGCCACCTACCAGTGCTCACAGATCCAGTCTGATGCCTGGGGATTATTCTAAGGTAAGGAATATGCGGCTACAAGTCTATCAGATTGAAGATGTCAAACAAGACAGCTGTCTATGCTGAATATATTCTTCTAAACTTTAAGGCCAAGCAGCAGTATAGCGATCTGCTAAAGATGTGACTGCAATCCAAACCAATAGTGAAAATCAGAACAAAGAGAAAGCGCAAGAAGACAGACTCAGCATTAGGGTACAAAGTGGTTTGTGTGTGCCCAACACTTGGATGTGTGATGTCCACACATGCGCTTAACATATCTTACAATTAGAAAGGCACAGTCAGTTTAATTACTCTGACCCAAAAGTTAGTGCAGCTTCCAAGTAGAAATCCAAGATTTGTTTTGTTGCCTCACCTTGTCTCTCCCTCTCCTGCACCAATCACCTGACACTGTCTGCCATTGAAAAAAACAGAATCTTACTCCATGAACATTAATTTTAGATCTTTATTGGGAGTAATACAGAAGAAAAATATAGAACAATGAAATCTACACATATGTTCTGTGATAGGCATCTCAACGGGCCTCATAGTTCAGCACTTGAAAAAAGTTCTACCTGGCAATTTTGAACATCATCTTTTTGGGTTGTCGAGGACTGACCACTGCCTTTCAAAATCTTGTAACTAAAATATATTTGTCTGTAGTAAAATGTTATCAGCAAGTTCACTGCAAGTTAGTTTGCTAGAACGGCACATTTTAAGGGAACGGCTTATCGTCAAAATGTAGGCTGCCAGTGTCCTCATGATGACCTGTGCAGTATAACTGCCGCCTTTATTAAACCAACGTCAACAATCTTTGAAAAAACAAATTTGACATTCCTGAATGAAAAAAAGATACACTTTAGCACAAACAGACAAACTGCAATGGCCAGACACCACTGGGAAGCATCTCCCTAGCCCCGAGATGAATTAAACAACCAATTGAAAAATGTCACTAATACAACAATACACAAGGAGAGCATAGCTACATCTTCAGGAGACCACAGCCTATTAGAGGAGATGATAAACATGATTTTAACTGCTTACATTTCTCAAGAACAGGTGTTTACTATGAAAATGTTTGGGTATGAACATCCACTTCCACACTCCAAAAACCGGATGAAAATAGGGGTTTAATGCAGGGTCCTGCAGTGCAGAGGGGGCACCATTCAGCCAAGGACAATGAGTATCTGTGAGATATGCGAGACTCGGGGCCCCTCACCACATTCTGCAAGGGGGGGGCACCATTTTGTGTTACGCCACTGGAAGCTTTTTAACAAGTACGAATGCAACATTAGAGCACCATTATATCAGCTACAGCTAGCAGCAATTGATCTGCTACAAATTAAATACGATAGGTTTTCAACCATACATGAATGAGAACAGCAAACATCTTTTACTTTCCAGGCCCCCACAATGCATCCAACACAAGTAAATATCTTCCAGAAATACTGCCATGTACTTTTTTTGTCATAACTTATTTATTGTAGCACTGTTTTAGCAGTGTACGATTTGCTTTTCATTCAGTTTTCCTTCCATGCCAGGGTCCAGCAGCTTCTTACTTCTTTTCTGCTTCTGCTCTAGGACCAAAATACCACTGTGCAGTCTTGGGCTGCAAGTTCCGGCTTTGCTAACAAGCATTAGCCAAGTGCCAAATCTTAAGACTGAAGAGATCTCTTTGGGAAAAGGACCATAAAATCAGACTAGCTTGGTTTACTGCTGCTTGTGTAAAGCACGGGGAGGATGTCTTGAGCACCTTAAATTGATATCAGCTATACATGTCCAAACAGTCTAAAACGCATTTTAGGGGGCAAAATCACAAATTTCCAATTTACCATCACATTTAAAAATAAGGGTAATTAATATGGTTTAGCAAAGTTTAGAAAAAAGCAATTTTTTTGGTAAAGCAACACAAGATGTTTGCACAATGAAAAACAATATTTCAGGCACCACTGCATTTAAGTTCCAGTTTGTTACAGTCATGGAACTCATGCATTTTCCAGACAGGTGCAAAGTCGGTTTCTAAAAGAACCTGCCAAATAAAGTGTAGGCTGGGCTATGCTGAGCACACCTAACCCTTTATGATAGTTTATGTGCCTAGAGAGGTATTTGAGAACAAGGCACAATGGCGTCATTATTAATATGAAATATTGACAGTGCTGAATTATTCTAACTTGGACATATTTACTTTTTAAGTGTAAATCTAATTTTTTTTTTTTTATTCAAAACGGAATGTAATCGAAGGTCTAATTACCGCCTACCAATGCTTAATTTGCTTCTCCTAATAAGCTATGATCGTACCAAGGTTAAAAGTTTACTTCTGATTGATGTTCTTTTGAGAACTGATTTTTCATAAATTGAAGATCTCAAAGTACTCCTACTCGTAACACGTTTATGTTACATATAAATTAAAAAAAGAGGCACTTGAGTCTCCCGACAGGCCCAAAAGAGAAGTTGCCTTCTGAAGATTATTTCAAACCCGTCGTAATCTTCATGGAAGCTGAAACTATTAAAATTACAAAGGGTTCAACTAAAGATATAGTGGTCTACTACAGCACTACACTATTTCTAAACAGTAAATGAAGACAAGCTTGACCCAATCAGAAACTTTTTGAAACACGGATAATATCAACACAATGAAAAGTAGATTTGACAGTCAAAAATGTACATATTCAGTTAAGCTTCCTCAACTATCTTTTTGGGAGTTGGATTGCCAATAGAATCTCTCAAATTCAAACATATGTGAAGTTGGTCTAAGCAGCAACTGTTTAACCGCTAGCAGACTTTGATGCAAAGGTCTCCAACAAGCGTGTGATCCCTCTTCCTCGTCCGATTCTGGGCACAGCCAAGGACTTCACTCCAGCGGGATGAGCTCCATTATCTAAGGGGATGGAAAATACATGACCATTTAACAAATTTAAATATACTTGACATAAAACCCCTCATGTGCAGTGGGGCGAATTGCCCAAAACTTGGATAAGTGAAGCATTAATCACAGTAATGGGACATATACAAAGTCAGCATTTTTGAAGTTATTATTCTAACTTTGCAAATAAGGAAGTTATAGTAACAAGTGCAAAATCTTTTTCAACAGGTGCTCAATTTTTACATTTTGTGTGTTCACCTACACACTTGGTTGATGAAAAGCTCCAAGAAGCCATTTTTTAGGTTGAATGGGAGAGGTACAAAATCAGTATAGGCCAAAGAAATTAATTAATAAAAAAAACGCTTGCACCCCTACCCCTTTCAAATCAATCATCGTTTAGTTAACTTCTAAACAAAAACTAGACAAACTAGGAACCCATATGCATCACTGGGGTACCACTCATCACTTGCACAAATGTGCACCAATGCAGGATCTTTGCTGGAAAAAAAGCCAATTAGTGATTGTTTTGGCTGACACGTTGGTGCAAGGGTCTTGATAATGGCAAAAAGGCTATGGACCAAGTGTGAATAGTCAGCATATACAGTGCTTTAAATGAAAAAAATAATTGCAGGTACTCACTAAAAGAAGCAGTGGACTGACGGTGGAGTTTGGAGAGGGCATAAGGGAGGTGCTAAAGGCGTTGCTAGGGGCGGGGATAGGTTTTTGACCTTGCCAAGCTTTGTATGCAAGAAACCTGCATTGTTAGAATGTCGGATGTATCTGTCCATTATAAGAATGTTAACATGTGACCTGCAAGTAACACAAGGATCTATGCAACAAAACAGTAGTCAAATGAGCTATCTACATAAAACAAGCATTGGCATAGCCAATAGGTCTCACTTTTGGGACCTTATAAGTATTTAGTTATGCAGCACAATATCCTTGGTGCAACAACATCAACTGTTGCGTGGCTAAACACTTATAAGGTTCCAAAGGCGAGACCTATTGGCTATGCCAATGCTTGTTATTTTTTGTTCTTGGGGGAAACCGGGCTAGTGCCAGGAGGGTCAAGGGTGAGTGCCAGGGAGGTGAGGAGTGAATGCCAGGAGGGACAAGGGTGACTGTCAGGCCAGGGGAGTGAAGGGTGAGTGCCAGAGAGGTGAGGAGTGAGTGCCAGGGAGATGAGCCGTAAGAGTCAGGAGGGTCAAGGGTGAGTGCCAGGGAGGGGAAGGGTGAGTGCTGAGAAGGGGAAGTATGAGTGCCGAGAAGGGGAAGTATGAGTGCCGAGAAGGGGAAGTATGAGTGCCATGGGTGAGGGGTAGCTGTCAGGCCAGGAGGGTGAAGGGCTAGTGCCACGGAGGTGAAGGTTGAGTGCCAGGTCAGGGGGATGAAGGGTGAGTGCCATGGAGGTGAGACGTAAGAGTCAGGAGGGTCAAGGGTGAGTGCCAGGGAGCGGAAGGGTGAGTGCAAGGGGCGAAGGGCATCTGCCAGGCCAGGGGGGTGAAGGGCTAGTGCCATGGAGGTGAAGGGTGAGTGCCAAGGGGGCGAGTAGTGAATGCCAGGAGGGACATGGGTGAGTGTAAGGGAGGTGAAGGATATGTGCCAGGGAGGGGAAGTATGAGTACCAGGAGGGTCGAGGGTGAGTGTCAGGGAGGTGACAGTTGAGTGTCACGGAGAGTCATTGCTGAGTGCCAGAGAGGGAGAAGGGTGAGTGCCAGGGGGGAGGAGTGACTGCCAGGCCAGAGGGGTGAAGGGTGAGTGCCAGGGAGGTGAGGGGTGAGTGACAGACTGCAAACAGTAGTGAGCTGGGGTCTAGAAGGAGGTGCGGAGATCATCACCCGGTGTGTGCCAGGCTGGGACGCACCAGTGCCAGGCCAGACTTGGGTGGATGCAAGAACCTCTGAAAGGCGGGTGCCAGGCCACTCGTAACCTTAGTACAGGAGAGGGGTGCGCAGGAGAGAGTGAGGGTGTGTCCGTTTATGAACTCAATCTGTTTGTTTTGTAAAGTGCCAATTTACGACAAGAATAATCTTGACGTTGGAGCGCTGCAAAGTAACGGTGCCCGGCTGTTTAGCGTGTGGTGGGTGGGTGGAATGAACGCGATGATGCAATGATTACGTGTCACTGCTAATGTCCCATGTAATGCTGCGTTTCATTGTAAAGCGCTCTAGCACCTTTGGATAAAATGTGCGCTATATCAGACTGCATGAATAACGGTATAACTATAGACCTAAAACTACAGGCGCTCCAGAAAGGTGAAAACTGAACTTTTTAAACTCACTCACAAGTGAGTACTGCTTAGAAGAGGTCGTGGCTGATTAACATGGATACTAGCGACCCTTGGGAGCCACCCTGCAGACCTTCCCCCTGTTGAGAACTCCAGCGCAGCCAACGAAAGCATACAAGCAGCGTATGCTGTAAATATACTACAAATAGAAATACAATATGCATCCGAGGAGAGAGATGGAAGAGTGAACAGAAAACAGAGAGAAAGGGGGGCTAGATATATATATATATATATACACACATACATAGAGAGAGAGAGAGAGAGATACAGAGAGAAGTGTAAAGGATGAGAGTAGAAAGACAATACATAGACACACATATACATACAAACATACATGCAGGGAGAGTAGGGTGGGGGAGGTGGTATCCTCAAGCTCGGGTCTCGTGGGGTCTTCACATTCAGATATTTTAAAACATAAGACATATTTCTTAAAAACCTGTCCTGTTCCATTGAAGAATATGAACTGTGTAATTTGTTATTAGAATGTTTATTCAAAATCATTGCAAACAGTATCAAGAATCGGACAGTTTAATCTATATTAGGATACAGTTTGTTTTGAGCATCTTGTACTGCTGTAATTCAATTGAAGCAAGAACTTATTTTCCAAAATCCACTTAACTGCGTTGAAAAGTACAAGATTCTCACCCTGCTTAATTCAGCAAATTTTCTTTATTAGAGGTCTAAACACAACGTGAAGGATGAGTTTGGGAATAAAGGAGGGACGAATTGTTAATCGACATTTTGGAAGGTAAAGCAGGCCTGTACGGTTGGCTTGACCCACATTGTACCAATGCATAGCAGTGTAATAAAAACGTTGCTATTGTAACACAATAGATATTGATAGGCGTTTTTATCTATGATTGAGTTACTTCTCTCCTGTAATAAAATATCAATTGTATGCTAAAATGATTGTGCTAAATAGTGACCATACAAGGCCCCATGTGAAAAGTCTCTACAAAGTGCTTACATTAAAGTAGCTTAATCGTCTACCTTTATGAATATATTTAGTGAAGTTGCGCATGTATAAATAAATAAAATATCACCGTAGTTAAAAGGCCGGTTAGGACGAGAAGGCCAGATTGAGTGTTGAATACAGTTCCCAGTGCTGTGCTCTAAAACGTACGTGGCGAGGTAGTGAACGGTGCTGGCTAGAACGAGAAATCAAAATATAAGTGTTGGGAATCACTATCCCTCAGTACCGGTTTGATACTGAAAGGTGCTGCGAGTACTTGCCCTTTGCCCTGATGCCGGCTAGGGGTACCTGCCCATTGCACTGATGACTAGCCGCAGACACTTGACATGTAGAACTCATTCTTGAACTTCACAAGTTGGGAAACTCCTTGCACATTCCTGCAGTTGGAAGTACTTATAGAAATGCAAAGCATGCACAGCCCTGGCCAGACGTGTGTGTGTGTGTGTGTGTGTTTTGTATTCCTCAAGAAACATCACCTATGCTCGGACTATTAATAGTCCTTGAAACGGAAGAACTGTAAAAAGAAAACTACTTGGTCTCTGAGAACCTGAAACGAGTGGCTTCCATTCGAGTGCAGACTATCGATTTGCACACAGGAGTATCCCTTCGGCACACTCACGGTCACTTAGCCATGCATGCAGACCAGTGGGAATACTTTCTGGCCTGTGGTCCGTTTCCTTGTTAATACCCACAAAAGAGTTGTTCCTAGGGGGTGCTTCAGTATCACGGTCGGTAGATGTAATAAGAAACGGGGAGCTGAGACAAGGGTAATCCTTTTTTAGAACAAACTGCAAGAGCTCAGGATCTGAAGCATAGCATAGCATTTGAAAGTTGTTAAATGTGTGTCAGACTTAATAATGTTATTGACTCTGGGTGTTCAACCTAGGAGACATGAAGTTTGTGGAATAAAATGATTCTACAGACTGCAAGAAGGACCATATCAACCCCTGAGACGTTCACTCTAGATACTCAGAGCTCGACCCTCCACGGAACCAAAGAACAGGGAGACAGACAGAGAAGAAGGTCCTTGGCTACTGGTGGACGTTCGGGGAGCAACACAGCACAGGGGACAGGGTCGGGGGGGGGGGGGCATGCGCTGGCTCAGGCAAGACCTAAAAACAGCTCGAGAAGGCACATTTCAAATGATAGTGAACTAAACTGGTCGAGGGATAGAGATTGCTAGAAGGAATGACAGAATAGAAAAAAAACATACATTGGGAAAGCAAACGGGTCTCATCTACGAAAGAGCTATTCTTGGTCAATGCTTTTTTAGTCATATTGTACATTGTGCATGGCTTAATGGGTTAAAAAAAAAAAAAAAAAAAAAGAATCAGGTCTGTGTCAATGCTTTTTAAAAAAATGTTCTTAAACTTTCAGCTATGCTGCGCTCCTTTACAATGGGACTAAAAATAAATAAATGACAAAGCCATAATACCTCATGTAGGCGAGGCGTGTTGGCTTTGCCAAGGATTGCTTGCTTATTGTGTTTGATATAGTTGTGCCCTTTGACAGCTTCACGAAGGAATAAGAGAAAATAGCAATGGAATGAGAGTAAGAGAAGAGTGAGGGGATGGAGGAGAGAAAGAAAATGGAAATTGATAAAAGGGAAAAGCAGAAGGAAGAGCGCAAGAGCAGAGTGGGAGAGAAAACGAGAGGAAAGGAAAACATAGAAAGAGTAGGTAGGCAGAGTGTGGTGAAGGCATTGTAGAGGAAGGGTGAAAGAGTCAGATATACACAGGGAGGCCAGAGATTAGGAAGGAGAGAGATAAAAGGAGAAACAGTCCCCACGGGGGAGGGGGTGCGAGAGTTAAAGTAGTGTGTGTGAGAGAACTATAGAAAGAAGGGGAGAGGGACAGAGATGAATGAGCATGAGAAATAAATAGGTGAGAGAGACCGAGAGAAGAAGGTAATGGGAGTAAAGACAGCACTGTATAAAGGGGATAGAGGTTTGCTTGTGGCAAGGATGGGCCGACTCAAAGAACACATTTTCTTGAAAGTTTTCAAGAAAGCAGTTTGAGGTAGATCTACTTTTCTGCTGAAGTCAGTGAGCAACCTGGAGGTCACAGTTCACTCCGACATTCATCCTTGTGATGTTGATAAACCTAGTACTAGTGAGCTGAACTGTAGCAGCAGTTATTTACAGTGCTAAGCAGCATCGAGGAGATGGCGGATACTTAGAATGAATTGTGTGTGTACATAAAGGGGTTTAGACTGACGGCTGTCTCCGGGCCAATGGCTTCCAGACATTGCAGTCTCCCCGGACAGCTGGTGATACAGTGAAGTCACAGCACAGTGGTCTGCTGGGCCAGACTTGCAGAAGTGAAGGGAGAGCAGGAGGGTCCATTATTCATAGTTTTAATTCGTGTGTCATCGTTAACGTTAAGCAGCGATTTTATTTTTCTGTTTTTCTGCCAACGTATTTATTATCTGCACATTCATGGTTTTAGTTTTACGTTCTACTTTAATATTATGACAGGTAGTAAAACAATGTAAGATATATTGCAGGTGTTTTATAAAAACCAAGTGTCAATACAACTCTACTGGGGAAAAGTACTTTAATGGTGTGCAAAATATTAAGGAAGCCACATGCTTTCGGATTAGTTGGAAACAGCAATGCTTAATCAGAACTTAAGCACAAGAAGAATTGTCTGGGAGCCTGGGATCTTCATATGGGTGTGGGTTTCTGGAGAATTAAAGTGGCATACCTTTTATTCTACAGGACAGAGGATATGAAATTAGTATTGACAAAGAAGACAAACCCAGCTACAATCAAAAGTGGGTCAAGCACTGGAAGGGATGGCTTGTTGGTAATAAAGTGATAATCTGCAGGTTACATACTGTTGTCCAAAACCGCTGCATTAACCCACCAAGCTGTTTTACGCTGTTGTCAACTGCTCCATGCATACATTGTTGTTTCTTCACAATTTCATCTTACATCTCATTGGTGCCCATCTCTTATTTTCCAAGTACTGGCTTTCTTTTGTAGGAGACTACAAGGAAGGATAAGAGGTGTGCATCTTCAATCCTGGTGCGACCCCATAATGTAGAGAAGTATCCCGTCAGACGTCATCTCAAGTGCTTAAAAGGGGTGAATGACGTCTATAAGTCTCAAAGCCCAAGCTGACATCAAGAAACAAAGGAACATTCTCGAGTGCCTACGCTAGTGATTGCTATTGATGCACGACTGTTTCAAGAGAAAAGTGTTTTCCCTCTACCGTCGACGGCCCCTGTAAGACATAGGGTGAGCTTGGAGTACTTGGCGGCTGTCAGGCTGGACTACTTTCTGTTCGGGATAAGTGGTCGAACGAGGGGTTGATTTGGCTTGTAATCGTGGCTTCTTTAAATAACAACTTGTGTGCTTTTCAGCAAATAACATCTCCTGTGACAAAGTTGAGTGCTTAGCTACAGATTAACCTCAACATTGTGTACTATATTAAAAAAAATTAACTATGCCTTTGTCAAATGTTTTGTTTGTATTTATTGTGTTTTTTTGGAAGCTCGTGAAAGTAGTATACTGAACATTTGTATTGTACTGTTTCTTTGTGAATACTTGGAATTGTAATATTGTTTGTACACTTATGATCACTTTTCCTTCATAGGGCCCAGATTCATTTTACAAGAGATTTGATAACAATTAAATAAAAAATCTAGGACCTTTTTAAAAGTCAAAACATTATGTCTGCCCAGTGCAGCATCATGTTAGAATTTTTTACCCAGACAGTTCCTTTCAAACACAAAGGTAATAAAAGTAGTCTCCTTAAATTCGCTAACAGATAGGGAAAAATAAATAATAAATTCATTCAGCAACCTACGGTCGGAGCAGGAATTCGACCTCCTTGTTGGTGTGAGGGGCAGCAAACAGTTTAGGGATATCAGAGCCGACATGCATGGAGGCTATGAAATGGGAGACTTCAATTTACCTTGATCAAAACGGCATGTCCGTAAACAAGGTTTTGGAGAAAGCATATGGGTGAGAGCGCGCTACATGGATATGGGGGTGGGTACAAGAAGTAGGCCTCTCAAAAACATATGCACTTGCTGGGAGTATCAAGAAAAAGAAACAAGCGCGCGCGCCTCGTGCAAGTAGGGGGTGAGGGGAGTGCGGCCGAGAGCAGGCAGCGTTTCCCCTGCAGGAGCGAGCGCAATAATTGCTAACATATGGCGCCGCTCGCTCCCGCAAGGGAATCGCCAAACGTGCACGCGTTGCATTGAAAGCAATGCAACGCGTGCACGTTTTTGCCTGCAAAGCTGAATCGATTTCAAGAGGTCTCTTTCCTATGCAGCGCATGCACGCTGCGTAGGTGAGACCTAAAAACATGAAACTGTGATTGCATGTTGCCTGCTGTGCTTTCCAGCAGGCACAATTATCCTCTATGAAAATTTATGGTGGGTGGACCTTTGATTAGAATGTACACAGATCTTTCTAGCAAGTTGATTAACCACACTGGTGATATTGCTGTTGGTGGCTCAGTCTTTCAACATTCCATTTATGCAGTTGAAAAGGAGTGGTGGAAGGAGTAAAAGCGCTGCAGAGGTTATATCAGAAAGAATAAGGTATCTTCTGGGGTAATCTGGCTGCACTCTGTGTAATTAAAATACACACCACGATACGCAACATAGCATATGATAAAAAAATAGCTCAGTTGGATTATTCCAATCGCTTTATAATCTTTTGTTGATGCTACTTTGCAGTACTTATGGCAATCCCACGTGTTAATTCAGATAATTTATATTATATGCCTCATACTTACTATAGTAACTGTCAAATGTATTCTTGTATTTTCAATTGTTGATGAAATAAATATTAAAAAGAAAAGGAATAGGTTTTCAAGTCAAGTTACAAATGGCAAGACTTTCTTTCTGAATCAAAATAAGACTACTTGACACAAAGTCCCAGTCAGAAGAAGGGGCTTATTACAAATTAAAAATATTTTCTGTGCTTCTACCAAAATAACTGGTACCAACTGGTACCTGGGAGCACAAAATAGGAGAAATTTCAGTTTTCCTACTTTTGGCATCCGCTCAGTGTGCAATAAATGGCAACCATGACCGTCAATAACATGCACATACTTATCCATACAGTACGCTTACTGGCTTTGATAAAAATACAGCTGTGTACATCTGTATGGCATGTAAGTCCAGGTGGTTTAGCACAGGCTGCAAATATCTCGGTTCAAATAGCATATAATTTTTCACCTGACGTACCTTCTCTTCCATCCAAGATTGATCAAACAGGTATTTGTGAGTTTGGTAATGAGATCCCATAATATTCACACGCGCAAATAGGCAATTCAGTTGAGGAGCGATTGGGGTCGTACGTTCTAGGCGGGTAGTCTGGAAAGTTCTCAGATGAACGGGAAGGCAAATGTGTCAAATGGGGATGTATAAATGGAAATAGAAAGGGGATCAAAGGAAAGGCAATCTTGGAATGGGGTACATGCACAAAAGGGATAGCCATCTTGGAGTGATACATGAAGAGAGCTCAAAACACAAGGGGAGATGAGGGGAAAGTGTGTGTGAGAATAATGCAACACAGGGAAAGAATGCTGTAGGCACATGAAAATGAATGGACATAAGCGAAGGAAAGAATAGATGGCAAAAACAGTGGCAAGATTTAATCGGGTGATGTGTTAACACACAATCAAAGAAAAGGCCAGATAGCAGAAATCGATGTATGAAGTCATCAAGTATTACGAGGAAGCTGCCGACTGAAATCTTGACAGCATGCGAGTTTGAATAAATTCGAAAATGATGGAAAGGCATATTAAAGTCTCTGGAAAAAAATTACAGTCTCTTTGGGGTAGGGGGCCCATATTACATATTATCCATTAGTAAAATCAATTGCAGTACATTTTGGAGGAACCGAGCAGAAGGAGTGAAAGGACACAACCTCGTTTTATATAAATGAAGTCTAGTCCTCTTGGCTGTTAAGGCCCATTTTCATTGTGCCCATCTTTGAGGTCCACTTAAATACCTTTGTTCAGCAGTTGCACTAAGTTCCCTCCTCGTTCTGGGGTTAAAATGACCGATATCACCTGCCATCTGATTTCTTCTGACTGTCCATGTTCAACTAGTGGGGCAGGTGAGGATCTTGCATCGTAGTCGACTCCTTTGTTGGCAAATGAGTATCTTTATTTTCTAAGTGGATTGGCCAATGAATAATAAAAGGCCTGAACAGAAAATAGCATAAATGTAATTGCAGGTGCTCTAATTAGACAGTTTTTTTTAGGGGAAATTCAATATTACAGTGAGGAAATGTCTTGCTTTCAATGGTAAAGGGACACACGCTGCAACGTCTGCATTTAAAAGTGTCCAGTCAGCGGCGGGATGCACCACTGATCAGTCAGCGAGAAGAGGGGGTCTTCACTAGTTTGAACGCTGCATGTACCACCAGATCTTGCAAGTTTTTACCTTTTTTGTATGTGAAAAAATGGAGGTTCCAATGTAAGGGCCCCACCAGCCAATACATTCCAGTGTTTCTTTATAGATTTGGACACAGCAGTGGACATTGGGGAAAATGTCTGGTGTGCAAAACAATGCCCTTTTCATGGATTATTTGACCAGGTGTTTAGAGTAGCCATGGGCTAATAATCTGTTGGAAAGAGCTTCAGCCTCTTTGAAGTAATCTACTCTTTGTTTACAATGGTGTCTGATATGTAAGAGTTTACTAAATGACAAAGAGTCACACACAGCACGTTGAGTGGTAACATGAGTAAGCTAAAACAATATTCCTTTCAGTAGGGTTGCAAAAGTTCATCATTTTCTGCTTTGCCAGAGCTAAAAACAGATTTCAATGTTGTGGCTATGCAAGGTGAATTTGAGGCTACTGCAGTTTGAGTTGAGCCAATGATGAAATTGAGTGATATCAGTTAAATTACCTTGCCAAATAAGAAATATTTCAGCAATGTACCTTTTCCAGGAAAGTATCTCATTCATGAAAGCATTTTTAAGAGTCAGGATGATTGTCGATTCAATATTGTTCATGTATAAAATGGCAAAATTAGTAGCAAAAACTGCTCTCAATGAAGTGCTCTTATGGGAAGAAAGGAAAATGCTACTTACCACTATGCATCTGTTCTTGGCATGTAGAGCTGTAGATCTGTATACTTGTGCATAGATCGCCATCTGGTGTTGGGCTCGGATGTTTGCAGTTTGTTTTTGTCTTGGAAGAGTCTTTGTAGTCACGAGATAGGCGGCGACTCCTTAGGACGATAGTGTGCATGGGCATCGACTCCATCTCCAGATTGTTTTCGCCATGAAGGGTTGTGATGGAGTTAGAAGAAATATAAATAGTAATAGGCAAAAGATGCCCATGTATAGGTATCTAAGTAAGATAATACTGGAACAGTACAGGTAACCGGGGAGGAGGGTGGTCGTTTACAGATCTACAGCTCTACATGCCAAGAACAGATGCATACTGGTAAGTAGCATTTTCCGTTCGAGGCATATGAGCTGTAGATTGTATACTTGTGCATAGACTACACAGCAGTTATCTGCTTAGCGGTGGCCACCTATACCTGTTGCAGTAGTTTGAAAAAGTGTTTTGACTGCACATCTACACAATAGTGCTTTGTGAAGGTGTGTGGTGTAGACCATGTTGCTGCTTTACAGATGTTATCTATGGGGATGTTCCCTATGAACGCCATAGAGGCCCCTAGTTTGCGTGTGGAATGCGCTCTAGGAGGAACAGATAATGTACGCTTTGCCTTTAGGCAGCATATCTGGATGCATTTAACAATCCACCTGGCAAGTCCTGATTTTGATATGGGGTTGCCCTTATGTGGTGGTGAGAAGGCTACGAAAAGTTGTTTGGTTTTCCTGAAAGTTTTTGTCCTTTCAATGTAGTAAAGGATAGCTCTTTTGACATCTAGTGTATGAAGAGCCCTCTCTGCCACTGAGTCTGGTTGAGGAAAAAAGACTGGTAGCTCAACAGACTGGTTAAGGTGGAAGGCAGAGAGGACTTTTGATAAGAATTTAGGAGTTTGTCCTAAGAATCACCTTGTTGTGATGTATTTGCAAGAAGGGTTCTTGTATGGTTAAGGCCTGGAGCTCACTAACTCTTCTGAGAGATGCGATTGCTACAAGGAAAGCTACTTTCCATGTGAGAAACTGTAGCTCGCACCTATGCAACGGTTCAAATGGGGGGCCATGAGCCTAGTAAGGACAATGTTTAGGTTCCACGCAGGAGCTGGTGGAGTTCTGGGAGGAATTATTCTTTTAAGGCCTTCCATGAAAGCCTTGATAGCCGGTACCTTAAACAAAGACAAATGTCTGTTTTGTAGGTAAGCAGTTATGGCCGCGAGGTGCAACCGTATGAATGTGTATGCCAGATTACAGTTTTGTAGATGCAAAAGGTAACAAATGTTTTGAATTGACACATCTAAAGGATTGAGTGCATTGTTATTGCAGTAGATCACAAATCTCTTCCATTTGGCTGCATAGGAGGCTCTAGTGGTAGGACGTCTAGCCTCCTTAATAATATTCATACATTGTGGAGGTAGGTTAAGGTATCCAAACTTAAAGACTTCAGGAGCCAGATTGCTAGGTTCAATTGAGCTGGATTTGGGGGTATTATTTCTCCATGGTTCTGCGTGAGAAGTTGTGGAGAAAGGTACAACTTTTGATGTGGGACTAGCGAAAGTTCCAGCAGGGTTGTGAACCATGGCTGTCGAGCCCATGTTGGAGCAACCAGGATCATTGTGAGCGACTGTTGTCCGAGCTTTCGAACCACTAATGGAAGGAGTGGGAGAGGCGGAAAAGCGTACGCAAATTTGCCTGACCAGTTCATCCATATCGCATTGCCTTTGGACAATGGGTGTGGATACCTGGAGGCGAAGTTTGGGCATTCTGCGTTTAAGTGTGTGGCGAACAGATCTATGTCTGGGTGGTCCCACTTGTGGAAGAATGGATGAAGAACTTGTGGATGAAGTTCCCATTTGTGAATCTGTTGTGTCCGACGACCGAGTAGATCCGCAATTTGATTTTGTAGCCCTGGTAGGTGTTCTGCTAACAGGTATATTTTTTGCGGAATGGCCCATCTCCATATGGTTTGCGCTAGGCGGGAAAACTGCAGTGTGTGTCCCCCCCCCTGTTTTTGTATGTAGCACATTGCATTGTCTGTTCTGACTAGGACTGCTTTGTGTACTAGATGTACCTGGAATGATTAACGCAAGAAAAATTGCCAGTAACTCCAAATGATTGATGTGGAGTAATTTTTGCCGAGGGGTCCATATGCCCTGAATGGTATAATTTAAGAGATGCGCTCCCCAGCCGGTGAGCGATGCGTCCGTTGTTAGCACAATCTGTGGAACTGGGTCTATGAACTGCCGCCCCTTGGATAGGTTTTGTGAGTTCCACCACTGCAGAGAGCGATGCGTGCGGCTGTCCACCAACACCAGATCTGTAAGCTGGCCCTGGGCCTGGTTCCACTGATGTGCCAGACATTCTTGAAATGGCGCATTTGGAGTCTTGCATAAGGCACTATGAAAATGCAAGAGGCCATCATCCCTATTAGTTGCATGAACACTCGAGCTGGAAGTGAGTGTTGAGGTTGAAATCTTTTTATGAGAGCCTGTATGCTGTGTATCCTGAGTGGATTGGGATATGCAATGGCTTTTGAAGTATCTAGTATAGCGCCCAGATACTGTTGCATGTGGGACGGTTGTAGGTGTGACTTGGTGAGATTTATTGTGAATCCCAAGTCGTGCAGGAGCTGAACTGTTTTTTGTGTGTGTGTGTGTGTGTGTTGAACACAGTGGTTGTGGGAGCTGGCTGTTATGAGCCAGTCGTCTAGATAAGGGAACACATGAATGTGTTGTCTTCGCAAGTGTGCTGCTACTACTGCGAGGCACTTTGTGAATACCCTGGGTGCTGTAGTTACTCCGAACGGGAGGACTTTGAACTGGTAGTGCTGACCATCCAGCACAAACCGTAGATATTTCCTGTGAGCAGGGTGAATGGGGATGTGAAAGTAGGCGTCCTTGAGATCTAGAGTGGAAAGGAAATCGCCCTGTTGGAGCAGTGGGAGGACCTGTTGCAGGGTGACCATAAGGAAGTGGTCGGACTGTATGTACAGGTTTAGTATTCTGAGGTCTAATATTGGCCTTAGAGTACCATCCTTTTTTGGAATGAGAAAGTAAAGGGAGTAGACCCCTGAGCCTTTCTGATGTAGGGGGACTGGTTCTATTGCTTGCTTTTGTAAAAGGGAGGCAATCTCCTGTTTGAGAAGTGTTAGATGTTCCGTGGACATAGGTCGATGCCTGGGAGGCACATTTGGTGGAGTAGAAGTGAGCTCCAGGCAGTAACCATACTGGATAATTTGTCTCACCCACCTGTCTGTGGTGATGGAAAGCCACACAGGTAGGAACTGTGATAGTCTTCCCCCGACCGGTGTGGAATGGTCTGGGGGGAGCGTAGGGAAGTCACTGCTTTGAGGCGGGGGAGGTGCGGGTATTGTTACCGCGACCTCTTCCTTTATTATTACCCCTGTAACCCCCTCTAAAACATCCTCTGCTAGGGGAAGATTGAGTGGAACTTTTGTATGTAAAGGTGTTGCCTGTGTCACTGGTTTTGGAGGCGCCCCTATAAGTGGAGTGACGAAATGACCCTCTATTTGCCGGAAATTGTAAGGCACCCTTGGACTTGGCTGTTTGTGTCCTTTTTCATTTTCTCTAAGGATGTGTCTACAGAAGGGCCAAATAGATGTTGCTGGTCAAATGGCTGGTTAAGAATTTGGGACTGCACCTCTTGTTTAAACCGAGAGATGCGCAGCCATGCATGCCTGCGTAGCAGAACGCTTGTATTGACTGCTCTGGATGCTGTGTCTGCTGCATCCAAAGCACATTTGATGGAGGTAATAGTGATGGTTTTTCCCTCCTGTATAAGGTCGCTGGCTTTAGCCCTATACTGGTCTGGAAGGTGCTGTATAAGTGTCTCCAGCTCATCATAATGCGCCCTGTCATACCTGGCGAGTAAAGCCTGGGCGTTGGCAATGCGCCAGTAATTGGCTGCTTGTGACGCGAGCCGTTTGCCAGATGCGTCCAGCAGCTTTGACTCCTTGTCTGGAGGAGGGGCCTCCCCTGTGGATTGAGAATTAGCCCGTTTACTGGCATTTGATACTACGAGGGAGTCTAGAGGGAGTTGTCCTTTAATATAAGCTGGGTCGTTTGGGGCTGGCTTATATTTTTTGTCAATGCGTGGGTTGATTACCCTAGCCCTGACTGGGTCTTTGAAGATTTCTGGGGCATGTTTAATCATGCCTTTTAACATTGGCAAGGTAGTGGATGACTTTTGGGAGTGAGTAAAAGTTTCCATTAAGAAATCTTGTTCCGCAGGTTCAGAGTGTAACTCTACCTGGTGGTACCTGGCTGCCCTGTCTATCAGTTGTGCAAAGCCAATGTTGTCATCTGGCGGGGATGGTTTGTTGGGTATGAGTCTGGCTCAGGTATATCTGGGATATTATGATAATCATCCCAAAGGTCTTGTGGTGGGATGTCATCATCCTGTTGCAGATGCCCATCACTGTGGTCATCCCCACCCCCAAAGTCCTCTTCATCCTGGTGAAGGGCAGGTGAAGAAGGAGATAGTGGAGAAGTAGGAGAAACAGGTATAGTTAGAAGGTTTTGAAGGGGAGAGATAGGTCTAAGAGGAGAAGTAAGAAATGTTCTTCCTCTTTAAAGGTATTTCAGGTGGGTCTGGAACGGCCAATGTCCTCTTTTTTTGGTGGAATTGTGGTCACCTGACCTGTATGAGGATCAATGTACAAAGTTTTCTGCTTCGGATCCGATGGATCTGGCCGAAACAGTTCTTCGGAGACGTCCGTTTTTTTTGGCACCAAGCGTTTTGGGTCAGAGTGGTGCTTTGACTTAGTTTTGGGAGTGGTAGAGCTGTCCTTGAGCTTTGTCGGAGTCTTCATTTCTGTAGCAGTTTTCGGTTCCGAAAGAGTATGGTGTTTCTTTGGATCCGAGGATTTGTCTTTGGCCTGCTTCGGTGCCAAAGGGGTGGGCGTCGAGGCAGACTTCGGTGCCGATATAACAGGGCTTGGCCCTGTGCTTGTCTTTGGCTTTTCTTTCGGTGCCGAGGAGTGTTTTTCGGCACCGGTACGTGGCTGACTCGGTCCCGAGCCGCCTGAAGGCTTTTCTTTCGGCTTTGGAGCTGGGCCCGAGGGCGGGGCATCCGAAGACTTCTCGGTGTTTAACTGAGCCCGAAGGTATCACCGGAGCCTTATGTATTTTTACTGGGAGAGGAGCGTCGAGTTCAGTACTCACAGTTCGTTGTCCTGGAGTAATGGGCTGATCCTCGGCATCGGAGTCGTCTGCCTCGGAGATGCTGATGTCTTCCTCTTCCGATTCCTGTTGCTTGATCTTGGAGCCTGCATCGAAGATGTCGTCCGGCGCCGAGGAAGTTGATCGAGCCATCGTGTGACGTCGAGCCCGGCGATCACGTATGGTCTTCTTCGATCGAAAGGAAGCGCAGGCTCGGCAATCCTTGTCCTCGTGTTCTGGAGACAAGCAAAGGTTACAGACCTCGTGGAGATCTGTGTGTGGAAATTTAGCACCACACAAAGGACATTTCTTAAATGGAGTTCTTTCCATTTACTGCAGGGCCTGATGGCGCAGGTAGGCCCAACGGCCCGCGTCGCCGACCGGAATCGAAGGTCTTGGTGGATATGCCTTGGATGTGCGTCGAGGGAGAACTCGAGCGAAACAACACCGTCGAGCGGTGAAGGATTGCGCGTCGAAGGGGGATCGAATACGACACCGACCTGGAGCGCAACGTTTTGCATCCGAACCCGTTGGCGGAAAAAAACAATCTGGAGATGGAGTCGATGCCCATGCGCACCATCGTCCTAAGGAGGAGTCACCTATCTCGTGACTACAAAGACTCTTCCAAGACAAAAACAAACTGCAAACATCCGAGCCCAACACCAGATGGCGATCTATGCACAAGTATACAATCTACAGCTCATATGACTCGAACAATAACATTTTCATGACAAAGGAAAATGTACCTCCAACTTGTTTTTGAACATAGCCTTTATCAAAGGGAAAAAGGCAAGGTGATAGCAGGCAGATTAGCCTAGAATGCTGCATATAGAACACTCAGAAAAACTGGCGCCGTGCCTTTAAGACCTCCAGGCTCCCATCATGCCCCACAGGTGACAGATAGGTCAGGTCTTTTTGACGGCGTAATACATTGTATTCAAATTATAAACATGCCATTCATCCGGGGAGGAGGGAGGGTTGCTTACCGCTTTGATGAGTATATCCCTGGAAGAGAACTAGGATTACAGGTAAGTAACTTATCCTTCTCTTCCAGGGAATACTCATCAATAGTCCTAAGCACTGAATAGAGTAGCAAGCCCATCCCTGGACCCTGTGGATAAATACCTGCTTAACAAGTACATTCTGAATTAAACAATTATCCAAACAAATTCCTCAGGGATGCTCGCCCAAACTGAGCATCCGCTTGAGTAACAGAATCTAGGCAGTAATGGCGGGCAAAGGTGTGAACCGACCGCCATGTAGCTGCTTTGCATATCTCCTGAATAGTACATTTCTAAGCAGCTCTGTAGTAGCCGCTTTACCTCTCGTAGAGTGAGCCCTTGGCTTGCTAGGAAGCTGCTTATGAGCTAACCGATAGGCTAATGTGATGCAAGACACTATCCATCGAGCAATGGATCTTTAAGAAGAGGGAATACCAGTGCGCATTGGACCATAGTTAACAAAGATGGTCGGACTGCCTTATAGCCTTAGTTCTATCCAGATAGAATTTTAGCACCCTTTTCAGATCAAGTGAATGCAACGCTCTTTCAGGAGGCGTGGTAGGATTAGGAAAAAATGTGGGTAGAGTGAGACTGATTAATATGAAAATCTGAAATCACTTTAGGTAGGACACTCGGGCAAGTCCTCATGACCACTCGATTCGCATGGAACACGAGAAGGCTCTGCGGAGCATAAGGCCTGAATCTCGCTTACCCTACGAGCCGAGGTAATTGCCACTAGAAAAGCGACCTTCCAAGAGAGGTGCTGTAGAGAAGCCTTCTGGATGGGTTCAAAAGGGGGACCCATTAATTTAGAAAGGACCACATTAAGTTCCCAGGTAGGGGAAGGTAACCGAATTGGAGGGTAGACCTTTTTTAGCCCTTCCAGCAAGTCTTTAACAACTGGCATTTGAAAGAAGGAAGCCTGAGTAGGAGACTTCCTATAAGCTGTAATTGCTGCCAGATGTACTCTGATAGAGGAAAACTTTAAGCCTGCTTTAGCGAAGTATAGAAGATATGGCAAAATAACCTGTTCTTGGAATGTTAATGTAATGTAAATTGGTACTTTTAGAGCGCACATCTACTCAACAGTGTGTCCCGGCGCTGATGGGGTCATGACCATTAGCTGTACACCATAGATAAAAACGCTTCCATTTGAAAGCATATGACTTTCTCGTCAAAGGCCTTCTCGCTTCCTTTAAAATCTGCATACAGTCTTGCGGGAGGCCTAGGTGACCATATTGTAAAACCTCAGGAGCCATGCTGTCAATCTCAATGACGGGAGGTTGGGATGGAAAACCCTCCCTCCTGACCTGGTTAGCAGACCCGGAAGGCATGGCAACCGCCTCTGTGGTGTCTTGGAGAGGTGTAACAGGTCTGTGTACCACCACTGGCGAGGCCACTCTGGTGCGATCAGGATCATTTCCGTCCTGGATTTATAGAGCTTGTTGATAATCAGTGGTATGAGAGGGACTGGTGGAAAGGCGTAAAGTAATTTCTCTGACCAGTCGATCAACAGTGCATTCCCCCTGGAGCCTGGTTGGGGGTACCTGGACGCGAAGGCAGGGCATTTTGTGTTTGCCGCGTCTGCGAATAAGTCGATGTCTGGAGAACCCCATGTCCGAAAAATGTCTTGTGCTATTTTGTCTTTCAGCACCCAGTCGTGCACTTCGACGTAGTTTCGGCTTAGGTCATCCGCCTGTGTATTGAGGGAACCTGGAAGGTGGACTGCAGATATGGACATGTTCCTCGCCAGTAGCCATTTCCAAATTGCTTTAGCCTCCAGAGACAGGGGTTTGGATCTGGTCCCTCCCTGCTTGTTCAGGTAATACATTGTTGTGGTGTTGTCTGTCTGAACCAACAGGGAGTGCGACTCTATGGAGGGGAAGAATGCTTTGAGAGCAAGATGCACAGCTCTGAGTTCCAACATGTTGATGTGGTAAGTTGTCTCCTTGTACGACAACATCCCCTGTACCTGAAGAGATCACATGTGAGCGCCCCAGGCCTTGAGACGCATCTGTGATGATACTCTGTTTGGGAATTTCCAGATGGAAAGGAACTCCTTGCAGAAGATGAGACCGAGGCATCCACCATCCTATTGAGTTTTGGACTGAGTGGGGTAGTGTTATGGTGTCCTCCCAACCATTGGAAGCTTGGGACCACTGGTATTCTAGCGTTTGCTGTAAGAGCCTCATTTGTAACCTGGCGTTCGGGACAATGAATATGCATGACGCCATCGAGCCCAGCAGAGATGATACCTGTCTGGCTGTAGGATGAGGTGTCTTTAGAACATTGCGACCTTTGTGGAGTATTGATAATAGTCTCTCCTCTGAACGAAACGCTCTTGCGTTTGCAGCGTCTAGGGTAGCGCCCAAGTAGTGAATCCTTTGAGTAGGATTTAGGAAAGACGTTTTGAAAGGTAAACAGCCATTACAACGAGGCTGTTACTACGCAAGTCATTACAACGCGTAGCCATTTCTACGCATACCACTGCATTGCATGCGCTTTTACAACGCATGCGATGTAATGGCTATTCACATCGTTGAGGAAACTGAGGCTGTTACGTTTCCTCACAACGGCGCGCACCGCCCCTCAGTCGACGCTGGAACCAGGAGAGGAACCACGAGGAGAGAGAGGTAAAGGGGGGATTGGGCATGGGGTGGGGGTTACTTTTTTAGGGTTTAGGGTAGTGTGGAAGTAGTGTTGTAATGTTTGTGTAGGGTTTTGTTTTTAGGATTTAGGGTTGTGTTGGGGGGGGGGGGGGTCGTGCAGGGTAGTGTTAGTGTAGGGACCGGACTGGGGGTAGGGTCGTGTTGGGGGTAGTGTTTTAGGGTTTAGGGTAGTGTTTTGGTGTTTGTGTAGGGTAGTGTATTTGGGTTTAGGGTAGTGTCGAGGTGGTCGTGCAGGGTAGTTTTAGAGTGTAGGGGCCGGACTGGGGGTAGTGTTTTAGGGTAGTGTCGGGGGGTCGTGCAGGGTAGTGTTAGAGTGTAGGGACCGGACTGGGGGAAGGGAGAGGGTCGTGCTGGGGGTAGTGTTTGGGGGTTTGTGTTGTGTAGGGTAGTGTTTTTGGATTTAGCGTAGTGTGGGGGGGAGGAGGGGTTTAATAAAAAAAATGCGTTGTAAAAGTATGCGGGGTATTTGGATCCGTTGTAATGTCATTTTAAATGCATTTCAATACACTTGCGAACTAATGGTATGCGTACTAATAAATTGCGTTGTAATGGTACTTGCGAACTAAAAACATCGTTGTAAAAGCATGCATTGTATCGACATATATTCGTTTTGAAGTTCACACAGGCCCAGTCGATTTAAGATTTGGATGCAGTAACTCAGATGATTCTGCAGGAGACTGGTAGAGGCACTCTTGGGTAACCAGTCGTCTAGATAAGGATAGACGAAGATTATTTGTATTCTCAGGAAGGCCGCCACCACCGCCATGCATTTCGAGAAGGTGCGAGGAGCAGACTTGAGTCCGCAAGGAAGGACTTTGAACTGGAAATGGTCTGACTCTATCCAGAAACGAAGGAACTTCCTGTGTTTGAGAAATTGGGATGCGAAAGTAAGCATCCTGAAGGTCTATGGAGCACATCCAATCCCCTTCGTGGATGTGTGGGATGATTTGATGTAAGGCCAGCATCCTGAATCTCTCTCCGAGAACGTATTTGTTTAAGAGTCTGAGATCTAGTACTGGCCTGAACTCCTTTTTTGGACTTTTCTTTGGAACCAGGAAGTAAGGTGAATAAATCCCCTGTCGATGTTGTTGCCAGGGAACCCTTTCGATGGCCTGTTTTTGTAGCAGGATGGATACCTCCTCTTGCAGCAGATTTAGCCGACTGACTGGGATTTTTCGAGGAGGCACGGATGGTGGTGGAGACTTGAATCTGATTGAGTACCCAATCCGCACAATATTGAGCACCCATTTGTCCTGCGTTATTTTTATCTACTCTTCCAAAAGAAGACATACTTCCTCCCACCGGAGTGGGTAACAGAGTTGGAGGAAGCAAGAACTCACTGCTTAGATTGTTGTTTTGCAGTAGGAGGGGTTTGTCTAGAGCCCCCTCTTCCTCTACCAGGCCGTCGCTGATGGAAATGCGATCTCGCATGGTGGTGCTGCGAGGACCAATGAGGAGTTTGAACCCTCTGCTGGTACTGACGACGATCATAGGGTCGGTAACGACGTCGAAAGTCCTTTTTCTCCAAACCAACCGCCTTCAAGGTATCCAACTCGGATTTCATCCTTGACAGCTCATCGTCCGCATGAGAGCCAAAATGATTTACCATTGAAGGGGAGGTTGAGTATTCTCTGTTGGGCCTCCGGTTTCAGTCCTGAGAGTCTCAGCCATGAGGATCTCCTACCACAAATGCCATGTGTAGACACACAATACAGACCGAGTGCGGGTCAGACTTTGCCATTTTCTTCCCACAGGAAGGGCACTTATTAAATAAGGCTGGCATTCTGACAGGAAAAATAGCTGCAAAGTCAGAAAAAATGATGAGAATAGTAAAATAAGTACTAAAAACGTCGAGTGAAGACAGAAAATCTCACTTGAAAAGAACAATTAGTGACAAAAAAAACACTAACTGACAAGCTCAATGCTCCAGGATCCTCACAGAAAGAGCCGGAAAAAAGAACACCTGTGGGGCATGATGGGAGCCTGGAGGTCTTAAAGGCACTGCACCACTTTTTTCTGAGAGTTCTATATGCAGCATATAACTTTAAAATCCTCAGGATGTTGGAAGAAAGGGATGCAAATTTGGAGTGGATACCTTATGTGGACAAAAAGTTACAGGGGCCTAAACTACCCCAAATAGCCAAAAAAAGGCTGGGCACAGGAGGGGAAAAGGCCTAGCAGCGAAAGGGTTAATTAACACATGAACGTCATGTATTTCTGGGCATAAATCACACTTGGAAATACTGCTAGCAGTACTAGGTCCAACCGTGTTAAAATGGCATCAGTAGTAGGCACACTTGGGAAAGATCTTGCTTTACCCCCAGCATACTTGTGCAGTGCAAAACGTCAAAACTAGGCCCACCCTGGCAATCATAATTCAATACCACACAGATATAAGGTGCACCCCAGATCACAATAATATTAAAAATATGTACACAAAGAATTACAGCACTTTTAAGCCACACAGTGGGCCTAGGCCGCACGGGTACAACCAATGTCATAGAAAGTATTCTTTTGGCAAGGAATCAATGTGTAAAGCAACACCCCCATACGGTGTAATTACTCACAGGTGGTTCGCAGGCAGTCACTCCCATACATACACATTCACTCAGCACCGATGCACAGTGCAACAGATACCAGTCAGGACCGTAGTGATCGTACTTTAACACACACAGCACTGCAATGCAGTGCAACTGGTATCCGGCAGGTCAACTGATAGCGTAATGGAGACCCTGTGGCTCAAGCCTTCCTTCACCGTTCACCTAACCGCGAGTACCCTACGCCATCAGTTTGGAGATTAACAGCCCTCCCTGATACTAGGCATGTCGTGGGCGGAGTCACACTTAGTAGGGGTCCCAGGGAAGAAGATGGGTTGGGTAGCAGGACTAATTAGGAGGCAGTTGACAAATGGGAGGGAGTGGTGGGTTGGGGGGGTTTGACTTTGGCCACCATCGGGAATGTTCACCCACAGGATGCGGGGCAGAAGCTGGCAGAGAGTGACAGTTGTTTACCCAGAGGATTCCACATTGTGCCTTCCGGTGCTAGCCCAGTTCTACGAAGCACACAGTGGGTGTAGGTGTGGGGACAGGGGGTGGTCACGCAGTCTATTGGCCCGCTTCCAAACACTTTCAGAAGTGTTCCTTCAGCCCAGTCAATCACTCTCACTACCCAGGCCCGATCTGGGCATTACTACATGGTAACAAGAAGTCGGGCCGGGTGAGGAGAGGGCAGTTCTGCTGCACTGAGGGCACAAATAGAACAATCGATGAATGGGGGATGAAGCAGGGGAGCCACTTGGAAGGAGGAGGCAGCCCGTCAGACATGCTGATCCTAGTAGCACCCAAGCAATCCAGGCACGTCTGGTGTGCGTTGATACGAGTCGCACCAGACAATGCAGGTCACACAATGAAACGTTGCAAACTCAGTACCACCCTGGAAATGAAGCACAAGTTCCAGTGCACGCTGATCCGAGTTGCACATACAGTTTCAATCACACACAATGAAGAGTCGCACTCTGTTACCTCCTTGGAAATGAGGCACATCTGGTGCCGCTGATCAAAAGCGCACCAGATAATTCCGGGCACACAACGAAGAGTTGGAAATTCCGTACCTCCCTGGAAATGAGGCACAACGCCTGGTGCGTGTTCATATGGGTCGCACCAGACAATTGAGGTCACAGACAACGCAGAGTTGCAAATTCCATACCTCCCTGGAAATGAGGCACAATGCCTGGTGCGCGTTGATACGCGTCGCACCAGACAATTCTGGTCACACACATATGCAAGTTTAGCTGGTTCACATGAGGAAGAAAGAGGCACTACTTCGGGTATACCTTAACCTCAGAGGGTAGCAACCTGTGAATCGGACACCATACGCAATAGGCATGCAGGCGTCGTGTTGCACGAGAGAGATGTGGCACAATTGACGAAGCGAGCCACGCTGGATCCTGCAACCGCTGAATCAGCTCACCACAAACAAGATGCTTATGCATGTTAAAGTCTACATGATGCAGGGGCCACACGCCCTAGATGCTGCAAGACTTCTGGTGCTCTGCACAAGGCAATACGGTCTCCAGGCACAATTCTTAGTTCCATGCTCATGCCGCGCTACCAGTTGGGATCCAGCAGACAATGTGGGCACTTTAGAGGGCACCGCTCTCCAGGTGTCACGTGTAGACGCTGGGGGTCCCTCGCAGGAGATCTTTGATGTCTCAGATCTCCAAAAGAATAGGGGGCAAGCCAACAAGCTCTTGGAGAGTACACTTCTGGGTGCCACACAGCAGCAGTTAGTCAACCCAGGCAAGTCACTACTCAGGAACGGTACACGGTCCCCTCCATTGGCAGTAATCCTCCTTGTGCACAACAGTCCTCTGGCAGTGCGCACCACGCCGTTCCAGGTTCTCCGGTCCCACAAGTGTATCTCTGCCCTGCTGAAGCATGGCACCAGTAGTTATACTGTAGTGTGCCTTTGAAGTTGGGGGTGGTTCAGGGGGTTTCCCTTAGAACCACAGATGTCGCCCCTAAATTTCAGTCCTATCTGCCTTGAGGCTGTGGAATGCAGATCTTAATCTTTAGTGGGGCCATGCTCTGACTCCCAGAGGCCAAGTGTCAAAACCTCTCCCTCCAATCTATCCACCCAGGCCCTGAAATGGCAGAGGTCTGCCGCTTCAGTTGCATGCCCAATGTTTTTAGCGGTCGCTGAGGAATACGCAGATGTGCTCCCCCAGCCTCCAGTGTGGACTGGAGCCAAGCAAAAAGCACACAAAGTTTTGGAGCAGAGAAATGCCCACATTCTAGAAGTACACGCTTGCAACATCGAGCATGAAGCCTGCAAACCAATATACCGGGAACAAGAAATGAGAAATCAAGCAGCACTCATATGTGCGTGCTCACAACTAAATTCACAGAAGGTGCCAACCTTTGTTAAATTCAGAAGAGCACCAAAAGAAAGGCGCCCAGCTTAAAGAACATAGGGAACTAGCGGGCGAGAAGCCACTACATCATAACTTGAACTCTGAAAACTTTTTGGTACATGCAACGCACCAGGTGGAAAGAGCAGTACGCATCTAATAAATAAAATCAACAAGCCTCAATCTTTGAGAAAACAATATCTCCAGAAGAGGGCGAGCTTCGCTAATCTAACACATACATGATCAGCTCTCATTATTTTGTCTTGCAGATTAAAGGCAGAGACACCAATTTGGCTAACAAGATCACCCCAAAAGAAAAAAATCAACTACAAGCGACAGAAGTTGCTTCACTAATGGGAAAACAAGCTGAACTAGAGGGAGGTAGCTGTAACAAGAAGATATAAGCAGTAAAAAGAGATTTGAAGTCTATAGAAAAAAGCTATAAAGAAACATATGAAAATTGATCACTTAATGAGATTTTATCCATTGTTTAACAGAACCAACGAGTCAGGGTACTTTGGAAACCCGAAAAGTAATGAGGTTCAAAACGTGTCAACGGCTATACTTGGGGAGTTTTGCAGTTGAAACAATACTCTATAGTAGGCAAATGCACAAAAGACGTTGAAGGCCTACTTAAACAGTGTGTTTTATAACACCCAAGGGACAATATGAACAGGGGGTTCATTTTCCAAATAAAATTAAAAATATAAACCTCATTGTGATGGTAATTATAAGACTGGTTCTGAGTTTTCCAAATAAAATTAGAAATTTAAACCTCATTGTGATGGTAATTATAAGACTGGTTCTGAGTGACAACACTTTCGAGTTGTGCACTATATGTCTTATGTAAATGCTGAGCTCTTTTTAGAAAAATTGTGTTTGTATGAGAATTCTTGTTAACCTGATTTTTCCAGATAGGGCTGAAATAATGTGCCTTATATTTGAATGAAGTTTGTAAGATATGTTATAAGTGCACATGAAATATTCGCATATTAATCAAAAAAAATCTGAAAAGAAAATACGGGCCAAGGTAATTCAATCACTTGACCATGAACAAAAGTGTAACTTGAATAATTAGAGTTTGGGTAATTGCAAATATATACTCTTCCCAGAAGTGGCATTTCTAAGCTATCAATGACAAATCCACTTTTACCACAGGAGAGGGAGGGGGAGTGTGTGAATCCAATGATAAGAAACATTATGAGACTGCTCCACTGCAAACCCCTATTGCAGCCTGAGGATTTCAGAATTACCCCATGCTAACTTATGGGAAGAGCAGACATCCTAGGTAGTGAAAACACACATGGGTATTCTTCACTACCTGGACAGGAAACACACATTGGTACCTGCCCTTCCTTTCACCTACCACTTGCTTCACCCCTTGAGACTTACCCCAGGGGTGCTCTAGTGGTAGTGAATGGTCCCCTCAGGTTTGGCCAGAAGCTTAGAAAGGCCAACCAGAGCATAATTGCAATTGCGCGCACACTGGCCTGCAGTGGCAGGCTGAAAAGTTTTAAAAATACAATGTCAGCACTACTTCCTAACATATGTAGAAAGGGCACGCAAACTTACAGTGGGAAAGTGCCCAGAGCCCTAAGGCCACTAAAAGAGAATCAGAGAAACCCAGGAGGAAATAGTAAGAAGTTTAGGGAAACACTACCTCAAGAATATCAGGTCTAACAAATGTCACATTCTTAAAGTGGCATTTCTAAATTGGTAACGTTAAATACAACTTTACTAGTAAAGAGGATTTATCATTACCGTTCCAAGAAACATGACAACTATTCCTTTCTAATCAGGAAATGCAGGTTAAAAGTGTATTAAGGAATTCCCAATGTTAACCTATGAGAGGAGTAGGCCTCTCAGTAGTGAATAACTAATGTAGGGTTTTTTCACTACTAGAACAAGCAAAAAGTACATGTGCTACCTTTTACTTACACAGCACCCTGCCCTTTGGGCTACCTAGGACCTACCGTAGGGGTGACATGTGTAATAAAAGGGGAGTTTAGAGCTTGGCTAGGGGGTTTAAATGCCAAGTCGAAGTGGCAGTGAAACTACACACACCCAGGCTCCACAGTGACACGGCTGAGACATGTTTAAAGGGCTACTTGGGGGGGTGGATCAATCAGTGCTGCAGGCCCAATAGTACCATTTAATTTACAGGCCCTGGGCACATGTAGTGCACTTTACTAGGGCCTTATTGCTACATTAAATATGCCAATTTTGAATAAGCCAATGTCATCACATTTAAGGGAGACAGCACCTGTACCTCAGCACTGGTTAGCAGGGGTAAAGTGCCCAGAGTCCTAAAGCCAACAAAACAAGGTCAGAAAAAGGGGAGGAGGAAGGCAAAAAAGGTTGGGGTGACCCTTCAGAGGGATATTTTCCAATAGATTGCTTTAAGGACAGCAAACCTATGGCCAGGTCTGTGGGCTCGTCTACAGCCCCCTTGGAAAAACCCATTTCACCTTCTGCCCCCCTTCGTGGCTACGGAAGGGATTTCCAGCTGCCCTCATTCCCTCCCAGCCACCACGGACAACAGGATTCCCAGATCTTTCGTGGCCGTGGGTCCAATAGACAACATGGTACAGGAAGCCCATGGTCAGGTCAGTCCTATCCCAGACCTGCGCCCTCTCAACCTCTTCTTGAAAAAACAGTAGTTCTAAATGCTCACGCTCTCCCAAGTTGTGTCTGTCCTGGACCCAGGAGACTGGATAGTAGTGTTGGAATTGCAGGACACATACTTCCACATCCCCGTCCTGCCTGCCCACAGACATTACCTACGGTTTACGTTGGGCCAAGAGCATTTTGTTTGCAGTGCTCCTTAGTGGCCCTACCAGCGCACCTCCGGCGTTCACGAAAGTGATGGCAGTGGTTGCAGCTCTTCTGCAGAGGTCGGGGTTCCAGTCTTCCCCTACCTCGATGACTGGCTGCTAAAGGCGGGCTCGCCCCGGCCCGTCGTCTCACACCTTCAGACTACGGCGAGCCTCCTGCACTTGCTGGGGTTCACAATCAACGTGCCAAAGTTGCACCTGACTCACTCTCCGTTCTGAACGCAGTGTAGATTCAGGCCTATCCTGCCGGGCGGAAAGTCCAAGATATTCAGGCGATGATTCCGATATTTCAGCATGTATCCTGGATTTCCTTGACACTGACTGAGGCTGTCTGCCTCATGGCCTCCAGCATCTTACTCGTTACTCATGCCCGCTGAAATATGCAGGCTCTGCAGTGGGACCTGAAGGCCCAGTGGGCACAGCATCAAGAGAATCTCTCCAACATGGTCCAGATCTTTGGGGGAACTGTAGAAGATCTGCAATGGTGGTTACCGAACAGCAACTGGGTCAATGGCAGGCCCCCTTCCCTTCCCCAGGTAGAGCAGACTGTAATAAAATATGTCACTCCTGGGCTGGGGCGGACATCTGGGACAGGTGGAGATCAAAGGACTCTGGTCTCTGGCGGAATCCGAGCTCCACATGAACCTGTTGGAACTTTGAGCGGTTTGCTTGGCACTGAAAGCCTTTCTTCGTTCGATCAGGGGAAGGCAGGTGCAAGTGTTCACAGACACCACCGCCATGTGGTACAGCAAAGAGGGTGGGGTGCGGTCATGGACACCCCTATCAAGAGGCCCTGTGTCTCTGGACATGGCTGGAACATCAGGGTATTTTCCTGGTGGTTCAACACCAGAGCGGACAAACTCAACCAAAGATGCAAAGAGAATCAAGAATGGCGTCTTCATCGGGATGTGGTGCAGGGTCTCTTTCAGCAGTGGGGAGAGACTTGGTTAGATTTGTTCGCCACCGAAGAGAACGTGCAATGTCAGCAGCTTTGCGTGCTGGAGTTTCCAAGGAGGGTTGAGCTCGGAGATGCTTTTTGTCTCAAGTGAAGCTCCAGCCTCCTCTATGCCTTTCCGCCCATACCACTTCTGCCCAGAGTTCTCAAGAAGATCAGGAACTACAGGGTTCAAGTAGTGAAAAGTCTTTATTGTTTCAGTTAATAAAAACCATAACAATTTCGAAATTACCTATATAATACAAATCTTAAAATGTTTAGAGGAAGATTTCATAAGAAAATTAATAAAAGAAGATTTCATAAGGAAATGTAGTGTTGCTGACTTCCTAAATATAAAATACAATACATTGAATACGTTTAAAACCAATCTGAAAACCCTACTTAACATATTAAAACCAAGCTGCATGGTCCAATTCCTATTTGCCACATTAAAAACAAGCATTGGCATAGCCAATAGGTCTCGCGTTTAGGTCCTCATAAGTGTTTAGCCAGAGCTATTGGCTCTGCCAATGTTATTAAGATTTGTTGTAGAGCAGTGTGGCTGCTGTGCAGCATGTTAAAAAGTTGCAATAAAAAAGCGTTGTAAGTATTTTTGTTACTGTAGATATAACAGAAGACTAAAAATGTCATCTTTTTTTTTTCTTCTTTCCAATGCTGGCAACGTCTTCCTGCCTTTTCTAATGCTTGCTATAACTAATTTTTGTTATGTGGGGGTGGGGAAATATAAACATTGGGAGGGTGGAGGTTGGGAAATAGTACCTGAATTACAACACGAGCAGCGGATGGACACTAGGGGAGAATCAACAGATGCCAGATTCCGAGGGCAGGCTGAGGTGGTGATTACGGCTCACTTGTTATATTACTGTTTTAACCTATGTGTCCTATCATGGAGGCAATCCCACCCTCTTTGGGGATCTGCCATATTAAGTTCTTTTCTCGACTTTAATTGTATTGATTGTATATGTCCCGGTTCTTTAACGTGTAAAGCACTCGGATACCCGCGAGGGTCTTGTTCGCTCTATATAAAACTTTCAAATAAATAAACTATACAGCATTAATAAAACTTTTCACATCATGGTAAAATAATACAACAGGATTCATTGGAACTTCCATTGTATAAACCTAAAATCCTCCTGTGAGGTTCAGGCAATAACTCACTTTAATTTGATTGGCCACTCCTTATGCTCTCTTGTTATCTTTTTCTGAAAAAAGCCAGCAACCCAAAAATCACACAGAGAGCAAACCTGTCACGGAATCTACATGTGAACAAATAGTGCTAGATTATGATTAATCCCCCATTGCGACTCTGAGAATCGACCTTGTTCTAGCAGGACTGACTAATGCAATGAACTCTACCCACATCAAAAAAATCACAACATGTTTCCCTCCCACCCTCTATTATCTCCTTTTATGGGACCAAATGAATTATGGCCAGGAATAAAAAAAAAAATCTACTAGCCCCTCCATTACTACCAATTTTCCAGTAAAGTCACCACCGTTCATTGTAACCCTTCTATATATGTTACATAGAAAGTATACAGTTTCAGAGTGAAATAGAAATTTTAAAATGAACTTTATGCAGCTATGAACTTTATGCAGCTATTAACTTTTTGCACAATGTCAAATTGTGAGTGTGTGCTTCGAGTGCAATTAATTCAAAAGTGTATTTAACTTTTGATTATGTTTATGAGGAAGCACTGTTAGTAAAAACATTACATACAGACATATACATACACCATATAATACAATTATTTATTTTAAAACAAAACCACATATTTGACACAAATGTTCTACATAGGCTTCTCTAGCGAGACAGTGGCCAAACTCAAAAAAAGCACAAAACCTTGTTTTTCACCTCATTGTTGACCTGAAGCGCACAAATCGCATCTCGTTCGATTGACGTCACTGCACTGGTCTCCGACCAAACAAGTCAAAATGAAGTTCAATAGACTCCATGATCGAGCACACTCTTACCTGTCCTATCTCAAGTCATAACGTCATTTCAGCTAATCAGCAGTTAAGAACAAAACAAACTCTCAATCCATCCAGAGACCTACAAACGTCTTGTGGCATAAAAGCTACACAGGTGATGCCCCTCCCCTTCAATTTCACTTCCCTTATACCACGCCCTTAAAACAGACTTTCTGAAAATCACCTGAAAATGCACCTGTTCCACAAGGTCTTTGGACTACATCACATGTGACTGCATCCTGAAGCAGTGAACGCCCACCCTCTGAGCACAAGATGATTCCACCTTCAGACACACTATAACAAGCCTAATACCTACTGGCTCTTCCGGGGCAGTATTTGTGCAATATGAAACAATAACTAGTCATTTTCCTAAATAAACTTGCAAGTCCCAAGACAATTACTGAACGGTTATGATTTATGGCAATTACTATCTAAACGTAAACACAAAGAGAAGTCTATTGCTGTGTAAAACCGTGGCTAAGTCCCACTGCTAATCTTCAGATGATCGCAGCGGTGAATTGTTGAAGGAATGCCAAGTGTCTTTATTAGGGAATTATGCACACAGAGCACACTGGTCTCCAGAGCATAACAACTGCATCTATCTTCAATAGTAGAGCCACTCACACCTCAAGTAACAGGGAAGATAATCTCGAAGGGATACAGACAGCCTATTTCTACATGTATAATTGAAAACAGAGCAAGAATCCTGTCTAGAGGGAGGTGTAATGCATAACGTCAGATTATGCTTCTCTTTTCAGCTTGATGACGTTTTTAATGTTACACATTCTCTCATGCACCTTGTTTCCTTTATGAGTTATAACTAAATGTTATTTTGCTTTTAATTTTCAAAACCAAAGGCTCTGTAGACACACCTGAGCCCTGCACTATAAAAGAAAGTTTTTTTAGGACAATAGGTGAGTAAAGGTTTTAGGGTCCATCCTGTTAGGTGTTATTCAAATAACAGCGCATTTAATTGGTTCTCTATGACATCTAGTGGTGTTCACAGCGTAAACATGTTAACTTTCAATGTACACCTCGAGCGGGGGTATCTGACCACTATGCTAGTCTACTGTAGATGCTTTGTGTTAAAACTTATTTAAATGCCTCTTTAGTCCTTGCTCTCACACAACAGCTCATGTAACACATACCATTTACAACTACACTGGCTCCTGCTACACCACCCAATCTGTTTACTGTCCTGTGTACCGAATGATAACTTGCCCTAATGTACATTTCCAATTGCTATAGCATATGATACCACAATCTGAAATAAATAAATAAATGCATTGAATGCAGCAGGCGCAAACAGCTACCTATAGAGCTCAGGTGGTTGTGCAATTCTAGGTTTTTCTCATGATTGGTCCCATCTGTGCATGCACTGAGGTGGAAACAACGCTTATAAGAGAAGAGAAGGTTTTAGGACAATAGAATGTAATAGATAACAAAACCTAGAACTCATATGAACCGTGCGAGCCACGAGTTCGGTGTTGCGCAATACACTACTTTTAAAACACTTCTCACGGATTATTTAAAAGAAAATAACCATAGGAGAGGTCTGCACTTCCCAAATGTGCTCCCAAATGTACCTGCCTCAGACCACCATGGCTATGGCACTGAGTCTCAGAGAATTAGACCAAAACTCAGGGAAATAATGTTTCCAGGAGCACTCACATTTCTTGCCACATGCACGAGGAAATTGACGAATTCCTGTATCGTTACCAGGTGACGCAGTATGATTTTTTTTTTTTACACTTTTTCTAAACCAGCGCAATCTAGGATTTTAGTAGGGCATGAGAAATCGTGCATAATGTCATGAAAATTTCACGAAACATTGCTTTTGTAGTGAAATGCGGTTTGAGAGTATCGCGCATCATTTTTTTCACCTAAGTGAACCCGTTGCATAAATAATAATTTTTAAAAAAGGCTCGCAAAAAAGGACAGGAGACAGGGTAGAGCAGAAATGATCTCTCAAGGAGGTATTTTCTGTGCGAACCAGTAGTTCCCGCTAATATCTCATGAGACTTTCCCACGCAGGGCGCACGCGGGTAAATAATTATGCAAAACTGAGCATTTTCGCATGTTGGCAATATTATT
Source organism: Calotriton arnoldi (assembly GCA_963921515.1). Taxonomy (NCBI): domain Eukaryota; kingdom Metazoa; phylum Chordata; class Amphibia; order Caudata; family Salamandridae; genus Calotriton; species Calotriton arnoldi. The sequence continues at coordinate 284,769 of CAWUFW010008731.1, read as the reverse complement.
AAAATTTCGCAAGGGCCTGGAGTTCAGCCTAATTGATGTGAAGGAGCACTGCAAGACCCATAATAAATAAGATTGCCGTATGGAATTCTAAGGCTGGAACACAGAGTCGTCTTGTAACCGCAAACATCTGCCTTGGGATCACCTCGTTGGAGAGGCTTTGAACGGCAAGTTTGACTGTGTGACGTTCACTTTAAAGCACGGCACCGATCAGAGGCATCTGCAATGACCTGCCACAAGAAGGCGCTCTACTTTTGTTGCTGTCTGCCCTGAGGCGGACTGTAAGGTGGGGGGAAAACACGTTATCATTTTGGGCATTTTCGGCTACACAGGAACACAGCAAACAAGGCTTATGAGGTTTAACATTAAAAAAGCATGTCCCTTATGTATCCGCTTAAAAATCCATTAGGAATAAGAATCGTTTTCCTTCCAACTTCCAAAGGTGAAACATTAAAACTTTCACATTTCATCACTTAATCTCGAGCCCAGACCATGTGTCATGTTGAGATCCAGTCAGACAGCCCCAACATCACATTGCAATTCGAATCCGTACACAAAGCTTTCAAGTTCCCCGATTTGTTTCACGCAGTTCGTTTTTTTTGCACTTTACTACTTGTACACCTGTCCATTCTCTTAAAAACTTAGGACATCATTTACCAGAAAGCAGAGATCAAACCTGGCCTGCATCGGCTACTTTCACGTGGTATTGCTAAACTTCAGAGCTCCACATACGTCTGATGTTAAAGATTAAACTACAAGTTCCAGAATACAGGATTCTATTGTATAAAAAGCCCGGACGGCCTGAAGTTGTCACACGTGCAGCACGGGGCCACGTGGCAGCTATGCTCACAGTCACTGGCGTACGGATCGCAGAGTGAGAAACTTGAATGTTCCAGTGACAGGCCAATCTATTTAGCTAGCAATGTTTACTCTTCTACGTCCAACTGTGTAATGGTAAGTGGATGGATCGTGGAGACTTGGTATAAAATATCTAGAAAATAAGACATGTAAACCTTTGTGGGTGGAAGAGCTGAAGTGCAAGGGGTGCAGAAGTCCCAAACACGCATTATTATTCGGTCAGCAAGCAGCCGGGGCAGACCGAAAGCAGGCAAAGGAAAGCGCATAAAGCCTTCAGACGCTTCCTGCTTGGATATCACTGCTGCAATCGATAATTCACGAGGCAATCAGGCTCTGTAATTGTCATCAAATCACCTGGCAGTGGCGGCCCCGCGGCGGCGAAAGTGAAACAGTACTCCGGGTTAACAAGTGGGAGGGGTGGGGGGGGGGGGGGGAGTGCGGCCGAGAGAACACACAGCGATTCCCTTGCGGGAGCGAGCCTTGGGCACCATCTGTTTGGAAGTTAATTACAAACAGATGTTGCCAAAGCTCGCTCCCGCAAGGGAATCGCCAAACATGCACGCGTTGCCATTGAAAGCAATGCAACGCGTGCACGTTTTTGGGGACAAAAGCGGATCGATTCCAAGAGGTCCCCCCTATGCAGCGCATGCGCGCTGCGTAGGCGAGACCTAAAAACGAGCTTCCATTACTATCTATTCTAATCCTGATATAGAATTCATTAATGCAACTCCTGCTGCAACTTCTTATTTGTTTTTAACAGAGGGACTTAGCATTTTGGTACTTGCAATCACTACACAATCAATGGCACAGTGATTTGTTTGTCCATTTTCATTGTTAACTGTTCGTACCGTATCAAAAATGTAATCACCTTACAGTTTAGATAGGGATCCGTTGAGTCCAAACCTTTGATTATTGCAGCTCTACAAGACCGAATCCCTCTACCATTAAATGCCTTTTTCAAAAGCCACGCCCGAGTTGATTTTTAACAAGGACATATGCAAATAAGATGAATGAAGTCTTGTTTCGCTGAGCCAAATAGAATGCATATCGTGGGACCATTGTATCTCCATTTGGGCTGATCCACTAAACTTGGTAAGAGCCCAAACCTGGTGGCCATGAGTTTCCGTTTTAGGTAGTATGGATATGTTGTATTGAGATATTCAGCCGGTCGTAATTTTGTATAGGACTGCAGGACCATCCAGGCGTGAGACCTCTTTGCAAATTTGTTTTTGTCCTCTAATAGTGAATGTAGTTTTGCCATTTTATTTGCCACCCTACGGAAAACAGGAAAGGAGGGGGACTGTGCCCAGAGATCTTCGGACTTTGTTTCTTCCAAGGCCATTTTCAAAAACTTTCCATAACTAGAATACTGATCTTCCTGGGCCCGCCACAAGGCATCATGTAAGTCATTCGCTCGACTTAACCAGATTTTGTACCAGCTTTTGACGTTCGCGTAGGTTCTCCCAATCCCTTGTTGAGTAAGACCAAATTCCAGTCTCACCTGAGCTGGAGACGCATTCTGTGGTAAGTTAAAAACCTTTTTGTATGCTTTCACTTGTAGCTTGTCCAACAGTTTTGCATCTGTACCATTTAGAACAATGCTTGCGTACTCCACTGTCTGCATCAATTTGGCACCTATTACGGCTAACAGTGGCTTTAAGGATGGACCCTTTAACTTTTTTGAAAGGGCACAGAATGTGTAGATTAGGCCATTACCTTTTGTTTCCAGATAGTGTATGTTTTTGGAAATTTAAACAATCATCTATGTACAGCCCTAGATATTTGTAGTTATTAGCTACCCCTGTTATTTCTCCCAGCCTGACCGAGAATTTGCGTCCTGACCGCTTTGCAATAGTCATGGTTTTTGTTTTTTTGATGTTAATTTCCAAAGCGTTGTCATTTGCAAATGTTGCTAGCTCATTTAATGATCTTTGTAAGCCGACTCTTGTTAGGCTGAGTAATACTAGATTGTCAGCGTAGGAGAGATGTGTTATCGGTAGTGGGCCCAGACGTGGTGGATGAGAATTTGTCTCATTTAATCTTGTTGAGAGGTCCGCCATAAAGAGATTGAATAAATGGAGTGCCAATACACATCCTTGCTTTAGCCCTATCACAGTGTGGATTGCCCTTGATAATCTCGTGCCATCTGCGATTTTTATTCGTATCCAAGTTCCAGTATACAATTGAATTATGGCACGCAATATTAATTCTGGGAGGCCCAGCTTCTTTAATTTACACCATAGTAGTCCTCGCTCGATGCTGTCAAATGCTGCTTTAAAATCAATAAAACAAAGCTGCAATTTTAGATTCAAACCTTTGTACCTTTCCGCAATCATGGTCAATGCAAGTATGTTTGTTGTTGTTCCAAACCCCTTACGAAATCCTGTTTGGTTCATAGGAATCAACTTGTTTTTAGTAGACCATTCCACTAGGTCCTCCAAAATTAACGATGCATAATATTTAGCTTCCACGTCCATTAGGGCTATAAGCCTGTAATTTGCAGGATCCGATCTATCTCCACCTTTGAATATTGGGTTGATTATTGACCCTTTCCAACTCATGGGCAGACTATTCGATAATTTTACCTCCATAAAAAACCCTGACAACGGGATCGCCCAGTAGTCATGGTCACTTGAGAAAATGGCCTGACGTATCCAGTTTGGCCCCGCCCCTTCAACCTGATTTTATTATTTTCATTGTCCTATTAGCTACCTGGAGTTGGCAATCCAGCGTTGTTTGGCAATCCATGATTTTAGTCTGTTTATTAGTTCATCTGGAGGCTTAAATTCCAGGCCAATATAACTTTTTATTATCAAAACCTATAACTTTTTTGAATGTACCACTCAAGTAATTTACCCAGGCCGACTCAGTCACACATGCATTGTTTATAATTTGCGACGGTCCAGTTATTCCATTTATTATTTTCCAAAAGCCTTGATTGTTTGTTTGTTTTGCGCAGAAGAGAAGCTTTGACCAGAACTGTTCCTGGTTCGATTTTTGATCCTTCCAGATTCCTTTTTAATATATATTTTTTGAGATTTTTTTTATATAATCCCAGGTACTCATCATTATTTATCCTATTCTTTCTGACCGCTTTTCTAATTTCTTTTCTTAACGTTAACGCTTTGTTCGAAGGACTCACGGTCTCCTGGTTTCTTTTCTGCCTTGCATAATCCTGTTTGGGTGCCTGCCTCATGAAATTTATAGTGAAAGATGTCCAGTTTGTTACTTGACTGCTTTCTGTGGCTATATTAGTTTCTAATGTCTCTTTTGCTAACTTTGTTAGCTCTAGTAGATTACCGGCCGAACATCTTATACGCTTCAAATTAGTTGTAGTTAGGTTGCCTACCTCCGTGGGTGCTGCCTGGTACTTATGATAATTTGTTCTCATTTCAAGATGCGGATATGAATGATCGCTTTGTGTTGTGTACTTAATATATTTTCTCACTTGATTCAATAATGGTAAAGTCAGGATTGTATAGTCTATTATTGACTGTGAATTTGTACCTTGGTATGTCCAACATGGGGGCGTGTCATCTTCTGTTCTTCCATTTAATATTCTCAGTCCTAGATGTTCAAAGGCCATGACTGTTTTTTGTCCAATTAAATCCCTTCGTTTTGCCATCGAGGGAGTTTGTACCGGTACTGACCAGAACACATTTTGCGCAGTTAACTCATCCTCCTCTGGGGTGTAAATGAGGTTTGTGTTAAAATCACCTGTTAATATGATTTCCCACTCTGGGTTCTCCAATCTGTATTCTGTAATTATCGAAAGTAATTTATCCCAATGCAGTTGTTTTTTTCTTACATTTGGATGTAAACAGACATTTATTAATATTGTTGTTAAGTCGTATTTTAACAAATGATCTAATTTGATAACTTGTATGTCTGAAGTTGTTGTACTAAGCTGCTCCGAACATATAGCCACTGCAGTTGATATATATACTGCTAGGCCGCCTTTTGCTCTCCCATGCCGATGTATTCTTGTGGCGTTAACATGATGAAGTGTGTAGTTAGCCACTTCCTGCGGATTTATCAACCAGGTCTCTTGTAATGCAATGATTTCATACTTATTCCAGTGTTTTGGTGGGACATTCCCCTGAATTTCACATTTAGCCCCAGCTATGTTCCCAGAAAGAAGCTTTAGGCAATCGTTATGAGGGCTATTAGCTTGATTAACAAGCCATTCCCTTGTCGGAGTGTTGAGAGTTGCAGCTATCCATTCCCAATGTGTTGGACCCTGTCCCCGTGTTTGTATATTGTTACAATTACTAAGGTCACCCTTTTTTCCTCTAGCATTTTGTAATACCGAATACACCTGGATTTTTTCAGTGACTAGGGAATGATTCTTCGGGAGCTTCGTTAGCGGTGAGGGGTAGCAAGGTCTTGAGGGTTTTTCCAGTATAATACCCCATGCTTCAAATTGTTGTCTGTCATTCATAATAGCTACCACAATTTCCTCATTTCTCCAGGTCGAGAGTGTTCTTTCCATTTGTTTCTCTTCTTCATGTGTTCTTTCCATCTGTTTCTTTTCTTCATGAGGAATGAATTTGATTGATAGTAAATCAGATTGAGTCAAGTTTTTTTAGAGCCGGAATTTCAGCCAATAGTCTCATTATATTTCCTCTATTGAGGAGGTCTTGCTGTCCCTGTGAGGTGTATTGGGGCGTTACGATAATCTGCTTACTCCAACTATCCTCTTGATTTGTCTCAATATATGACATGTGGTTCAACTTATGTTGCGTTTCTGTCACCACCATTCTAGAATTTGCCCCCACTTCATTGTTGTTTCGTATATTAACTTTAATTATAATTTGCTCGTTTTGAACATCTTCTATTTGTGTGTTCCTTTGTTGAACCTCGTCAGATTCTTTTAAGTCCCGAGTATTGTTTATTGCAGTCCGTGCAGATTTTACCTCTGTGGAATTACATGTGCCACTATTATGTCTTGGACTACTCTTTTTAGGTGATTGTGTGTGGCCATTGGGGGTGTTTAATTTGGAATGTGGCTCTTGTCGTATTGCCTGTCCTGTCACTATACTGTCGTGTGACTCCGCTTGTCTTACATTGTGAGTTTTTTTTTTCTATTGTCTTCTCACATTTAATTGGGATATCTGAATTCTTTGTTTTGTTTGATTGTTCCTTACGATTGTTGTAGTTTTTTGCTTAATGTCTCATGATTGATTTGTCTTGAGGTCATTGACTCCTCCGTACTTGTACTATGGCTTATTGAGTTCCACAAAGGGGGTGGATCATTGATTACGTAATTCCCATCTTCCCTTGCATAGTTTGTAGATTTGTTTACTTGAACTAGTTGCTTTTTATCGAAAATATGGAACAATCTCTTTTCGCCGTTACTGCTTTTCCTAGCTTTCCTTAACCGTTTTTTTTGTCTCGGTTTGTTTACATGATTTCGAATTACCTTGTTCAACTGTCACAGCATGTTTTTTTATTTGTTTTGTATGGTTATTCTCAACTTCTGATTCTCCATTAGGGGGCTTGGGTGCTTCATTTGCATACAGTGTTTTTAAATGCTTGAAGATTGAAACTTGCTGAATATCTTTCGACACTTCATCTGTATTTACTACATTTTTTAACTGCTCCTTGCTATTAGTTTGACTTGTTTTTAAGATACTTTGTAAAATTGCCGGTACTGTACTCAACTTGTCATTTATTGGGCCACATGCACACTCACCAGAAACCGCTGCATTTAGACCTCTTTCCGTAGTTATTATGGCTGTAAGATTTCCCAGTTTTGAATTTATTCCAGCAATGTATGTGGCTATAATATTCATTAGATCGATCTGTATGTCTAATTTGTCCGACAGCATATTGAAAGTGGTTATTACTGTTTCTAGAACTTTTAATAACAAGGCAGACACAGTTGTGTAGTTCTCCTTTTCGATTTTTCCCTTTTTCTTGAGACCGTCCTCCAAGGGTTCTTGTGTTGGTATTTCGTTCTCCTTTATTTTTTCCGTTGTTCCTATCTCCATTTCGCTTATTTGCTTTGGACTACAACAACTCCGTTAACGACTTAGATTCTTTATGGTCATTTTCCTCCTGCTTAATTCTCTTTCCATGTACCCACTTGGGCTAAATGCTCCAGCGTGCTAGATATTTCTATTATCGGCTGACTGTGCTCTTGTATTATAATGCTCTTTGCATTTCCTTTCTGGTTGTCTGATAAGTTTATAGTTTTTGCCTGGAGTGCTTGAAGATCTGTATTATTTGAAAACAATAATGAATGAAGTCATGATTTATTGAGATCTTCCTTTGGGCCCCGAGTAATGTTTGAGACATCACATTGGTGATCATCTTTTAACAGGGCACTAGATGACTCCTCTTTTACTAACAATTTTGGGGTGGAATGCGAGCAGTCCGAGACATGTATTTGTGCTTGAATTATTGTCCGCCTACTAGTTGTCTGATCCTTTTCCATATTTTGAATGTTTTTGATGTTAGAATCCTGGAGTTTAGTTGCTACTATCTTTTGTGGTATCAATGGATTTGGTAATCCCTCTGTTTCACCCGTTTCTGAGTAAATAGCTGTAGTGGGATCCTTTAGGAACATTCATTTTTTACTAGGTGATCCTTAACCAAATAACGAATATATTGGTGAAATTAGTTTACTTGTTGATGCTAGTCTCCTTTTTCCCCGAAGATTCAAGTACCTCCTTGGTTTTCCCGATAGCTTTTTTCCCGTTTTTTGGGTCACTTGTTTACGAGTTCTTCCCGACCTCATATTTATTAATTATTTGTTTTCCCTTACTTTGAGTGAAATTAACTCAGTTGTTTCTTCCTTGCTGCTGCTTACTCTTACTACCCTGGTTGCTTAAAGGTGTTAAGATGGAATCTACCTGGAAACTACTTACATTTACTTCTCAGTGTAAGTACCATCCAGTTGGTAGATCAAGAAAAGACACTAGAAGCTTTTGACCGTCCGTGGGCAGCACCATGAACCCTGCTCCCTGGCAGAAAAGAACAAAACCAAACAAGCAGAACAACACAGCCAAACCCACCCACAAGCCACAACAGATGCCGGGCTCCTCTACAAGGACGGGTGACACCGCAACTCCGACAACCGGCTGTGCTGGTTTGCTTACTGCCTACACACCGCGCCTCATGAGTCCAAAATTGCGGCAGGTTTAAGGCAAAGCAAGATGGCAAAATGGGCGGGGTGTATGCCCAGCACAAGGGCAGAAATCCAACAGTCCGACACTTTATGGCTTGTGCCTATGGGGGGGGGGCTGCAGGGGGCTATAAGAGGGGGGGGTTTCAGTTCACACCCCCAGAAGAGTCTTAGTGTGCACCAACGGGCACCCTAAAAATTGTCTTACGGCCACAGCTCTGGCGACCTGGTTTAGCAACTGAAGGTGATTGCTTGTGCCTATGGGGGGGCTGCAGGGGGCTATAAGAGGGGGGGGGGGGGGTTTTAGTTCACACACCCAGAAGAGTCTTTCTAGGTGAGCACCAACTGGCACCCCAAATATTGTCTTACGGCCACAGCTCCGGCGACTCTTAGTTTAGCAACTGACGGTGACTGAGGATGAAATTGGAGTCGACCTGATTTGCCTTGGTAGGGCACCACTTGCCCTAGCACGCCCAGGATAGCGGGCGCAGTTGAGATCCGACAGGCGGGCAAGCAGGGGCTAGCTCAGGGAGCCGTAAACCGCACCCGGTCCAGGTAATTCCTGTGACTTCAGAATGGGCACGGACAGTATGGTATCCCAAGCTGCTGAGCATGACCATCAATCCTCCAGTCAGACTGCGTCTTCGAGAGGATCTTCTGTCGCAGCAATAGGCGAGGGTCCTGCACCTGAACTGGCGCACCAGCCACCTTCATGCATAGTGATCGAGCGACGATTGTTGACAGCTTTCAACCTTCCTCCCGAAGACTGTACTGTTATTTTGGCAGCGAGTTTGTGTCATGGTGTGCTTCCTGAAGCGTCGACCCCATTTCTGCACCTTTATCCAAGGTTCTCATGTTCGCTTTATATTTGGCCCAGCAGGGCTCTGCTCTGGGCTCAGTTAAAGGCCATCTCTCTGCCATCTCGGCATTTTTATGGTTGTAGAGCCAACCATCTCTCTTAAAATCACCTGTTGTGGCTAGGTTCCTTAAAGGCATGCAGCATATGTTTCTCCCAACGCCATTCATCATGCCTCAGTGGCACCTCAACCTAGTCCTCACGCTTTTCATGTGTGCACCATTCGAGCCTCTGCACATTTGCCCTCTTAGTCTATTGGCCATCTAAAGTGCCGTTTAAGTGGCCATAACATTGGCCAGGAGGTTCAGCGTATTGCAGGCACTCTGTACGACCTCATACTACATTCTACCCGGACAAGCAGGTTCTTCAGACACGTGCCTTCCTTCTGAAGGTTGACTCCCTTCCATGAAGGCCAGAATATCAGTCTGCCGACCACCTTTGCTCCACCTCATCCCTCCAAAGAGGAGAGACTTCACCACCTAGACCCAAAAAGAGCGTTGTCGTTCTACCGTAATCGCACAAATGAATTCCCAGCAGACTATCAACGCTTTGTAGGAGCTAAAAAAGGGAAGGCAGTGCTGAAACGGACCATCTTGAGATGGATTGTTCTATGCATTAAGATCTGCAACGCATTGGCCAAGAAGCAAACCCCTGAGGGCTTGTGGGCTCACTCCACCACCACTTAACACACGGCACCCCGGTCCTGGACATCTGTCAGGTAGCAACGTGGCCTCACTGAACGTGTTCACTAAGCACTACTGCCTGGACAGTCAGGTCCGTCATGACAGGCACTTTGCCCGTTCAGTCCTGCAGGACCTTCTAATTTTTTTGGTTTTGCAGTCCCACCTCTGGGGAAGTATTGCTTGGATATCTATTCTAAGATAAGGAATTTGCGGCTATAAGCCTCTTTCAGATGAACAAGTTATTTACCAACGGTAATGCCTTATCTAGTAGAGACTATCTGCAGATTCCTTACTGACCCGCTCATCCTCCCCTCTCTACGAACCAATTACAGTGTAAAGGACACATTCTCAAGGCCTTAGTTTATCACACTAGTGGCCAGTTCCCATCGTGGCTCCACACTCTTGGCATGGAAAGTCACTAAAGTAACTGATCTTAGCGTGCTACATAGGTAACGTGCACGTCACTTCCAGCACGGACCCGCTGAGACGAATGACGCCACCTATCGGCACACAGGAGTACTGCTCGAAAATCTTCTGTAGGCAGCCAGACACCTGGGGATATTCTAAGGTAAGAAATCTGTGGCTAGATAGGATTTCTACTAGATAAGGAGTTACCGAAGGTAAGTAACTTGTTCTTTTCAAAGTTGAGCTGCAAGTGGTGCCTCAATTTGATAAAAATGTGGAGGAATAACTTCAGCCCAAGCAGCAGATATTTGAACTGAAAATTGAGTCTGTTCAACATGAACCATAGAAACTTCTGATGTTTTTGCGAAATGAGGACATTTAAGTATGCAACTTCCAGGTATTTCCCCAATGAACAGGAGCAAATCCAGTAATTAAAGTAATTCACCACATAGAAGCTCCATTCTTCAGGATGAGCAAGAGTGTCAAAGCACTGCTTTCTTTGATTCTTGGACACTCTTCTACATCCTCTGGACAAGCTTTAAGAGCTCACTGGTTAAAGATAGGATGTCTGGACCTTGTCTTCCATGGTGGTTTCACAGCATGTTTCTTCAGAGCATGTCTTTTTTGCACTATGTCCAGCACCCATCTGTCAAATGCCATATTCAGCCATTTGATGGATTAATGTTAAATTGGACCCCTCACTGGCAGAGAAGTTAGGTGTGGTGGAGACCAAGTCAAGTCAGGCTTGCTTTGACTAGGCTTGTGACTTAGAAGGCTGGTTATTTCTGTTTTGTTTGGATCAACCTTGCCCTTTGCGTTGTCTTTGAGGTTGGTTATAGCGAAATCCTTCACTTGTCTGGAGGACAATTATCTCCTTGAATGTAACAACCCCTCTGTAGTAATAGAAGTCTGTAATAATTTTGATGATGAAAAGTAACTACAGATCTGGATGGTTCTGTATCAGATTAAATGGTTCGCAGAGCTTTATCGACATGCTTCCTATTAATATTTTCACATTTTAAATGGTGTATTTAAAGTTTTTGTTTGTACTTCAGGCCTAAAAGAAGTACTCTACTCTTTAACCATCCATAACATTTCATTGTGGCAAAATGACCAATTTGATAAAAGCCAAATGGCAGTGAATACATCGCCGAATCAATGTAAAGGTTAACTATCTTTCCTTCAGAAGTGTCAAAGCTTGTTTTTTCTTATCCTCTTCAGAAACTTTATGTAAGAATGGCACGTTGTCATGCCAGAACTGCTGGTCATATCTGGTCACTATGGCACATAGCATCCCAACATCTACCATCCTTGTCAGGGGTAGTTTTACAGGGAGTAGAAGAGCTTCTGGATTTTCTCTGTGCCACAGCCAACAACATCGACTATAACTTGGCCTGATTTATCAGGCACAAGGGAGTTGTAACTGGGGCATAGTATTGCTTTTCAATTGCAACTATATTAACTGAAAAAAATAGTAGGAATTTAAGGTTAGGATGCTTTCCTCCCACAGCTGATTTAAGACTAGTATTGACCACATTGGCCTTTTAGATTGCTCTTTAAAATCGCAAAGAAAACCGGATTCTTCCGTCCATGTTACAGGCAAATTACATTTCTATGCTGCTAGCTCAACCAGAGAATGGAGAAGAGTTATTTGGCATAGACTCTGGGGGATCAATCACTAGGCACAATTAATTCATCCCACCCAAGTGCATGAGGTGGATTTATAATCTTGTAGGTCATCTTCAAAGTCATCTACATGATCACTTGTTTCACCCTTGCCATCACCATGGCAGTCTTCTCTGTGTTCAATCTGGCTATGGTCAAGATGTAAACAGATATAGTTCCTGAATGTCATCCTCTGGTAATACGTACGACCATTATCATTCACACATTGTATTTAAGGCTCTGTATGCATCAATGGAAGCCTGGTCCTTTGCACCTTCAATGGACACAGGCAGAACTGAAGCCTGCTAAGGGAACCTCAGTGGTTATGGGAAGAATTCGTGTTTTGATTTAGGATAGCATCTGAGCAAATGTTTTAGTCATTCCTTATAAATGATTCCAGTAAACCTCTTGGGGCTGGAATCATTGGAATAACAGGGTGAGCATTATAATGGCTGTCATACACTGCAATAAAATGTAAATTAGTAAAAGTAATATGATTGATGTGGATATACCACCTCATTATCATCCAAGACTTACTCCATGTATGGTATGAAGAGCTGACTAGCATCCACAGCTTCTTGATCAACACTATCACAACTAAAGTATGATTTAATATGATGACTTGCATCATCATTCTTCATCCCCCACAACAATCACTGGTTAGTCAAGGAGAAGCTCAGGTGGTTGTGAAAATATTCAGAGAGAAAATCATCAGTGACTAAAGAATTCATATCGATGGCATCTTTGAAATATCTGCCACTGGTGAAATAGTATTTCCTGCTGTCAAATGGTATCCTTTATCTACGACCAAAGAGCTTGCAACCAGCTAACAAATTCAAGGTCAGTTGAGGAGTACTGTATAGAAGAAACTTTAAATGTTGATGCAGCACTTGACAGTACCTCAACCAACGATATCACTATCAATGGTGCTACAGAGACAGGATGTTCATTGATGGTGCATCAACTGACAGCTATAGTCAATGGTGTTGTAGACCCCCATCTTTGATGGCAGATCTTGGAAGCTGAAAGTTGGTTTTCTTCTCAACAATCAACTAATGCTAACCTGATGCAGCTTTTGAATATGCCATAGACAACAGTGCAGCGGACTTAAGCAGCTTAGCAGACACAATGGGCTGACCTGACTTTGCTGAAACCAACGGTGATAAACATAGCCGACTTTGAGAGCAGAATCAACAATGTGTCTTTTTTGAGGCTGTAGTAGCAGAATTCTATGTTTCGAGATAGAAATATCAGATGTAGGTAGTGAAATAACTTCTATTGATTTGGGTTTAAAAGCATATTTTCCTCACAGCATCTGGCTCAGAAACTGAGGCATCATTAAAAGATCTGAAGACTGCACATTAGTGGCAAGTTCAGTGGGTCTCTTCGAGTCACCTCAGATGTTCTTTTTTTCACCAAATGGTGGCTTTATTTTTGAATGTGCAAGGATAGGTGGTGCCATTTTTTCTTTTTCTATAAGTGCCAGAGCCAAACTTTCCCCTATCACCAGCATTTTCTTCATGTACTCAACACAAATGTCACATTTCATGGAATTGTGGTTAAGGTACAGAAATATAATGCGCTTTCTGTGTTTATCTTTAATGTCGAAAAGGCTTCAATGTGCTTTTTATGGATGTAAGACCTCTGGTCAGAAAATCTGTGGAAGTAAAAGTCCACAGTGCTCAGATACCCCACTTTCATCAGCAAGAACAACAACAGCCTTGACTCTTAAAGAGAATGCTTTTAAGCTCTCCTAATGATACACATACCACGCTGCTTCTTTCCTCATTTATAGATGTTATGGTTTATGTAGTGCTGAGAAAAGGGCTGTTCCTTAGACTGTCTTGAAAGTTGGAAACATTTCCCTTTGATAGGATATAAGGAAAATGCTACTTACCAGTATGCATCTGTTCTTGGCATGTAGAGCTGCAGATCCACACACTGTGCATAGATCGCCATCTGGTGTTGGGCCCGGATGTTTGCACTTGTTTTTGTCTTGGAAAAGTCTTTGGAAGTCACGAGATAGATGACTCCTCCTTTGGATGATAGTGCGCATGGGCATCGGCTCCATCTTCAGATTGTTTTTCGCCAGCAGGGAAATGATGGAGTTTTGTGAGAAACAATAAAGATGCCCATGAATGCTGTATCTAAATAAGATAATACTGGAACAGATAAAGGTAGGAAGTGGGTGGGCGTGTGTGGATCTGCAGGTCTACATGCCAAGAACAGATGCATACTGGTAAGTAGCATTTTCCGTTCGAGGAATATGAGCTGCAGATCGACACACTGTGCATAGATTGTATAGCAGTATTCCTCCTTAGCGGCGACCACCAGTATCTGTTGCAGTAGTTTGAAATAGTGTTTTGAGTACAGCCTGGCCCACACTAGCTTGTTGTTTTGTTTGCACATCTACACAATAGTGCTTTGTGAATGTATGCGGTGTAGACCATGTAGCTGCTTTGCAGATGTCATCTAAGGGAATGTTCCCTAAAAATGCCATTGAAGCCCCTATCTTTCGGGTAGAGTGGGCTTTAGGGGGATAGATAATGTACGTTTTGCTTTGTGATAGCAAATTTGTATGCATTTTACAATCCACCTTGCAATACCAGATTTTGATATGGGGTTGCCTTTAAGTGGTGGTGAGAAAGATACAAAAAGTTGTTTCGTTTTGCGAAAGGGGTTTGTTCTTTCAATGTAATAAAGGAGTGCTCTTTTAACATCGAGAGTATGAAGAGCTCTTTCTGCGACTGTTTGTGGTTGCGAGAAGAATACTGGCAATTCCACAGACTGAGATGAAAGGGAGAAATAACCTTAGGGAGGAATTTTGGATTGGTTCTAAGAACTACTTTGTTATGATGTAGTTGTAAAAAGGGTTCTTGAATAGTTAGTGCCTGTAGTTCACTGACTCTTCTAAGGGAAGTAATGGCCACCAGGAAAGCGACTTTCCATGTTAGAAATTGTAGTTCGCATTTGTGCATAGGTTCAAATGGAGGACCCATTAGTCTTGTGAGAACAATGTTTAAATTCCATACAGGTGAGGGTGGTACTCTGAGAGGAATTATTCTTTTGAGGCCTTCCATAAATGCTATGATGGCAGGTACCCTGAATAGCGACAAGTGTTGTCTATTTTGTAAGTAGGCTGCTATGGCGGCGAGGTGTTACCTAATAGATGTGTATGCTAAGTTACACTTTTGGAGATGGAGTAGATAACCTATGATGTGTTGAATAGACACATCTAAGGGATTGACGTTGTTGTTGCAGTATATTACAAATCTTTTCCACTTGGCTGCATAGCAGGCTCTAGTGGTGGGGCGTCTAGCCTCTTTGATAACGTTCATACAGTCAGGGGGAAGGTTAAGGTAACCAAACTCTAAGACCTCAGGAGCCAGATTGCTAGGTTGAGCTGTGCTGGGTCCGGGTGTCTGATCTCTCCATGGTTCTGGGTTAAGTGGCGTGGAGAGAGGTGTAGTTTTTGGTGGGTGACTACAGATAGTTCCAGTAACGTGGTGTACCACGGTTGTCTGGCCCATGTTGGAGCAACTAGGATGAGAGTGAGTGAGTGTTGCTGCAGTTTGCGCACCACCAGTGAATGAGTGGGAGAGGCGGAAAAGCGTACGGAAATCTGCCTGACCAATTCATCCATATCGCATTGCCTCTGGACAATGGGTGTGGATATCTGGCGGCGAAGTTTGGGCATTTGGCGTTTTGGTGTGTGGCGAACAGATCTATTTGTGGCTGTCCCCACATGTGGAAGAACGGTTGAAGGACTTGTGGATGAAGTTCCCACTCGTGAATCTGTTGCATTTGACGACTTAACAGATCTGCTATGTTGTTCTGGACTCCGGGAACGTGTTGTGCTAGGAGAAAAATGTTCTGAGGAATAGCCCATCTCCATATGCTTTGTGCTAGGCTGGGAAAGCTGTGGGGAGTGTGTCCCACCTTGTTTCTGTATGTAGTACATTGCTGTCATGTTGTTGGTGCGGACTAGGACAGCTTTGCCTGATATTTGTTGCTGGAAAGACTTTAAGGCGAGTAATATGGCTAGTAACTCCAGGTAATTGATGTGGAGTAACTTTTGTTGAGGTGTCCACCTGCCCTGTATGGTGTGATGTAATAGATGAACTCCCCAGCCGGAGAGCGATGCGTCTGCTGTTAGTACAATCTGTGGAACTGGCTCTATGAACGGGCGCCCCTTGGAAAGGTTTTGGGTGTTCCACCACTACAGAGAGCGATGCGTGCAGCTGTTCACCAACACCAGATCTGTTAGCTGACCTTGAGCTTGGTTCCACTGACTTGCTAAGCACTCTTGTAGAGGACGCATCTGGAGTCTTGCGTGAGGTACTATGAATATGCAAGATGACATCATCCCTATGAGCTGCATGAACACTCGAGCTGCGAGAAAGTGTTGTGGCTGAAATTTGGTTATGAGTCTTTGTATGCTTGCTATCCTGGCTGGGCTGGGATATGCAAGGGCTTTTGAGGTGTTTATTGTTGCACCGAGGTATTGTTGTATGTGTGACGGTTGTAGGTGAGATTTTTCGTGGTTTACGGTAAACCCCAATTCGTGGAGCAGCTGAATTGTGGCGTGAGTGTGATGTACACACTGATTGTATGACTTGGCTTTTATGAGCCAGTCGTCCAAGTATGGGAAGACATGAATGTGCTGTCTTCTGAGGTGAGCTGCAACCACTGCTAAACACTTGGTGAATACCCTGGGTGCTGTGGTGACTGCGAAAGGGAGTACTTTGAATTGGTAGTGCTGACCGTCGACTACAAACCCGAGATATTTCCTGTGAGAGATGTGAATGGGAATATGAAAGTAGGCGTCCTTGAGATTTAGAGTGGCAAGGAAGTCGGATTGTGAGAGAAGAGGAAGGACTTGTTGAAGTGTGACCATGTGAAAATGGTCTGAGTGTATGTACAGGTTTAGGGGTATGAGGTCTAGAATAGGTCTCAGAGAGCAGTCCTTCTTTGGAATAAGAAAGTACAGGGAGTAAACTCCTGTGTTTTGCTGATGCAGGGGGACTGGTTCTATTGCATGTTTTTGTAGGAGGGAGATGACCTCCTGCTTTAGCAGCGATAAGTGTTCTGGTGACATTGGACGCTGTTTGGGTGGTATGTTTGGGGGGGTAGAGGTGAGTTCTAGACTGTAACCGGATTGAACAATTTGTCTCACCCACCTGTCTGTGGTGATGTTGTTCCAGACAGGAAGGAACTGTAGCAATCTTCCCCCGACTGGAATGGAATGGTCCGGGGGAGGGGAGGGAAGTCATTGGGTAGGGGTGGAGGCAGAGCGGGTATTGTTGGTTTTGCCTCTACCTTTGTTATTATTGCCCCTGTAGCCTCCTCTTTGATGACCTCTGGTGAATGTGGTCTGGGTGGGGGCCTTATAAGAGGTGGATGGGTTGTCAGAGGAGTAGCCTCTGGAGGTGCCCTTGTAAGAGGAGCGACGAAAAGAACGCCTGGGAGCTTGCGATTGCAAGGCTCCCATTGATTTAGCGGTATCAGTGGCTTTCTTCATCTTTTCTA
The DNA here is from genome assembly GCA_963921515.1 of Calotriton arnoldi. Classification (NCBI taxonomy): domain Eukaryota; kingdom Metazoa; phylum Chordata; class Amphibia; order Caudata; family Salamandridae; genus Calotriton; species Calotriton arnoldi. The sequence goes on along the minus strand of CAWUFW010008731.1, from coordinate 267,647 downwards.
GAGATGAATCCACGGTAGGTCCGAATAGGTGTTCCTGATCAAATGGCTGGTTCAGGATACAAGTTTGTACTTCAGGTTTAAAACCGGAAATACGTAACCAAGCATGTCTACGTAGAAGAACAATTGTGTTGATGGCTCGGTAGGCGGTGTCTGCCACGTCTAGAGCGCAACGAATGGAGGTGTTAGTAATCAGCTTACCCTCTTGTATGAGGTCATTAGCCTTGGTTTTGTACAGGTCTGGAAGGTGTTGCAATAGGGACTCTAGTTCGTCGTAGTGTGCCCTATCATACCTAGCTAACAAAGCTTGAGTGTTGGCGATACGGCATATGTTAGCTGCTTGCGACGCTGTGCGTTTACCAGAGGCGTCCAAGAGTTTGGACTCTTTGTCGGGAGGTGGAGCGTCCCCTGACGTGTGAGTGTTAGCCCTCTTCCTAGCTTTGGAGACTACTAAGGAGTCCAATGGTATGTGTCCTTTAATGTATACTGGGTCTGCTGGGGCAGCTTTGTACTTTCTCTATCCTGGGGTTAATAACCCTAGCCCGAACAGGATCTTTAAACACCTCAGGTGCATGTTTGATGACTCCTTTTAGCATAGGTAGGATAGAGGTGGACTTTTGTGAAGTATCAAAAGTGTCCATTAAAAAATCGTCTTCCACAGGGTCTGTGTGCAAGTCAACCCAGTGGTATTGTGCAGCTCTGTGAAGGAGATGGTTGAAACCCATGGTGTCCTCTGGAGGGGAAGGCCTAGAGGGGTAGATGTCATCTTGTGGAATATTAGGGACATCTGGTGTGTTGTAATTGTCCCAGGGGTCTGGGGTAGAAGGTGGACTAGGATCCCCTAGTGGCTCATTGTTTGCACCCCCTGTCCCTGTGTCATCAGAGGTGTTATCATCGTCCATTGGTGGAGGAGATGGTGTAGGAGAGTGGTGTGGAGGAGGGGGTGGAGAAGGGATTCTGAGAGGAGATGTTGCAATGTCTCTCTTTTTAGGCAGTGGAGCCGATGGAGACGTGTTCCGTGGTCTCTTCTTAGAACTGAGAGTGAGTTGGCCAGTGCTTGGGTCTTTTAGAAGAGTCTTTTGGGTATGATCCGGTGTAAAAAGCTCTTCTGGTGGAGGCTGGTGTTTCGGTACTGATTTTGTCGGTTTCGAAGGCTTGGTCGGCACCGACTCGAGATCTGGTTTGTGCTCTTTAGGCTTCGAACCGGGTGGTGTTATAGTCTCTGTGCGAGCCTGTGGAACCGGTTGTTTTTTCGGTTCGGAAGGTTTTTTCGGCGCCAAAGGTTGTGAGTCTGTATTTTTTGGGAGCGTTTTTTTGCTCGGTTCCGATGGTTGTTTCGGAGTCGAGGGGTGTTTCGGTGCAGAGTGCTTGGATGCGGAGGCAGGTTTCTTTTTCGGTGCCGAGGACTGGGTTTCGGTACCGACTGGAGGCTGACTCGAGCCCGAGTTGCCTGAAGGCTTAGATGTTGGCTTCTTCGCCGGGCCCGGAGGCGGGGCATCAGAAGTACTGTCTCGGTGTGCACCTGGGCCCGAAGGTGAAGGTGTGACCGAAGCCTTTTTGGGTGGTGGGGGTCGACGTCACTACTTACGACCCGCTGCCCAGGAGTGATTTCCTCGACGTCGGAGTCATCGGCTTCGGAGGCGCTGACGAGGCCTTCTTGGACCGGCTCTTGTTCTGGTACATCGACGCCCTCCTGGAAGATGTCATCGGGAATAGATGCAGACGAGCGAGCCATTGTTCTTCGAGCTGGACGATCCCGAATGGTTTTGCTGGAGCGGAAAGAGGCAGAAGCTGGACAGTGTCTGGCCTCGTGCTCCGGTGAGAAGCAGAGGTTACACACCTCATGAAGATCGGTGTGGGGAAACTTCGACCCACATTGAGGACATTTTTTAAAGGGAGTCCTTTCCATGAGCCAGATGTAAAGGCTGAGGTGGGCCCGAAGGCCTTCGTCGACGACCGGAATCGAGGACTTCTAAGTTGGACAGATGCGCGACGACTAGGGATCGCGATCGAAACAATACCGGAGAAAAGGGTGAAGGATTGCACGTCGAAAGGGGGATCGGTAACGGTACCGAACTGGAGCGCGAGAAACACATCCGAGCCCGATGGCGGACAAAAACAATCTGAAGATGGAGCCGATGCCCATGCGCACTATCATCCAAAGGAGGAGTCACCTATCTCGTGACTTCCAAAGACTTTTCCAAGACAAAAACAAGTGCAAACATCCGGGCCCAACACCAGATGGCGATCTATGCACAGTGTGTCGATCTGCAGCTCATATGCCTCGAACAAAAGCGTTTCAGGGTTCACACATGCAGAGGGTAATTATTCTAATGCTTAGGTTTGTCAATAAAGCTCCTACTATGCAGACACAGAATGACCTCCACTGTTCAGAATGCATTTTGAACTTGAAGAATTTTAGTGACACTTTAGAAGATCCATTTAAGGACCAGCAGTTATTTAACCCCTTCCATGCTCATGACGAGCTGGACTCGTCATGGCACACAGTGGTCGTGTGCTCATGACTAGTCCAGCTCGACATGACTCCCTGCACAGGAAATCCCTCTGGTGCGGGCACCAGAGGGATTCCCTTTTCTTCTCTAAAGCCTCGGGAGCTGGGGAAGTGCTTCCCCAGCTCCTGAGGCTCCCCCCCCCTGGTTTCCCTGAAATGACGATCGGCGCGCACGTCGCGCTGATGTCATTTCATTGGCTCATTTCAGTTTCAGTTTCTACGTGCTCAGGGGGCTATCTCAATGGTACACCTCCCTAGTGGATCCCTGCTTGGGGATCGCCCCAGGAGGGCGATCCCCAAGCAGGGATCCACCCACTAGGCACCAGGGAGGGGGGAGCGGCCCCTTGGGCAAGGGCCTTTGCTCCCCCCATAAAAATTGGCATGATTAGTCTTTCTGCCCCCCCTGGGGGCAGAAGCCCCCAATCTGCCCCCCGGGGGGGGGGGGGCAGAAAGCCCACTAGATACCAGGGATTTTTTTTTTAAATTATAGTTAGGTGTGGGGGCTGCCCAATATGGGCATGCCAATGCCCCCACCCCCCGCCGCAAAGGTACAGTCTTTCTGCCCCTCCTGGGGGGCAGAAAGCCCACTAGATACCAGGGATTTTTTTTATTATTATAATTTGGGGTAGGGGCTGCCCAATATGGGCATGCCAATGCCCCCACCCCCGACGCAAAGGTACAGTGTTTCTGCCCCTCCTGGGGGGCAGAAAGCCCACTAGACACGAGGGTTTTTTTTCCCCTCAATAAATTTAGGGGTGGGGGTTGCCCAAGATGGGCATGCCAATGCCCCCACCCCTCCCCCACAAAATTCCAGTCTTTCTGCCCCCCCGGGGGTTCAGAAACACCCTAGATGCCAGGGATTATTTTTTTTATAGGTCCGGGGTGGGGGCTGCCCAGAATGGGCATGCAAATGCCCCCACCCTACCCCCCAAATAAAAAAAATAAAAAAAAGACTTTCTGCCCCTCCAGGAAGCAGATGGGGGCAATAGCCCCTGATCTGCCCCCCGGGGAGGGGGCAGAAAGCCCACTAAGCGCCAGGGATTTTGTTTTTTATATAGGTAGGGGTATGTCAATGCCCCCACCCCAAAAAAATGCTAGTCTTTCTGCCCCCCCCCCCCCTGGGAGGCAGATGGGGAAATAGCACCTTATCTGCACCCCCCGGGGGGGCAAAAAGCCCACTAGCCACCAGGGATTTTTTTTTTTTACAAAGTTCGGGGTGGGGGCTGCCAAGAATGGACATGGCAATGCCCCCACCCACCCCAAAAAAGATGCCACTGTCTTTCTGCCCCTCCCAGGAGGCAGTAGCCCCTGATCTGCCCCCCGGGGGGGCAGAAAGCCCACTATGTGCCAGCGATTATGCTGGCTTTCTTATACGCAGGGGTGGGGGCTGACCAGAATGGGCATCCCAATGCCCCCGACCCCCCAAAAGAATAGCCAGTCTTTCTGCCCCCCTCGGGGGCATATCGGGGCAATAGCCCCTGATTTCCCCCCTCCCCAGGGCGGCAGAAAGATCACTAGGCACTGACTTTTTTTCGGAATGTGCCTACCTGTTGAATTTGGTTCCTAGCTCTGCCGGCACCTAGGGAAACCTAGCAAACCTATACATTTTTTAAAACTAGACACCCAGGGGAATCCAGGATGGGCTGACTTGACTGGCTCTCACCAGGTTCTCTTACCCAGAATCCCTTGCAAACCTAAAAAATTGGCAAAAAACCCACATTTTCCTCACTTTTCTGTGGTGGAAAGTTCTGGAATCTGCATGGATCCACAAATTTCCACCCACCCCGCGTTCCCCAAAGTCTTCCGAGAAAAATGGTACCTCACTTGTGTGGGTAGGACTAGTGGCCGCGACAGGAAACGGCCCAAAACGCAACATGGACACACCACATTTTCACAGTGAAAACGGACCCTTTTTTTGCAAAGTGCCTAGCTGTAGATTTTGAACCCTAACTCTGCCGGAACCAAGGGAAACCTAGCAAACCTATACATTTTTGAAAACTAGATACCCAGGGGAATCCAGGATGGGGTGACTTGACTGGCTCTCACCAGGTTCTGTTACCCAGAATCCCTTGCAAACCGAAACATTTGTAAAAAAAAAAAAACACATTTTCCTCACATTTCTGTGGTGGAAAGTTCTGGAATCTGCGTGGATGTACAAAATTCCACCCACCCCGCATCCCCCAAAGTCTTCCGTGAAAAATGGTACCTCACTTGTGTGGATGGGTCAAGTACCCGCGACAGGCAAGGGCCCAAAACCTATTGAGGCGACACCAAAATTACCTATCACAAACCAACCTGGTTTTGCAAGGGGGGGTCCCATGAGTTTTTGGCCCAGGCTCGACGGACATCTAGGGAAACCTACCCAACCCACACATTTCTGAAAACTAGACACCCGGAGGAGTCCAGCGAGGTATGGCTTGCGTGGGTCCTCCAAACTTTTCTTACCCAGAATCCCCTGCAAACCTCAAATTTAGCTGAAAAAATCACGTTTTTCTCAAATTTCTGTGTGGGAAAGTTCTGGAATCTACGTGGATCCACAAATTTCCTACTACCCAGCTTTCCCCCAGGTCTCCCGATAAAAATGATACCTCACTCGCGTGGGTGGGTCAAGTACCCGCGACAGGCAAGGGATCAAAACGTATTGAGGAGACATCAAAATTACCTACCACAAAACAACCTGGTTTTGCAAGGGGGGTCACCTGGGTTTTTGGCCCCGGGCTCAGCGGCCATCTTGGGAACCTACCAAACCCACACATTTCTGAAAACTAGACACCCGGGGGAGTCCAGCGAGGTATGGCTTGCGTGGATCCACCAACGTTTTCTTACCCAGAATCCCCTGCAAACCTGAAATTTGGCTGAAAAAAAATCACTTTTTTCACACATTTTTGTGTGGTAAAGTTGTGCCATCATGGGGCTGAAACAAATTTCCTACCACCCAGCGTTCCCCCCAGGTCTCCCGATAAAAATGGTGCCTCACTCGGGTGGGAGGCCCAAGTACCCGCGACAGGCAAGGGCCCAAAACATTTTGTGATGGGTAATTTTGATGTCGCCTCAATACGTTGTGGGCGCCTGTCGCGGGTACTTGGGCCTCCCACCCGAGTGAGGTACCATTTTTATCGGGAGACCTGGGGGAACGCTGGGTGGTAGGAAATTTGTGTCAGCCCCGTGATGCCACAACTTTACCACACAAAAATGTGTGAAAAAAGGGATTTGTTCAGCAAAATGTCAGGTCTGCAGGGGATTCTGGGTAAGAAAACGTTGGGGGATCCACGCAAGCCATACCACCCTGGAATCCCCCGTGTGTCTACTTTTCAGAAACGTGTGGGTTTGGTAGGTTTCCCTAGGTGGCCGCCGAGCCCCGGGCCAAAACGTCATGGGACCCCCCCTTGCAAAACCAGGTCGTTTTGTGATGGCCATTTTGAGGTCGCCTCAATACGTTGTGGGCCCTTGCCTGTCGCGGGTACTTGGGCCTCCCACCCGAGTAAGGCACCATTTTTTTCGGAAGACCTTGGGGAACGCGGGGTGGGTGGAATTTTGTGGATCCACGCAGATTCCAGAACTTTCCACCACAGAAAAGTGAGGAAAATGTGTTTTTTTTGCCAATTTTTTAGGTTTGCAAGGGATTCTGGGTAACAGAACCTGGTGAGAGCCAGTCAAGTCACCTCATCCTGAATTCCCTGGGTGTCTAGTTTTCAAAAATGTATAGGTTTGCTAGGTTTCCTAAGTGCCCGCAGAGCTAGGGTTCAAAAACTACAGCTAGGCACTTTGCAAAAAAGAGTAATTTTTCATTGTGAAAATGTGGTACGTCCACGTTGCATTTTGAGCCATTTCCTGTTGTGGGCACAAGGCCTACCCACACAAGTGAGGTACCATTTTTATCGGGAGACTTAGGGTAACACAGAATTGTAGAGCAACTGTTAATACCTATTGACTTTCGATGCATTTCTGCCTTCCAAATGAAAGAATGTGTAAAAAATAAGTCATTTTGAAAAATGACCTATAATTCTCATGCTAGTATGGGTACTGCCAATTTCGGAAATGTGCAAATATCTACGGTTTCTAAAATCTACATTTTGTTCCCATTTCATAAATACATAGGTGTCTTTCATAACAATTTTTCCATGTATACATTTTCCCAAAATAATTGCTATATACCCGGTACATAATAAAAAACCATTGCAAGATGCTGCTCAGTTATTGGCTCTGGGTTCTTGGTGAACCTACAAGTCCTATATATCCCCACAACCAGAAAGGTCCAGCGGATATAACGGTATATTGCTTTCAAATAGCTGTCATAATTAGAAGAAGTTACAGGTGAAAACGTTGACACAAATGGCGGTTTTTTTCAACTAATTTTCAATTTTTCCTTTATTTAATTGTTAGTTTCTATAAGGAAAACTTTAAGGATACACACAAATGACCCCTTGCTGAATTCAGACTTCTGTCTACTTTTCACAAATGTATGGCTTTCCAGGATCCATTATTGGTTTCATACCCATTTCTACCATTAACTGGAAGGAGGTTGAAAGCACAAAAAATAGCAAAAATAGGCTATGTCCCAGAAAAATGCCAAAACTGTGTAAACAAAGTTGGTTTTCTGACAAAAGTCTGCTTGTCCCTGAAAGCTGGGAAGATGGTGATTTCAGCACCACAACCCCTTTTTGATGCCATTTGCAGGGAAAAACAAGACGCTTTCATCTGTAGCCCTTTTTTCGCATTTTTCCCCCCAAAAAACAAAATTTTGCTGTATTTTGGCTAATTTCTGGGTCCCCTCCAGGGGAATCCACAAACCCTGGGTACCTTTACAATCCCCATGATGTTAGAAAAAAAGGACGCAAATTTGGCGTGGATACCTTATGTGGTCAAAAAGTTACAGGGGCCTAAGCGCGCACTACCCCAAATAGCCAAAAAAAAGGCTTAGCACGGGGGGGGGGAAAGGCCTAGCAGCGAAGGGGTTAATAATAACCTAATTTATTCAATTTCCCTTACAACGACAAAATGGTCTGAAAAAGAGTATGCAAACACTTTGTGACTTCTACAGAGATGTTGTTAAGCGCAACTTACAGTTGCAAAATTGTCTACAAGAAAATGTAACATACCACTGTTTGGGGCTGCAACATTATTCATACAGGAATCACTGAAGTATCGGGGGTTTCCCAAACTTGCATTTTTCTGCCGCTGCAAAAGAAGGGAAATCTTAATCAACAGTAACTTATCATTACAACTGTGGATTAGACTGGTCACACATTCTTCTTTTTCCAGAGGTGAGACAGAGGAAGGACACCATTGGCCTGGTAAAGGCAAATATATTCAACTGAAGCTGCCACTGAAAATAGTTGGCTATGCACAGAGGTGTACGCCAGTCTCTCCAGGATGCCCTTTGTGCATAATCTGGAAGGTTAGCTGAACTATATCTTAAACCCTGAAGTAAAGAATGCAAGAAACACCAAACAGCTCAATTGATTCAAGCGATAAACAAATATAATGGACAGCCTTAGAAAAACAAAATTATTTCTCGTTAATTTTGATCAAACCCATTAGCAGTTAACCTCATTATATAAATAAATATACAAATGATTCAAAAATATTCCCCTGTTCCATCTTTTACCTGAATCTTGAATGCAAACCTTCGCATATGCACTAATGACACCCTGCATAGGTTGTTAGCCTAAGTAAGCCTGGGGAAAAATGCATTCAAATCTTTTTGGGTGCATCTCAGGCAGGTATGGTTCCTATACAGATTCAAGCTTTTCATCTATTTTGCGTCTTATCTTGGACATTTTCCATCCTCCTTAGTAGATTTTCTCAGCATATCTGGCTTTAACATGGGTTATTACACTTGCATGCATTATGGAAGGGCTTTCCTACAGTACATTTACACCCAACTCTTGTAGGGTAGCCATCACTGGTTTCACTTGAAGAATTTTTCATAAAAGATCAATCCATATCTGCTCTCAGGGCCAATGTTTACTACATAAAGATTTTTGGCACACATGTTAGTGTTACATTCAATCCTCCTTCTTTCCAGGCGTTGCTTCTACACTGTGGATTGTAGCAGTCATGTTCAATTCACTTCCAAACTTCAAATGTGCATGTCAACAATCCTTATGGTGACGGTCACTCACAGTTGTGAGGTTCTTTATCATTATCAATGAGGGCACCATTTCACCATAAGGTGGATCCACACTCCTTCCATAGCAGTTGTAACAGAGACTTTGATATCCAATATACATTTGTCTTACCGGGACACATCCCACAATCCTTAAGTTAGCACACCCTTCTCAGCCAGTTTAAAATAAACAAAAGGAACCAATAACAAGGGGGAGAGCATGTGGCCTAACGGCTGGGCGGTCGACCCCAGAGCTGGGGAACCCGGTTTGAGGTGTGGTGCAGCGGCCAGGGCATCTGACTTCGGAGCACAGGGTTCACGGTTCGATCCCCGGCGGCAGCTCAGCACCATGTGACTCTGGGCAATAGCTCACTTAATTTCCACTACGGCCCCCAGCGCTTTGAGACCCGTAAGGGTGAGTAGCTGCGCTATATAAAAACGGACTTACATTTTTTTTTTTTTTTACATTTTTACATGCAGGGGCGCTCAACATTCTGTGATTCTGGACAAATCACTTAATCTCCGAGTACCTAACAAAAAAAATGAATGTGTCCGTCTGTAACGTAACTGGCGCTCATGTAAAGTGCTCTGATACCTTCGGGTCTAGCACGCGCTATATAAAACTAAGAATAAATAAACAGTGAATTACTGTTTAAGGTTACAGTAGGATGATGTTTTTCAAGGAAATGAGCTTGCGGGTTAGGAGTAATAGTGTCACAACGAAAGACTGCTTTATACCACTTGCATGCCTGCCTCTTTTCCATTTTTAACACGTGAGTAGGTTTCACAGGACATAGGACAGAGGGGAAAGTGGCAGCAGAGGTGTTGCCTAGCAAGACATCCTGTAGCAATAAATTACGGAGCACCCTGCATTTTCAATAAACAATCATACTGTAGGTGCTTCAACAATCAGCGCAGTTATAGTGAATAGTAACATGAGTGAAAAGTGCGCTGGTGCTATTTACAAGACAAAAACTGTAGACTGGTTAGTATTATAACTTCTTTGAAACAAGACTCAAATTTGAAGTACAGTTCCCATATATACAATAAATGACAGTCAACAGAATATGTTGACATTTCGACCCATGAACGCAATTCCCAGGGTTTTCATCAGGACAACGATGGTAGGAATTACAAACGTGGAATAATCCTGAATCACACTTGTATCAATAGGTCCCTCAAAATCAGGATAAATGTACAGACCCGCTGAAAAGGCTGGGAGTGGTCCAAAAAAGTTACGTGGCATCACCCAAAATGCACCGTCAATGGATCAGTGGTGGAGTGGAACTGAGCTGCCAAAAGCTGACTCTCCAATGGAGTGTGGTCAAGGATGAAGGTAGACATCCTGGCTTACCTGAAGTTAATATAACCCTTCACTAAGTCAGTGTATACTGGTGGGAGGTTACTGTATTTTAAACAGCTGCAATACTGAACCTATGGCTGTTATCAATTGCAATTTTCTCAAATTATCCTCAAAAAGACTTACCAAATCATTTTTTTTTTTTTTAAAAACAAGATGTGTCCTTCTAGACTCCAAAGTGTACGGTCAGACCTCTTCAGATCATCCTGTGGGTGGCACACCACAACATCCTGGCCGTCTTAAGTTTCAACAGCAACAAGAAAATGGTGCTGTCCTTTTAACACTAACCTCATGGCCAAATTCCAAACTTAAAATGGGCTGTAGAGTACTAATAATCAACCCATAGGTCAAGTAAGTTGTTACAGGACAGGTAGTGGGTGAGTGTGTTGAAAATAAGATATTTTAGATTTTTTTTTTTAAAGTCAGGGAGAGGGTCAGTAGTTGGAGGTGAGTGGCAGCTATTGGTATTTCAAGAGAGGTATTACCACACCAGCTGTCAATCAAAGACATACTTATGTAAGGAGTTTAAAGAAGACTGAGGTGAGGATGCTATGAGGTGAGGATGCTATGGGAGTGGCACCGAGGTCTGATCCTTTGAGGGTTATAGAGGTGGTATTGGGGAGGGGTGTGGAGTTAAGTGCTGGGTGAAATATGTGGTCATTAGGTTGTGCATTTTGGAGTGGAAATATGTAGCAAAATAGATGACTGCAATAGTTAACAACAAAACTAATTATTGTAAGGTGTTAAATAAACATCTTGAATTTGTTTGAAGTGTAGAGAGGAGGATCTGGTAATAACTGGTTTTCTTGTTGGCACAAGTAGGGGTGAGGGGCAAGGAATATGTGTTAAAGTTTCCAGGTCATCTTTTTTCCTCGTGGTGTAGTTGGGATTATATGCTGGTTCACAAAGACTGTCAAGAGAGATCCAGGAGTGTGCATTGGGCACTGGTGGAGTAAAAGCTAGAGTGTGAATGTAAGACAAGCTTAATAAGACTTTTACGTTTGTATACTTTTAGGTTTTGGAATTGGTAATGGAAGAAGGGGTGTGAGTAGATTATGTCAGGGTTTTCTGGATTAGAAAATGGTAAAAGTGAAATTGACTTGTAGGGCTGAGCGGAGCGATTAGTTCACAGACCAGTATGAGGTTAAGTAATTATATGAATACGTGAAAAATGTAAGAACTGGTGAGCCCATGATCCGCAAGGAACTGAGAAGGGATTTTTTTTTATTTTCAAAAGAATTATATTAAAGTCTGTGGATAATGACCAGGGCAAATGAGGATGCAGCTAAAGTTTTTGAAGAGGGCTCCGCAGATGCAGACTTTATGCATGAAATGGGGCAGTGACTGTAACAAACATTTGAGTTTAAGTGATGTCTGTAAGACGTTGAGAAGCAGGTGTATATCAGAGAAGACAACATTCGTGACTTTAGGTAGTGATGGATACTGTATCTTCCAGAAAATTCACCACCTTAAGAATACCCACAGGAGTCAGAATGGATTTGGAAATCTCTTCTCTATTAATAGCTTTCCAGTGCTGTCCGATGATGCCATGCCACTCAAATTGGGGGTCTGCATGCCAAGGAAGGGGCAATACAGTTGCATACATGGCACTGTCCAGTGCACTAGCATCAGTTCCTCCTCTTTTTCATGTCCAACTGACTTCAGGTGAGAGGACAAGCTTAAAGAAAAGAAACTGTTGTAGAGCACAAGCATTAGAGCAGAAAAATAAAATAAGAGCCGTTAGATGCCTTGGTACCTTATTGCATCTGCCCAGACTCAAAGAGAAAAGAGGAATTAGTTAAGAATGTGGTATCGCCAGCTGGGAGCGTTAACAAATGTAAGTTTTTTCTGAAGAATGCTTCTTTCTGAAGAGTCCTCACCTCAGTAGCATGAGGCTTTTGGCCAAAGTGGGAGTCACCACTTTCAGTAGAAAAGAGGCACGAGTCTGAAGGGCCAGTTTGTCTGGGTAGAAGCTGGTAAATGGAGGTGCAATCGAAGGAGCCTGAAGCTCAGTGACCCTTCCTGGCCAATGTAATGGACACCAGTAATACTGCCTTAAGGGTCATCAGTCGCAGAGGACAGCTATGCACGGCTTGAATGGGGGGACACATGAACGTCAGAACCAGAGTGAGGATCAATTAGAGCATAACAAAAGGGGTAGGATGAAACAAGTGTTGTAAGACCTTAAGGAATGCCGTCACAACAGGCAACCTGAACAATGGAGGCTGATCCAATAACTACAAAAAAGCAGAAATGGTAGAAAGGTAACCTTTAACAGTGCCCAAAACAAGGCCTTGCCAGGCCAACAGCAGAAACAGCCCCTCCAACAAAGAAGCAGAAAGAGGATCAACTTTAAGGGAGGAGTACAAAGCAACAAATTTGTCCCAATAGTACACATGGCTGACAAAACATCAAAATCTCAGGAGGAAGGTCAAAAGCATTTAACTATTGCCATTCAATCTGTACGCTTGAAGGTGGAGTGTGCAGAGGTTCAGGTCCAGAACCCTGACCTGTTGCTGCGACAGGAGATACCCCCTGAAGCGACAGCCTGAGTGAAGGACAAATGCTCATGCTCAGAATACCAAACTTTCCTTACTCAGTCTGGTGTCACCAGGATGACTTGGGCCCGGTTTGTCCTGATCTTCTAGAACCCTGGGCAGGAGCAGTATCACCGGAAAGGCATACAGGAGTCCCGGGTTCCAGTCTATGCAGAATGAGCCTCCGAGCGAGTGTCTTTTTGAAAACTTCAATGAACAGAAGAGCTGACATTGCGTGTTCTCAGAGGTGGCGAATAGATCTAGCCAAGGTTCTCCCAAATGAGACCTTGCACCACCAACGGATGTAGATGCCATTCGTGATCAGCAAGGCATCGGCGGCAGAGTTAATCTGCCATTGGAGTTCAGAGATCCCACCAAGTTCTGGGAGATCAGGAAGAACTCCAGCCAAGCCCTGAGGCGCATAGCCTCCAGGCACAGGATCCTCAACCCCACTCTGCCCTGTTTGTTGCACTACCACATGGCGGTCAAATTGTATGTGAAAACCTGAACCAGCCTTCCCTTGATGGATAGGAGGAAGGCTTTCAATTCCAAGAGGACAGCTCTCTGCTCCAGCAGATTGATGTTGAGCTGAGCTTCTGCCGCAGAGTCTTCTGATCTCCATCTCTCCCAGAGGGCCAACCCATAAGTAATGCATCTGGTACCACAGTCATCTCTGGATGGGGAAGGGAGAGGGGTCTGCTGCTGATCCAATTACGGTTCATCAACCACCACTGCTGATCTTTTGCATTCTCCCGCGAAATCTGGAGCAGGTCAGACAGATTCCCCTATTGCTGTGCCACTGGGGACTTCAGGTCCCACTACAGAGCCCGCATATGCCATTGAACAAACTTCACCAGCATGCCATCAGGCCCAGGAGCCTTAGTCTGTCTCACCGGAGTCAAGGATAGAGGTTGAAACACTGGGATAATAGCGTAAATGTCCTGGACTCTGTTACAGAGGATAGGCGTGGAACTGTACTGTGTCCAGAATGGTTGTGATGCACAAGTTACTAACTTGTGTAACCATATATCTGTAAGAGACAGTAGTTAGTGACAGATTCCTTACCTTAGAATATCCCCAGGCGTCAGGCTGGATCCGGAAAGTTTTTGCGTAGCAGTACCCTTGCGCGTCGGTAGGCGGCGTCGTGCGGCTCCGCGTCCGTCGTCGTGATCGCCGGCGCTGACGTCAGTTCTGTACACGACTTTCCGCGCCAGGAACGCAGAGCCATGCAAGAAGCTGACAGAGGTGTCTGAAAAATACTAGGGCCCTGAAAGGGATGTCCTTAACCCTAGAAATCAGTTCGCAGAACGGGGAGGATGGGTGGGGCGGTAAGGAATCTGTCACTAACTACTGTCTCTTACAGATATATGGTTACACAAGTTAGTAACTTGTGCATCTGAAAGAGACCCGTTAGTGACAGATTCCTTACCTTAGAATAGATACCCCAGCAATACCAACCCCGGTGGTGGGTCTGCGAACAAAGATCAGACAAAGAAGTCCTGGAGGACAGAACGGCCAAAGAAGCCGTCCCTCCGGACCGGACTGTCAAGGCAGTAATGCTTTGTAAACGTGTGCAGCGAGGCCCACGTAGCTGCCTGACAGATAACCGGCAGCGGAACACCGCGGCCCAAGGCCGTGGTAGCAGCCGTTGCCATGGTGGAATGGGCACGCAGCCCAACAGGAGGCCTCTTCTTAGCCAAAGAATAGCAGGTCTTGATGCACAAGGTAACCCAGCGGGAGATGGTTCGTTTGTGCACCGCCCGACCTTTTTGGCGCCCACGTAGCCAACAAAGAGCTGGTCATCCACCCGGAAGTGTTTTGTGCGGTCGATATAGAAGGAGAGCGCACGTTTTGGGTCTAGACGGTGGAGCCTCTCTTCCTCTCTGGAAGGATGCGGAGGCGGAAAGAAGGTAGGCAAAGTGATGGTCTGCCCAATGTGGAAGGCAGTAACCACCTTTGGCAAGAAGGACGGACGCGTCCGAAGAACAACCTTGTCTGGATGAACAGACAGAAAGGGAGGTTTGCAAGATAGAGCCTGGAGCTCACTCACCCGCCGAGCGGAGGTGTTGGCCACCAGAAAGGCTGTCTTCAGAGTCAGAAGACGAAGAGGACAGTTATGTAGAGGCTCAAAGGGAGCGCACATTAAAAGGTAAGAACCAAGTTCAAGTCCCACTGAGGCATTACAAACGGAACAGGAGGGAAGAGGTGAGTAATGCTCTTTAAGAACCTGTTAACAACAGGGGACTTGAAAAGGGAGGGCTGATCAGGGAGCCTGAGGAAGGCCGAGATAGCACAAAGATTACCCTTGATGGTACCCAGGGCAGAACCCTGTTGGGCCAGAGAAAGAAGGAACAGAAGGACCTCAGAAAGAGGGGCAGAAAGGGGATTCACAGCCTTTGCTGTGCACCATGCCACAAATTTGTTCCACCTGCAGGCGTATACCACCTTAGTGGAGGGACGCCTGGCTGCCAGAATCACATCACAAACTTCAGGAGGCAAGTCGAAAGGAATCAACTGCCGCCGCTCAATCTCCACGCAAGCAGGTGTAGACTGGACAGGTTCGGGTGGAGGACCGTCCCCTGCTGCTGCGACAGAAGATCCTCCCGAAGAGGCAGACGGATCGGGGGATCTACGCTCATACTGAGTAGCTCGGGATACCAAACTCTTCGAGCCCAGTCCGGAGCCACAAGAATGACTTGGGCCCGGTCGTGCCGAATCTTCTTCAACACTCTGGGTAGAAGTGGTATAGGCGGAAAGGCGTACAATAGACCGCAACTCCACTCGTGACGAAAAGTGTCGCCGAGCGAGTGCCGTCTTGGAAATTCCAACGCGCAGAACTGATGACATTGCGCGTTCTCTTCGGTGGCGAATAGATCTAACCAAGGCTCTCCCCACTGTAGAAAGAGTCCTTGCGCCACTTCCGAGTGAAGACGCCATTCGTGATCCATCATGCACCTGCGGCTGAGTTCGTCCGCCCTGGCGTTCAGGGAACCTGCCAGGTGTTGAACCATCAGGAACATGCCCTGATGTTCCAGCCATGTCCAGAGGCGCAGAGCCTCCTGAGAAAGGGTCCACGACCCCACCCCGCCTTGTTTGTTGCAGTACCACATGGCGGTGGTGTTGTCTGTGAACACCTGCACTACCTTCCCTTTGACAGAGGGAAGGAATGCCTTGAGTGCAAGTCGGATCGCCCGGAGCTCCAGAAGGTTGATATGGAGCCGGGACTCCGCCGGAGACCAGAGGCCTCTGATCTCCGCCTCTCCCATGTGACCGCCCCATCCCAGAAGGGACGCGTCCGTCACAACTGTGTGCTCTGGCTGGGGAAGGGAGAGGGATCTGCCCATGACCCATTGCCGGTTCGAGAGCCACCACTGCAACTGTTTTGCAGTCCCCTCCGAGATCTGGACGTGATCGGACAGGTTGCCCTGGTGCTGCGCCCACTGGAACTTCAGGTCCCACTGCAGAGCCCGCATATGCCATCTGGCATGATTGACCAGCAGGATGCAGGAGGCCATGAGGCCCAGCAGCCTCAGGGTCATCCGTACCGAAACCCAGGATAAAGGCTGAAAGATCGGAATCATAGCCTGAATATCCCGGACTCGCCGTTCGGGAGGATAGGCCCGAAACTGCGTCGTGTCCAGAACTGCTCCGATGAAAAGGAGCTGTGGAGAAGGAATCAGATGCGACTTCGGCACATTGATGGAGAACCCCAGCGAGTGCAGGAGTTCGGCCGTAGTCTGGAGGTGGGAGACGACTGCCTGGGACGAGCCCGCCTTCAGCAGCCAGTCGTCGAGGTAGGGGAAGACTGAAACCCCTGCCCGGCGCAGATGAGCTGCGACCACCGCCATCACTTTCGTGAACACCCGAGGGGCACTGGTAAGGCCAAAGGGGAGCACGGTGAACTGAAAATGCTCGAGGCCTACCGTGAACCGAAGGTAACGCCGGTGGGCCGGCAGGACGGGGATGTGGAAATAGGCGTCCTGCAAGTCCAACGCTACCAACCAGTCTCCGGGGTCGAGGGCAGTCAAGGCCTGAGCTAGGGTGAGCATCTTGAACTTCTCCTTCCGGAGGAAGCGATTGACGTTCCGGAGGTCCAAGATAGGACGCATGTCCTCCTTGTCCTTTTTGGGCACCAGGAAGTAGTGGGAGTAGCAACCACGTCCTACTTCTGGGGTCGGAACATGCTCGATGGCCCTCTTGGCCAAGAGGGCCGTGACTTCCTTCTGCAGAAGTACCAAGTGATCCCCGGACATGCAGTGGAATTGAGGTGGCATGGCTGGGGGGGTGGTCTCGAAGGGGAGGGAGTAGCCCCTTCGGACAATGTCCAAGACCCACCTGTCCGAGGTGATGGGACGCCAGTGGTGAAGGTGATGGCGGACCCTGCCCCCTACTGGCGTGCTGTGCACCGGAAAGGAGGGACTAGGAGGGCTTGGAGGCCGCGGACGGGTAGGAGGTGGTGGCCTGACCCGCACGCTGGTGGCCTGACCCGCACGCTGGTTGCCCGAACCGCCACAGCGGTATCCACGTCCTCGGCCACGCGAAGACGCCTGCTGCGCGGGCCGGTGGCTGGGCTGCTGACGCGACTGGGCGCCCCTTCCGTGGCCACGATAGGGGCGAAAAGCAGAAGGTAGCGGAGGGCGTGTAGCAGAAAGGACCAGGGACTTGGCAGTAGCCCGTGAGTCCTTAAAGCGCTCCAACGCATGGTCTGCTTTGGAACCAAAAAGACCGACTCCATCAAAGGGCATGTCAATGAGAGTATTCTGGACATCCCCTGAAAAACCAGTGTGTTGTATCCTGCTTCTCCCTGCTCTTCTCTCTTTCTTGTCCTTTCTTAGTCTCTTGTACTCTGCTGCTCAGCCTGTCTCTATGATGTCATCCTTAGTTCTATCTGTGTATGTTTAAGTGTACTGTCAGTTACCTTGGAGGCTGAGCAGCAGGGCAGCTGCTCCCGGTGGGGCCTTTATTGGAACTTTACTTGATTCTGCTATCTTTATTATATGCTGTGTCTATTTATCCTATGACTTCAAATCAACAATAAATCTACATCTGTAACACAGCAACCAAAGAGTCATCATAATTTTATTGGATTTTACACTGGCGACGATTGGAGAAAAGAAACCACGCGTAAAGAGAAGGAATTACTTAAGAAATTAAAGAGGAACTAAATTAAGCCCATTGCTCAACGCTTTCAATGCCCCACCGGTGTCTATAACATCAGACAGCCTACAGAAGTAAGTTGAGCGTTTGTATGTTGCTTGGAACATGTCAAAAATCTGCCTTCGCATCGGATGATTACAAACAGATTACTCATTTGAAGATTGGGGATTCAATATTACAAGTTTTGAGTCTTTGCAGTCTGCTGAAGTGTTTGATGCTTTTAATTGCCTAGTACCAACTTTTAAATGACAGAGTGAGATCGTTTATTCTGAGTGGGAAGTGCTGTCATCAGATCTGAGAAATAATCCTGTGTTGGTGTGCTGTGAACAGTTGGCTATTGCACCTGAGGGGAGCCGGACAGTCTGCATCGTTGGAGCTCTTGCCACGAGGATGTCAGCCCATATACATGTGGTGAAGTTTTTGATTTCATACTTTAGTCGGGGTCAAGGATCGGGTCCCGGTTTGAAGTGACTGTGAATGTGCTGCTTTCGAGTGAAAGTTAAAGCATAAATCTGTGTTTTCAGGGACTGCTCCTTTTCCCGATGCCATTGCGGACAGTTTAACTGTTATGCTGCCATTTAAAAACTGTGCGCGAGCTGGAAAATGCGCATAAGACTTACCTGGTTTTGTCTGACGTCCACAGAAGCTTCGCTGCTGAAATGCACATCACAATGGATCATCCAGCACCTACGTGCCGAGAGCCACCCGGTGCAGCGTGCACTGCGTACCGCCATTTTAGGGTTGGCGTTTCGTCCTATCTAAAGTCAGTTCACCTTGTACTGTTCCTGCCTATTTCCGCCTGCGTCATTTGTTGCAGCACAGCCTTTCTATTCAAAAGTGTTCTTGCCTTCTTGTGCCCGACCTGCATTGCTGTGTTTACGTGCAAGGAATCAACATGACGTCTTCCGTGCTGCCAATTTCTTTGCTTTTGGTGACTGTCTGTGAAGGAAAAAATCCCTGGATTTCTCTGACTGATGTTCCGATTTTCTTCGTAGTTCTTTTGGGGCGGATTGAAGGCATTTTTACTTTTCTTTGACAACATCAGCGTTTTTCAGATGTTCAGTTTTTTGTGGAAAATATACAAGTAATACATCATTGCCATCTAGTGGCCATCTAGCACCTCTGCATCAGAACAAGGAAACGAAAAGTTCATTTGATGCAGACATGGTGAATGCAGATTGAGGTACTTTCTTTGTGGCATCCATGGGTTGCTCAGAACTTGGCAAGTTGTCATGTACTGTGTTGATTGCACTTTGCCAACCACGCAGTTGTTTTCCTTTGCTGCATGGAAGTTTGAACAAGCGGAGTGCATCCTGTGGTTACCAGATACTCGTTGCTTTTGTTGAAGACTGTGTGCATTATTACAAACTGTGTGCAGTCTGTGCATACCAGCACCCTGTTTCCGTACATGTTGTGTGTGGTGTTTTTTTGCTGATTTCTCTCCCTTACTAGTGCTACAATTTCTAATTTTTTGTGGCTCTATTTGTTTGAGGCGTTTAATGCCATTTATTATTACAGCTAATGAGCAATTGTGACGCTCGATTCTTTCTATGTTTACTTGTACTGAAATGAACCATTTGATGCTCACTTTATTTGAGGAGTTCATTTCCAATTGTATTCTCTGGTGATGTATTTTTGAGGTATTTGATTTTGTTAATGTGTACTGGTGCAGAGCCATTTTCATGCTCAATTTCCATTGAGGTGCTTAATTATATTTATTCTGGTGGTTAGTTGTAGGGATTTTAATTCTGCTACATTTGTTGGAGCCATTTATTTGCTCAATATCTATTGAGGTGCTCCGTTCTAGTTATGCTTATTGGTGATGGGCCGTAAGGGCTCAGTTTTATTGTCATTCAAGATGAACCACTTTATGTGCTCTATTTGTTAGAGGAGTTCAAATACTTGCTGTGAGGAGCCGCAGGGGCTCAGTTTATTGTCAATTTATATGAACGACTTTATTGTGCTCTATTTGTTAGAGGAGTTCAAATACTTGCTGTGAGGAGCCGCAGGGGCTCAGTTTATTGTCAATTTATATGAACGACTTTATTGTGCTCTATTTGTTAGAGGAGTTCAAATACTTGCTGTGAGGAGCCGCAGGGGCTGTTTATTGTCAATTTAAATGAACCACTTTATTGTGCTCTATTTGTTTGAGGTGTTCAGATTTTATTTATGATTGTCGGTACTGAACCTTTATTGCTCAAATTTTCATTGAGGTGTTCAGTTCCATTTTTCCGGGGAAGAAGGGTTTTCCTCCTCTTTACATTCTAATATTGATTTTGTCAAGTGGTTTACAATAACCATTTTTATTCTCGTTAGCTCATGGTGTTGGTACAATCTTGGTACCCTCGCCCTTACCTCTTCTCTCCACCATTCTGAAGAGGGTGTTTATTTTTGTGCGTTTTATGTTGTTCCTTTATCTACTCTTCTGCTCTCTGTTTTATCTTCTTCAACTTTTCGTTTAAAGGGGGAAGATGTGTTGTATCCTGCTTCTCCCTGCTCTTCTCTCTTTCTTGTCCTTTCTTAGTCTCTTGTACTCTGCTGCTCAGCCTGTCTCTATGATGTCATCCTTAGTTCTATCTGTGTATGTTTAAGTGTACTGTCAGTTACCTTGGAGGCTGAGCAGCAGGGCAGCTGCTCCCGGTGGGGCCTTTATTGGAACTTTACTTGATTCTGCTATCTTTATTATATGCTGTGTCTATTTATCCTATGACTTCAAATCAACAATAAATCTACATCTGTAACACAGCAACCAAAGTCATCATAATTTTATTGGATTTTACACAGTGGTTCTCAGCCAGGCGTGGCGACGCAGCGCCACCGTCGTTGCAATAGATCTGCCCAGCGAGTCGGCGGTATCAAGGCCACATCGTATGGTGTATTTGGCCGCATCCCTTCCTTCCGCAATGGCACGGGAAAGCAGTGTCTGGACCTCCTCAGAACACTGGGGCAAAACAGTCGCCACCGAATCCCACAAGGAGTGGGTATATCGGCCCAAAAGACAAGCGGTGTTGATGGACCGCAAGCCAGCACTGGAGGAAGAAAAACCCTTCTTCCCAAATTGATCCAGGCGTTTGGATTCCCTATCCGGAGGGGCGGTAGGGAAGGCGGTTTGGGAAGCAGAGGCTTGGACAACCAAGCTCTCAGGAGTGGGGTGGACAGAGAGAAACAAGGGGTCGCCTGGAGCTGGGCGATGGCGTCGGGACACGTTCCTATCCACAGGAGCCCCTGTGTTGGGCTTGGACCAGGCGCCCAAAAGAACGTCAGTAAGTGCATCGTTAAACGGCAGCACAGTCTCCAAGGAGGAGGCTGCTGGCTGAAGCACTTCTGTCAAGAGATTAGTCTTGACCGTCACCGTAGGGAGCCGGAGATGTAAGGCTCCAGCTGCCCTACGCAACACCGTTGCAAAATTGGCTCCCTCCTCCGTAGCCACGGGAGGAGACAGCATGCCAGTGTCAGGGGAAGTATCTAGACCACTGGCATCCCCTAGTTCCTCTGCCCAGTCCTCATCATACTGACACTGCTGTGCCAGAGGGTCCTCAGACCCCTCCCAGTCCTCCTGGTCCACCTCCGGTTCAAAATAAGGAGGAGGAGGGACATTGGGGACCCAAGGTCCCATCGGCGCCGGAACCGGCGTCGAGCGACGTCGGTCCGGCTCCATGTCCGGAGCCGGAGAGTACATGGGGACGACGCCGCCCGGAGCCCCGGGCGGCGTCAGGAACGGCACCGGAGACATCGACGCCGGCGGAGGCGTGGTCAGGTCGACCGGCGTCGATGGGGGTTGCGGTACCACCGGAGCCGGGATCGAGGCCGGAGCCGGGATCGAGGCTGGAGGCACGAGCGACGCCGGGACCGGAGTCGGCGGCAACGCCGGGGCAACCCCATCAGGGCCCGCGGGGCCCGAAGGCGCACCGGAGGGACCTTGAGGCCCGAAGAGGCGGGCCATGGCCGACAGGAATTCCTGTACTTGGGCCGGATCCGCCCCCGAACCCGGGAAGGACGGGTATTGCGGGGGCGACTCCACAGGCATGTCCGGGGCCGCGGGGAGGGGCCTCAGCCGAGTCGCGAGACCGGCGAGGCGAAGTCCTAGAGCGATGATGCTTTTTGGACTTCTTGTGCTTAGACCTACCGGACGACGAAGACTTGGATCCCGACGACCGGGGAGGACTCCGCGACCGACCCCTCGACCTCTCACGCGACCGGGGCTTGGTGTGGCGCGGAGCCGACTGCCGGGCCTCGAGGAGCTTTCGAGACCGCTCTCGCAAAGCTTTCGGGTTGAGGGCCCGGCAGTCGGAACACGACTTCGTGTCGTGGCCTCGGCCGAGGCAGAAGAGACTCCAGATGCGGGTCTGTGATGGACATCATCCGAGCACAGGCATCGCAACGTTTAAAGCCGGGCATCCCTACGACACCTTGGAGTCGATTCGAAAGAAACAGTGAAAAAAAATTCACCCAAAAAGTTAGTCAAAAAATGACTAGGGCACTGCTCTTCCCGGATCTGCGCTTGCTGGCGCGGAAAAAGAAGAACTGACGTCAGCGCGCAGGGGCGGCGTCTAAGTACTGCCCGCGACGTCATCCCGGCGATCACGACGCCGACGACAGACGCGGAGCCGCACGACGCCGCCTACCGACGCGCAAGGGTACTGGTACGCAAAAACTTTCCGGATCCAGCCTGACGCCTGGGGATATTCTAAGGTAAGGAATCTGTCACTAACGTGTCTCTTTCAGATGAAAGAGAATCTCAAAGAGGGAGTCAGGTGTGACTTTGGCATACTGACAGGGAACCCCTACCAACTGAAACTGCAAAGGTCCGCCATAGTCTGGATGTGGGTGATGAGAGCCAGATGTGCTGCAACCACATGCATCACTTCAGTGAACACCCAAGCGGCACGGGTGAGGCCAAAGGGGAGCACAATGAACTGGAAATGCTTGTGGCCTACCGTGAACCACAAGTAATGCCTATAGTCTTGCAGGACAGTAATGTCAAAATATACGTCCTGAAGGTCCATCACTACCATCCAGTCTCCACGGTCCAGGGCAGACAGAACCTTTGCCAAGGTGAGCATATTGAACGTCTCGTTCCGTAGAATGGCACTGAGAGGTTGGAGATCTAGTATAGGACTGAGGGTTCCACCATGCCCTCTGCCCCAAAAGGGATGCCTTTGCTTCTGCAGTGGCTGAGAGGTTTGGTATGGGAAGGATGGATGGGTAGGTAAGGAATCTGCAGCTAGATAGAGTCTCTACCACATAAGGCATAATCAAAGGTAAGTAACTTGTTCATCTGACAGACTTCTAGCAGCAGATTCCGGACCTTAGAATAGCTACCAAAGCAATCTCTCTCTGCAGGAGTGTCTGCAGACTGTTTACACAATATGTCCCGGGGACCTAACGGGCGAAATGCCCATCACGCCGGACCTGATTGTCTAGGCAATAGTGCTTGGCAAACGTGTGCGGTGATGCCCTTTTAGCTGCCTGAGAGATGTCCAGAACTGGGAATCCTCTCGCTAGCGCTGTGGTCACATTTTAGCTCTGATGAAATTAACTTTCAAGTCCTCAGGGGGTTGCTTCTTGTCCATTGCGCAGCATATTTTTATACAGAGGACAATCCATCTAGATGGTTCTCTTGTGAACTGCCTTTGCTTTCTTCGCACCTGCAAATTCCACAAAGAGTTCATTATCCACCCGGAAGTCTTTGGTACGATTGAAGTAGATGCTCTTTTTGATACAGGTGGTGGAGTCTCTTCTCTTCCTTGGAAGGGTGGGGCAAAGAAAGTAGGCAGTGTGATGTTCTGCCAGATATGAAAAGCTGTAACCACCTTTGCTAAGGAGGCACTGCTCCAGAAGACCAGTTTATTTAGGGAAAAGGAGGTGTGCAGGGGATTATCAGAAAGTGCCTGTAATTTGCTAACCCTCCTGGCAGATGTTACTGTCACGAGGAAGACTGCTTTGATGGTCAGCAGCCTGAGGGCAGCTGTGCATGGGGTCAAGTGGTGAATACATTGAGAAGGTGAGAACTAGATTAAGATCCCATTGGGGCATAATGAAAGGTGTAGGAGGGGGGACATTTTGCAACCCTTTCAATAAACAAGTCACAATAGGTGACAAACTGGGAGGGTTGAACCTGCAACCGCAGGAAAGCTGAAATGGCAGAAAGGTACCCTTTAACTGTGCCCAAGGCAAAGCCTGCCGGGCAAGTGATAAGGCAAAACAAAAGAACTTCAGACAAAGGCGAAGGCAGAGGATCAACGCATTTGGCAGCATACCAGGCCACACATTTGTCCCATCAGCAGACTTAAATCGTTTTTGTGGAGGGACACTTGGCTGCCAGAAAGATATCACACAGTTCCAGAGGGAGGGAGGTCAAATACCCTCAACTGTGGCGGCTTCATCTCCATGTATGGAGATGTAGTGTGTGCAGGTTCGGGTGAAGGACCCTACCATAATGCTGTGACAGCAGATCCTTCAGGAAGGGCAGCCTGATTGAATAACAGATGCTCAGGCTAAGGAGTTCAGAATACCAGACTCTCCTTCCCAAATCCAGAGCCACTAAGATTACTTAGGCCCGGCCATCCTGATCTTCTTGAGAACTCTGGCAGGAGTGGTATTGGCGGAAAGGCGTACAGGAGTCCTGAGCTCTACTCGAGAGAAAATGAGTCTCCGAGTAGGAAACACCTTGGTCAACTTCAACGTGCAGAAGTGCTGACTTTGCACGTTCTCTGCAGTAGCGTATAGATCTAACCAAGGTTCTCCTCCATTCTCTGAAGAGGCCTTGCACCACCTCCGGATGGAGACGCCATTAGTGATCCGCAAGGCATCAACGGCTTAGTTAGTCTACTCTGGCGTTCAACGAGCCTGCCAGATGTTAAACTACCAGAAAAATGCCATAACGTTTCAGCCATGTCCACAGACAGAGGGCCTCTTGACACCTGGTCCACAACCCCACCCTGCTTGCTGCAATACCACATGGCAGTGGTGTCCATGAACACCTGAACCAGCCTTTCCTTGATGTAAGGAAGAAAGGCTTTAAATGCCAAACGAATAACTCAGTTTTAACAGGTTGCTGTGGAGCAGAGATTCAGTTGCTACCAAAGTCTTCTGATCTCCACCTCTCCCAGAAGTGACTCATTTGTCACGACAAACTCTGGGTGGGGAAGGCAGAGGGGTCTGCCGCTGAGCCAATTGCTGTCTGTGAGCCACTTGCTGTCTGTGAGCCACCACTGCAGATCTTGTGCATTTCCCTCCGATATCTGGATCAGGTTGGAGAGATTCCCCTGATGTTCCACTCACTGACTTCAAATTTCACTGCAGAGCCTGCATATGGCATACTTTACCAGCAGGATGCAGGAGGGCATGAGATCCAGCAGCCTTAGAGTCAGTCTCACCAAAATCCATGATAGAGGCTGAAACATCTGAATCATAGCTCTAATATCTTTGGCTCACTGTTCTGGAGGAAAGGCCTGAAACTGCACTGTATCCAGAACAGCTCTGATGAAAGGGAGCATCTGAGAGGGAGTCAGGTGTGAATTCGGCACACTGATAGTGAACTCTAGCAAATGCAGGAGGTACGCCATAATCTGGAAGTGGGAGACGACTGGAACCCTTGACCTCCACAGATGTGCACCAACCACCGCCATCACCTTGGTGAACACCCATGAGGCGCTGTTAAGGCCAAAGGAGAGCACAACAAACTGAAGATGCTCTTGGCTTACAGTGAACCGCGTGTTAGTGCTGTGGGCAGGAAGTATGGGGATATGCAAGTAGGTGTCCTGCAAGTCCAGCGCTACCATCTAGTGTCCAGGGCAGACCACACCTTAACTAAGGTAAGCATCTTGAATTTTTACTTTTTCAGGAAATAATTGAGAGGGTGTAGGTCTAGGATAGAACGGAGGCCTCATTCTTTTTCAGCACTAGAAAGTAGCGGGAATAACAACCACGACCTACTTCTGATGTTGACACCCGCTCGATGAATCCTTTGCCCAGAAGAGCCAGCACTTAATGTCGCAAAAGCAAAAGACAGTCTTCTGTCAGCCAATCAGGGGACAGTGGCAAAGAAGGCTGGTTCTGTTGGAAAGGTATGGCATAGCCACACTTGACAATATGAAGCGCCCATTTGTCCCGCCATTGGGGCAGGATGGGAGGAATCCTGCCTCCAATGGGGTGCCCGTGATTGTGAGATGCCAAGTTAAAAGGGTTTGAGGCTGCCTGGGAAGGCAGATCGGGTCGACTCTGGCCTTGTTTACTCGAGGCTTGTGACAGTCAGGTCTACAAAATGACCGAGGTCCCTTGCAGCAATGGTGACTAGAGGGAAAAGGACGCAGCTATAGCCTCTACCATAGCCATGGAAGAGGAAGAAGGCGGAAAGAGGCTGTCGCTAGGCCACAGTGAGCCCCAACGACCTAGCGGTGGCCCTACTGTCCTTGAAACATTCAAGTACCGAATACGCCTTGTTGTCACAAAGAAGAGAGCCGTCAAAGGGTATTTCCATAAGGGATGACTGGATATCTCCCGAAAAGTCAGTTGTCCTCAGCCAGGCATGACATCAGAGCACCACTGTGAAAGCAATGGCTCTGCCCAGCGAGGCAATAGTATGCAATCCACATCCTATTGTGAACTTAGTCGCATCTCTCCCATCAGCAATAGCTTGAGAGAGTAGGGCTCGGGCCTCCACCGAGGCATTAAGCAGCACTTGTGCAACCATATCCCATACAGTATGGGAATACTAGCCCAGCAGGCAGGCAGTGACCAAGGACCGCAGTGAGGCTGGTGGAAGAGAAAATCCTCTTCCCAAAGGTATCCGGACTCTTAGATTACCTATCCGGTGGTGCGGTAGGGAACGCACAAGGGTAGATTTGGGAGGTAGAAGCTTGGACCACCAGACTCTCAGGGGTGGGATGCTAATTAAGGGATGCAGAGTAAGAAAGGTGGGTACCCGGGAGCGGGCGATGGCAGTAGGAGATAGTCCTGTGCAGGGCTTGGAACTGGTCCGAAGCAGGACATCAGTGAGGGCTTTATTGAAATGGAGTAAAGGATCTGAGGGGGACACCCCAGGGTGAAGCACCTGTCAATACATTGGTCTTGACTTCAACTGTGGGCAGCTGAAGGCCCATGACCTCAGCTACCCTCTGAACCACCATCACATAGAAAGCCACTTCTTACATAACCACTGTGGGAGGAGAAAGGAGGCCACCGTCTGGTGAAGTGTCCAGACCACATCAACCAGGTCCTCATACCAGGTGCCGTCAGCCATAGACTCTGCTAGGGGTTCGTAATAGCCCTAGATATCCTCAGATCCCTTCCATTTGTGTTTCTCAGAGGGTCCTTCAGGGAAAGAGGGCTCCATCTCTAATTCAGACAGTTGTGGGCCAAGTTGGTGCTGGAACAGACGTTGTGCGATGCGAATCCAGCTATGTATTGGAATTGGGAATCATGATGGTTTCAGCGCCACTGGAAATGTCCCCGTAGGAGGTCAGAAAGTTGCAGCCAAGGCCAATCCAGATCCACCATTGGATCCTGAGGGCCCAGCTGGCGCCGAGGGCGGCCTTGCCGGAGGAGCCCCAGTCGGAGCCGCTCCTGAATCCGTGGGGCCCTAAGGTACTCCAGATGGATCAAGCCATCTAAAAATCAGGCTCATGGCCTCATAAGCACTCCAAGTTGGGCAGGGGTCACTCATGGAAGTGTGAAGCAGACCCAGGCGCGAGCTCCACAGGGACAACCTGGAAGCTGAGCCTTGACTTGTGGCATCGTTCTCACGTCTCATCTGATAAATGGGATCGGAGCAGAGAAGTAGAAGAGCGTTCCGCTTCTTGGACTTGTTCTTTGGGACTCACCTAAAGAAGTCCGGGATCGCAGCGATGACTGGCACAAGCGACTGAGCGCGGTTCTGGGACCTCCCTTATGAACAGGACCTGGAGTGGTGAAGATTCGTGTGGCGAGCAGTCAGAAGCTTCATGGCCCTGCTTGCGGATGGCCCTCAGATTCTTGGGCCGGCAATTCACGCAGGCCTTGGAGTCGTAGTTCCATTCCAGTTACCATAGACACAACAAATGGTGTCTATCACCAACATTTGCCTGGGACAGGCACCACCAAGCTGGAAACCAGTTGGTTTCTTTCAAGACATACTCCAAAAACAGGTGAAAAAAGGCTAATGGTAGAAGTCGACAAAATGGTCGAAAAGTTCAGTCAAAAAACATCAAATGGCACGGAAATGAAGGAATTGAGGTCAGAACGTGCAGGTTGGTGCCTAAATAGTCACCCGCACATTATTTCTGGCGCCGAAGACGGCACGCAGCACCGAACGATACTACATACTGGCATGCAAGGGGACTGCTCAAAAATTTCCATATCCAGCCAACGTCTGAGGAGTATTCTAAATTAAGGAATTGGCATCTAGAAGCCAATCAGATTTCTTGGTCACTGCTGAGGACAAAGGAAAGTGTTCTTTGATGCATCTCCATCTGCTGGAACCTTAATAATGTCCTAGGCAGGAATTTTGTGTGACAGGAAGCCCAATGTCATGAAAAACGGAAAGCTTCCTGACTGGTCTAAGAGGTAGCACTGGATGACACCTGATGATTTGGCTGCGACTGTCCCTAATTTGTCCTGCAAGAAAAAAAACAGATTCTTCCCATCAAGGGGGCAAGCAAGGCCTTTCCTAGTCCTCCGCTTAATATCTGAAGACTTAAGTAATGATGAGTAGCAAATAGACAAACTGCAGTTCATGGCCCTGGCAGCATAATGAATATGTCACAGGATAACAACACTTTCTGCTGAGCAGCTTCCTTACACAGAACAGAACCTTGGGCTTTGAAAGCACAGTACCTTTGCAGCTTGTGTTACACATGCACACAACTATCTGGTCATAGACAGTGGTGTTAGCTTGTCTCAGGGAGACACCACTGGATTGATACTTGGACACTATGTTCTTGCTGCAAGACACTGGGTGGCTCTTTCGAGAAGTTATCAAAAAAAAGATTAATTTAATTTTACACATACTAGACTTTCTTTAGGGGACAAATGCTTTTTAACTGAATTTTGAGATTGGAAACTTAATAGAAAGGCTTCCTCCAAAGCGAACATTAGGACTTTGGTTCAATGGCAATGTCAGTCTTGGTAGATGTAGTATAGCTGATGCCAATACACAGATGTACTCATTCTTCAGTGGGGGCGCAGGGCCTTTACTGCAGGACTTCAAAGGCCTTGCTTAGGACAGCATGGGAGCACCTGCTCGGATGCAGGTTCTTGTGGTTGCCAGTGCATGCCTCTGGATCAGTGTCTAGTTCCCCCATGCGAGCCTTCTTGAAAGATGGGACCTCAGTGACAGTGTTACTGATGTTTTGTCCATTCCTAAAGGGGCGGCTAGTGTGTGTGTTTGTCATTTGGACAAGTAGCTAAACCAGGACTGGCCGTTGGAACTGGAGCAGGTGGGACTCTTGCCTTCGGTTGAACCTCAAGACTTGGAGATTGGGGCATACAACCAGTTTCAAACTTCAGGAAGAAGTAAGAGTGGAGTATCAAGGACAGTATGGGGAGTATTGAAGTTCAAGTTGAATTAGGAAAGGCTTTGTAACACCTGGTCATGCAGCCCCTGGCCTAAATGATGAGATGAATCTGGCCATTTCACCAAGAAGTCAACTCTTCCTGAAGGAGGTACAGGAAGGAGCAAGTTCGAAGGTGACCACTGAGTCCTAAGGAGATGCACAGCCAATATCAGGTGAGAATCCTGAGAATTGTGCGGTTGCATTGGGAAGACAGAGGGCAATACGGACTCTCCATGATCTGTATCAGAGAGGGTGGCAGGAGTACAAACTTGCTGGTGCAGTGCACCTCTTGTACAGGAGGAATCTCCTAACAGGACTGGTTTGGTTTACAGTCATAGTTTTGTGTTTCAGGGCACTTGATAGTGTGTATAATCATTGTGGAATTCGGTCTTCTGCATTTTTGTTTTTTTTAGGTAGTGCTTGTTGACTTGCCGTCAGTCTTCTTGTTAACTGTCACCTACAGAGCATGGCATGGATCAAATGCAGGAGAAGAGCAGGCGCCTGATCAGATATTGACTGTGAAGCTTCGCTCAGTTCCTCAGTTTAAGTGTGTGATGTCACTGGTACACACCAAGACCTGATCCCCTGGATTACACCCAAGGTAGGCAGACCGTCTCAACCTATCTGCGCAATACAATAACAGCACAGTGCAGAGAACAAGTTACCTGCCGCTGGTAGCCATCTTTCTGATAGATGCTCTATCTAACCGCTGATTCATCTCCTTATGAATATTCCCCTAGGCATCAGACGATCTGGAAACTTGAAAGCAGTACTTCTATACACCCCCAGACACAATTGTCCACCCATGCGCACTGATGTCCGTTGCTTTCTTAGGCTGTCTGTGCCCTCAGACGCAGTCTGGTATGACTAGCGTGCATACCTCTACATTGGAACCTTTTTGAAAGGAAAAATAATCCAGTTAACTAAACTGGGAGGTTGGAGGAAGATGAGGAATCTGCAGTTAGATAGAGCAGTGCTCCCCAAATATATCAGAACCACAAACAAATTTGTAGAACGACGATCTTTCGCAACCCACCTAGCTTTAATGGGCATGAGGCAGGGCAGTTTTTAAAAGTAATAACAGCAACTGATTGACGTCACAACCTTGATCACGCCCTTCAATATTGGACTATGGCCTAGATATTGATCTGCCCATAAAAGTGGCATATGGTGAACTGCAGTGGAGTCCGGAGCTGGAACACTTTTCAGAGTGCAGTGCTGTCCTATAGCATCTGTCCACTAAAATCACAAGGCTTCTAAAAAAATCTTTGTGTTGATACCAGCGATTTAAACAAATCCTTCTGCAGCAGAGTATGGACTCCTATCCATTTGTGTCAAAACAAGGGCCAGTGGTGCATTTTGAAATTATATCCATCTATCTCGCATAGTCCAATGGCATTGGAGCACTTTATATGAGCACCAAATTACATTACACAAGGTCAGATTCATTTTATTTTAAGCACTGTAGGTTAAGTGATTTGCCCAGACTCAAAGGATGTTGAGCCAAAACCTGGACTGGAACCTGGTTCTCCAGATCCAAAGTCTGCATTTAGAGCAGTTAGGCCACATTCATATTTCTCAATTTATATGTTAAAGTCATACACAAGTGGAATGGTTGTGTATGATCATGTACAGCGAGCACATTCCCTATTGAAATGGCTTTGTGATGTAAAAAAACAGCAGCAACAAATACTGAAGGTTCACCCTGAGTGTCTTGCTTGGGAGTACTTGCAATGGTTTGTTTTAAAACTGGACATAGGCTCCTGGTTCTGCATCTTTCCACTAGTGCACAAACAGGGCAAACCAGTTTAAATATTACTTATATACAAGCCTGGACTTTCTCGGCCCACCAAAAATTAGTTTGTGACTCGACCCACAGTTTTGAACATGGGGAGATACGGTATCCACCAGAAGGAACATTACATAAGGTAAGTAAGTTGTTCTTCTGATGGATACTTCTAACCACAGATTCCTCACTTTATGAATAGATATCACAGAGGTCCCTCCCCAGGTGGTGGGTCTGTGAACTGGTTTAGGCCAAAATGTCCTGCAGGACTGAACAGGCGAATTGCCCCTCACAACAGACCTGACTGTCGAGGCTGCAATGCTTCATCGCTTCGTGAACGTATGTACAAACGCCCACGTAGCTGCTTGACAACTGTCCAGTACAGGTACGCTGCAAGCAGCCTTTGATCTGGTGTTACAGCAAACAAATGATGGACGGAATGCTGACAATGCAAACATTCTCCCCCAGCCAAAAGATCTGGGTTAAATCCATCGTTCTTTTGCCCACTACGCCACCCCAGTTCTGGTGGCATGAGGCCTTAAGGAGGCTGCTTCTTTGCCCGTGCGTAGCAGATGTTTACGAAGAGAACAATGCATCGGGAGATGTTCCGTTTTTGCACTGCCTTGCCCTTCTTTGCCCCAGAGAATCTCACAAAGAGCTAATCTTCCACTCTGTCCTTTGGTGCGACCAATGTAAAAACGTAGCGCCCTCTTACGGTCCAAACAATGAAGTCTCTTTTCCTCCTCAGATCGATGATGTTGGGCAAAGAATGCCAGAAGAGTCATAGCCTGTCTGACATGAAATGAGCAATTTTGGTAGGAGGATTATGTAACTTACCCAGTAAGCATCTGTTCTTGGCATGTAGAGCTGTAGATTCACATGCTTTGCAACATCTAGTTTTGGGTCCGGATGTTTGCAAGTTGTTTTTCTTCGAAGAAGTCTTTCCAGTCACAAGGCAAGGCGACTCCTCCTTTCGGTGATAGTGCACATGGGCATCAACTCCATTTTTAGATTTTTCCCCAGAAGAGGGTGAGAATGGAGTGAGTGAGTGTAGTAAATAGATGTCCATGCGTATGTAACAAATGAGAACTGCAACTACAGGTGTCAGGGGAGCTGGGAGGGCGCATGTGAATCTACAGCTCTACATGCCAAGAACAGATGCTAACAGGGTAAGTAACATAATCAGTTCGAGGCATGTGTGCTGTAGATACACATGCTTTGCATAGACTATATAGCAGTATTCTCCCAAAGCGGTGGCTAACCAGTAGATGTTGCAGTTGTTTGCAAAAGGGTTTTTAGCACTGCTTGCCCTACATTGGCTTGTTGGCCTGCTAATACATCCACACAATAGTGTTTGGTAAATGTGTGTGGTGTAGACCATGGTTCTGCCTTACAGATGTCGGCTATAGGAATGTTACCTAGAACTGCCATAGATACCCCTATTTTGCGACTGGAATGCGCTCTAGAGGGTATAAAGTTTGTTTAGCTTTTGCATAGCAAGTTTGAATGCACTTAACAATCCATCTTGAAATGCCCGATTTAGAGATAGGAGTGCCTATGTGAGGTGGTGCAAATGCAACAAAAAGTTGCTTTGTTTTATGAAAATCTTTTGTCCTTTCAACATAAAACAATAACGCTCTTTTGACATCAAGTGTGTAAAGAGCTCGTTCTGCTACAGAATCAGGTTGAGGGAAGAATACAGGTAACTCAACTGATTGGTTAAGGTGAAAAGAACAAGTTACTTACCTTCGGCAACGATATATATGTAAGAAAGATAGGTTAGTTATAGATTCCTTACCTTAGAATTACTCCCAGGCGTCGGACTGGATCCGGAAAGTTTTTCGTCAGCAGTACCCCTGCGCGTCGAAAAGTGGCGTCGGTCGGCTCCGCGTTCATCATTGGCGTCGTTGTCGCCGGGATGATGTCGCGGCAGCTACATAGACGCCGCCCTCGCGCGCTGACGTCAGTTCTGTACACGACTTTTCACGCCGGAAGCACAGAGCCATGCAAGACACTGACCACTGGTGCACAAAACTAGGGCCCTGAAAGGAAGTCCTTAACCCTAGAAGTCAGTTCGCAGAACGGGGGAGGATGGGTGGGGCGGTAAGGAATCTATAACTAACCTAGGTTTCTTACAGATCTATCGTTTCCGAAGGTAAGTAACTTGTTCATCTGAAAGAAACAGTTATTATAGATTCCTTACCTTAGAATAGATACCCCAGCAATACCAACCCCGGAGGTGGGCCTGCGAACTAAGTTCACACCAGGAAGTCCTGGAGAACACATCGGCCAAAGCCGCCGTCTCTCCGGACTGGACTGTCCAGGCAGTAGTGTCTTGTAAACGTGTGCAGTGATGCCCACGTAGCTGCCTGACAGATGTCATTAAGGGGGACTCCACGTCCCAAAGCAGTGGTGGCTGACGTCGCCCTGGTGGAATGGGCGCGCAACCCCACTGGAGGCTCCTTCTTTGCCAAGGAATAACAAGTTTGATGCACAAAACAACACATCTAGAGATGGTCCGTTTGTGCACGGCCCGACCTTTCTTGGCGCTCGCGTAGCCAACAAAGAGCTGGTCATCCACCCGGAATTGTTTTGTGCGATCCAAGTAAAAGGAAAGCGCACGCTTTGGATCCAGACAGTGGAGCCTCTCTTCCTCTTTAGAAGGATACGGAGGCGGAAAGAAGGTGGGCAAAGTGATGGTCTGTCCAATATTTTATTTATTTTTAAATTTATATATGGCGCACAGCTACCCGGAGGTTTCCCGGCGCCTATGGACACGACGTAACGAGAGAGGAGCACACGAGACAGAATCTATTGATTAAAGAGCCAGGTTTTCAGTTGTTTGCGAAATTTAAGATGGTGTTTTTCCATGCGGAGGTGCATCGGAAGGGAGTTCCAAAGGGAGGGAGCCAGATGGGCAAAGGATCGTCCTCCCATTCTGGCTCGTTTGATCCTGGGTACTTGAAATTTTAATTGATTCGAAGAGCGAAGTAGACGTGAGGGGCTGTAGTGTTGCACTAGGGCATTTAAATAGTGGGGGGCTAATCCTTCATTTATTTTGTGCATATAGCAGAGGGCTTTAAACTTGGCTCGATGGTCAATATGCAGCCAGTGCAGTTTGCGAAGCGCTCCTGATGCGGAGGCTTTACTGGGAAGTTGGCATAGTAGTCGTGCTGCAGAGTTTTGGATCACCTGAAGTTTACGAAGGTTTTCTTTGCTGGCACCCAGGTAGAGCACGTTACCATAGTCCAGCCTGGACATTATCAAGGCCTGAACTACGGTTCTCTGTGTAGAAGTGGGAAGCATCCAGAGAATTTTTCTTAGCCATTTTAAAATGACAAAGCAGGTGGAGGCCACCTTAACTATTTGCTGCCGCATGGATAATTGGTCGTCAACAATGACGCCCAAATTGCGGGCTGATTGAGATGGGAGAGGGAGGTCGCCCATTTGCGAAGGCCAATGCTGGGGCCCCCAGAGCTTTTTGTTGTTCCCAAAAATGATGAGTTCCGTTTTCCCCCCGTTGAGTTTCAATTTATTGAAGGGCATCCAGTCAGCGATCTTATTTAGCCCCATCTGAAGGGAGGATGCTTTGGTGGTCTCCTTCGAAGAAAGCGAGAAGATAAGTTGGGTATCGTCCGCGTACGAATAAATTGTAAGCCCAGCTTGCTCTGCTAGCGTGGCAAGTGGACTGACGTAGATGTTGAAGAGCAGTGGGCTTAGAATGGAGCCCTGGGGGACTCCATATGAGGAGATCAGTGTTTTGGAGTGAGCTGCGGAAGAGAAGACCTGAAAGGTCCTATTGGACAAAAAGCTGGACAACCATTCAAGTGCCGTGCCACAGATGCCTTTAGAGTAAAGGGTTTTTAAAAGTGTAGTATGGGAGACAGTATCGAAAGCGGCACTCAAATCGAGAAGAATGAGTGCCACAGTTTCTCCTTTATCGACCAATTGGCAGATATTCTCAGTGACTCCCAGGAGAGTCGACTCTGTCGAGAATCCTGCTCTAAATCCTGACTGCGACGGGTGTAGAATGTTATGAGATTCAACATATTTCGTCAACTGGGAATTAGTGTGTTTTTCAAGGATTTTGGAGAACACAGGAAGTAAGGAAAGTAACCACTTTGGGAAGGAAGGAAGGACGAGTGCGAAGGACAACCTAGTCCGGATGAACAGTCAGAAAAGGAGGCTTAGAAGAAAGTGTTTGAAGCTCACTCACCCTGCGAGCAGAGGTGATGGCCACCAGAAAGGCAGTTTTTAAAGTTAGAAGCCTGAGAGGACAGTTATGTAGCTGCTCAAAGGGAGCGCACATAAGATATGCAAGAACCAAGTTCAAGTCCCACTGGGGCATTACGAAGGGAACAGAAGGAAAAAGATGAGTAATGCCCTTAAGGAAGCGATTTACAACAGGGGACTTGAAAAGAGTGGCTGATAAGAAAGGCTGAAATGGCCGAGAGGTAGCCTTTTAGAGTGCCCAGAGCAGAGCCTGCTGGGCCAAAGAAAGGAGGAACAAGAGAACCACAAAAAGAGGGGCGGAAAGGGGATCCACAGCCTTTGCCGTCCACCATGCCACAAATTTGTACCATCTGCAGGCGTATACCGTCTTAGTACAGGGACGCCTGGCTGCCAAGATAACATCACAGACTTCGGGAGGTAGGTCAAACGACGTCAACTGCCGCCGCTCAATCTCCATGCAAGGAGGTGGAGGCTGGACAGATTCGGGTGGAGGACCGTCGCCTGCTGCTGCGACAGAAGATCCTATCGAAGAGGCAGTCTGATCGGAGGATCGATGGCCATGTGTAACAGCTTGGGATACCAGACTCTTCGTGCCCAATCCAGAGCCACAAGAATGACTTTGGCCCAGTCGCGCTTGATCTTCAGCACTCTGGGCAGAAGTGGTATAGGCGGAAAGGCGTATAGAAGACCGCAACTCCACTCGCGACCAAAAGCGTCGGCTAGCGAGTGCCGCCTTGGAAATTTCAACGCGCAGAATTGCTAACATTGCGCATTCTCTTCGGTGGCGAATAGATCTAACCAAGGCTCTCCCCACTGTTGAAAGAGACCTTGCACCACCTCAGAGTGGAGACGCCATTCGTGATCCATCATGCACCTGCAGCTGAGTTCGTCCGCCCTGGCGTTCAGCGAACGTGCCAGGTGTTGAACCACCAGGGATATGCCCTGATGTTCCAGCCATGTCCAGAGGCGGAGGGCCTCTTGACATAGGGTCCACGACCCCACCCCGCCTTGTTTGTTGCAGTACCACATGGCGGTGGTGTTGTCTGTGAACACCTGCACTACTCTTCCCTGGACAGAGGGAAGGAATGCTTTGAGTGCAAGGCGAATCGCCCGAAGCTCCTGAAGGTTGATGTGGAGCCCGGACTCCGCCGGACACCAGAGGCCTCTGATCTCCGCCTCCCCCATGTGGCCGCCCCATCCCAGAAGTGATGCATCGGTCACCACTGTGAACTCTGGTTGGGGAAGAGAGAGGGATCTGCCGTCGACCCAATTCTGGTTCGTTAGCCACCACTGCAATTGGTGTGCAGTGCCCTCCGAGATCTGAACGCAATCTGACAGGTTCCCCTGATGTTGTGCCAACTGGAACTTCAGGTCCCACTGCAGAGCCCGCATATGCCATCTGGCATGGTCCACCAGCAGGATGCAGGCGGCCATCAGGCCCAGTAGCCTGAGGGCCATCCCGACCGAAACCCAGGATAGAGGCTGAAAGATCGGAATCATAGCCCGAATATCCCAGACTAGCTGTTTGGGAGGATAGACCCGAAACTGCGTCGTGTCCAGACCGCTCCGATGAAGAGGAGCTTCTGAGAGGGAGTCAGGTGTGACTTTGGCACGTTGGAGAACCCCAGCGAATGCAGGAGGTCGGCCGTAGTCTGGAGGTGGGAGACGACAGCCTGGGGCGAGCCCGCCTTCAACAGCCAGTCGTCGAGATAGGGGAAGACTGGAACCCCTGATCTGCGCAGATGAGCTGCGACCACCGCCATCACTTTCGTGAACACCCGAGGGGTGCTGGTAAGGCCAAAGGGGAGCACGGTAAACTGAAAGTGCTCGTGGTTTACCGTGAACTGCAGGTAACGCCGGTGGGCCGGCAGGACGGGGATGTGAAAATAAGCGTCCTGCAAGTCCAACGCTACCATCCAGTCTCCAGGGTCGAGGGCAGACAGGACCTGAGCTAGCGTCAACATTTTGAACTTCTCCTTCCGGGGGAAGCGGTTGACGTCCCTGAGATCCAAGATAGGATGCAGGCCTTTGTCCTTCTTGGGCACCAGAAAGTAGTGGGAATAGCAACCACGACCTACTTCTGGGTTAGGAACTCGCTCAATGGTTCCCTTGGCCAAGAGTGCCGTAACTTCCTGTTGCAGAAGGGCCAGATGATCCTCTGACTTGCGATGGTACTGAGGTGGCTCTTAAAGGGGCGGGAGTAGCCCCTTCGAACTATTTGCAAAACTCACCTGTCCGACGCGATGGTGCGCCAGTGGGGGAGGTGATGGCGAATCCTGCCGCCCACTGGCGTTTGGTGGCCCTGAAAGGTCGGACTAGGAGGGTTAGGAGGCTGCTGCAGGGGGGGCTGTGGTGGACTGGCCCGCCCGCTGGCTCCCAGAACCACAGCAGTGGTTCCCACGTCCCCGGCCGTGAAGGTGCTGAACTGCTTGCGCTGGCCTGTGGCTCTGGGCGGGACGTGGCGGCGCACCCCTTCCGTAGCCACGAAAGGCAGACTGCGCAGGGAGAGGCCCAAGGACCTGGCCGTAGCCCGAGAGTCCTTAAAGCGCTCCAGCGCGTTGTCTGCCTTGTCGCCGAATAGGTGACAGCCATCAAAGGGCATGTCCATAAGAGTGGATTGGACATCCCCTGAAAAACCAGTCGACCTCAACCAGGCGTAGCGTCTTAGGGCTACCGACGTGGAAATCGTCCTGCCTAGTGAGTCGGCGGTATCCAGCTTACAGCAGATGGTAAACTTTGCTGGGTCTCTCCCTTTGGCAACTGCACGGGAGAGTATGGCCGGGCCTCCTCCGGGCACTGGGGCAGCACTTGCGCCACCATATCCCACACGGAGTGGGTGCAACGGCCCAACAGACATGTGGTGTTTACCGACCGCAGTCCCAAGCTGTAGGAAGAAAACATCTTCCCAAGATGGTCCAGCTTTTTGGATTCCCCATCAGGTGGTGCGTTAGGGAATGCGCCTTTGGAAGTGGAGGCTTGGACCACCAAGCTCTCAGGGGTGGGGGTGTTGGGAGAGCAAAGTGGTGTCGCCCGGGGCCGGGCGGTGGCGTCGGGCAATCATCATATCAACAGGAGCTGGGTCTGGAACAGGTGCCTAAAAGGATGTCGGTAAGGGCTTCATTAAACAGCAGCAGGGGCTCGGAAGAGGTCGCTGTCAGTTGAAGCACCTCTGTCAGGAGGTTAGTCCTGACTGCCACCGTAGGTAGCTCGAGGTTGAGAGCATCGGCCGCCCTACACAACACCACGGCGTAAGACGCTCCCTCCTCCGTAGCCATGGTAGGAGGAGAAAACATAACAAGGTCTGGTGAGGTATCCAGACCACTGGCTTCCCCCAGTTCCTCTCTCCAGTCCGGTTCATAGCCCAACTCGTCGGTTAAAGGGTCTCCAGACCCCTCCCAGTCCTCCTCACCCTCCTCTGGCTGCTAATCTTGTCTAAAAGAGCCAGGGTAGAACAAGGGCACAAAAGTACTCGTCGGCGCCAGATCCGGCGTCGATCCGGCGTCGGTCCGGCTCCGTGTCTACATCGGGATGGAGGCCGGGGTCGACGCCGGCTGGGGACACAACCGGCGTCGGCTGTGGACGTGGTGCTGGTGGAATCGGCGCCGGGGGAGGTGCAATGAGGTCGACCGGCGCCAATCCGGATCCAGGCCTGGATCCAAGGGGACCCTGCGGTGCCGGGGCTGGAGCCGCCGGCGTCAAAGGCCCAGGGCCCCCAGCCGAGTCCGCGGGGCCCGAAGGCGCACCGGCGGAGTCGGGCTGCCCAAAGATGGCATGCATCGCTTAGTAAAATTGGCGAAGTTGGGCAGGGGTTGCTTCAGGTCCCGGGAAGGGAGGGAAACCCGGAGTCGACCCTTCAGGCTCCACACGCGGAGCTGCGGGAGGGGCACCACCCACATCCCTCGTCGCTGTTGGCCGACGGATGGGGAGAAGTCGAAGAGCGACGATGCTTCTTCGACTTCTTCTTGTGCTTCAACTTACCTGACCCCGAGTGCGAAGACTTGGAAGAAGAATGATGATGATGATGACTCCACGACCAGTCCCTCGACCTCCCACGTGACCGGGACCTCGAACGGCGTGGAGCCGACTGCCGGGCCTCGAGAAGCTTTCGGGACCGCTCCCACAAAGACTTCGGATTCATGGTCCGGGAGTCGAAGCACGACTTGGGGTCATGGTCGCGCTCCAGGAAGAACAGGCACACGCGGTGCGGATCCATCACCGACATCAGTCGGCTACAGGAACACAAGCCTTGAAGCCGAGCATCCCCGACGTGCACCAGGAGTCGAAGACTCAAAAACGATGTCGGCAAAAGTCGGCAAAAAAGTCAGTCAAAAAGTGACTGGAGGTACCGCTCTCTCCAGATCTGTGCTGGCTGGCGCGGAAAAAGAAAGAACGGACGTCAGTGCGCGAGGGAGGTGTCTATGTAGCTGCCGCAACGTCATCCCAGCAACCACGATGCAAACGACAAACGCGGAGCCGACCGACGACACCTTTCGACGCGCAGGGATACTGCTGACGAAAAACTTTCCGGATCCAGTCTGACGACTGGGGGGAATTCTAAGGTAAGGAATCTATAACTAACTGTTTCTTTCCGATGTAGAAACTACTATAGGGATGAATTTAGGGTTGGTGCGAAGAACTGCTCTATCTTTATGAATCTGAAAGTAGGGTTCTTCTAAGTTTAATGCCTGCTACTCACCAACTCGCCTTAATGAAGCGATTGCAATAAGAAATGCAACCTTCCATGAAAGGAACTGTAAAGGACAATTGTGTAATAGTTTAAAAGGTGGACCCATGAGTCATCCAAGTACAATGTTAAGATTCCATACCGGTGCTGGAGGTATTCTGGGTGGTATGACTCTTTTTAAGCCTTCCATAAAAGCTTTATTCATGGGGACTTTGAATAAAGATAAATGATGTCGGTTTTGCAAATATGCAGATACTGCTGCAAGGTGCAATAGAATAGATGTGTAAGCTATATTAGTTTGTTTTAAGTGCAGAAGGTAAACAATATTTTCAACAGAAGCATCTAGAGGATTAATTTTGTTATTACAATAGATGACGAATCGTTTCCATTTTGCTGCATAACAAGCTCTGGTAGTGGGCTTTCTTGCTTCTTTTAGAATAGTCATACAGCTTGGTGGTAAATTTAAGTATCCAAACGCTATGACTTCAGGAACCAAATTGCTAAGTTGAGCTCCTTGGGGTTTGGGTGTCTGATTTCTCCACGGTTCTGAGTGAGAAGGCTGGAATTAAGGTGCAGCTTTTGATGCGGAACTACTGAGAGTTCCAAAAGTGTGGTGTACCATGGTTGACGGGACCATGTGGGAGATACTAAAATTAGTGTGAGCGATGTTTGCTTGAGCTTTCAAAACAGAAACGGAAGGAGAGGCGGAAAAGCGTAGGCAAATATCTTTGACCAATTGATCCATAGGGCATTGCCTTTGGAGTGAGGGTGTGGGAACCTGGAGGCGAAGTTTGGGCATTTTGTGTTGTCCACTGTGGCGAACAGATCTATTTGTGGGAATCCCCATTTTTGAAAGTATGGAAGGAGAACTTGGGAATGAAGTTCCCAATTTTGTATTTGCTGCCTCCTTCTGCTGAGGTCGGCAATTTGACTGTTGACTCCTGGAAGGTGTTCTGCCAGAAGATGAATTTTGTGATGAACTACCCAGCTCCAGATGGTCTGAGAGAGGCGCAACAGCTGGAGAGTGTTCCCCCCCCCCCCCTGTTTCTGTACATAGCAGTCATGTTGTCCGTACAGACTAGGACAACTTTGCCTATGAGATGAGATTGAAACGTTTTCAGCGCTGGAAATACTGCTAGAAGCTCTAGATAGTTGATGTGGAGACTTTTGTGCTTGTTGTCCCAGAGACCCTGAATTGTGTAATTCAGGCACCCCAGCCTGTGAGATGCGTCAAATCTGTGGAACAGGGTCGATGAAGGGCTGCCCTTTTGATAAACGTTGTGGGTTCCACCACTGCAGAGAGCGATGGGTGCAGCTGTCTACCAACACTACATCAGTTATTTGACCCTGTGACTGATTCTACTGACGTGCGAAGCATTCCCATAGAAGACGCATGTGTAGTCTTGCGTGAGGTACTATTGCAATGCATGATGCCATCATTACTAACAGTTG
Organism: Calotriton arnoldi; assembly: GCA_963921515.1. Lineage (NCBI taxonomy): Eukaryota > Metazoa > Chordata > Amphibia > Caudata > Salamandridae > Calotriton > Calotriton arnoldi. The sequence continues at coordinate 226,286 of CAWUFW010008731.1, read as the reverse complement.
CATAAAAGTTTTGGCTGTTAAGGTTTGATTGGCTTGAAAACCTAATAGCAGAGTTTGAATATTGCGAATTCTGGCTGCACTTGGAGAGGCTAGAGCTGTGTGAGTGTTGAGTCGCTCCCAGATAAGATTGCATTTGTAAAGGCTGAAGATGAGACTTTTGCACGTTGACCGTGAAGCCAATTGGTGGAGTAGGTTTAGCGTGATCTGAGTGTGTTTTAGACACTTCTGGTGTGTGCTGGCTTTGATGAGCCAGTCGTCTAAGTACGGGAAGACGTGAATTTGGTGTCTTCCGAGATGAGCAGCTACTACTGGTAGACATTTGGTAAATACTCTGGGAGCAGTAGTTACTCCGAATGGGAGTACTTTGAACTGATAATGTTTGCCTGCTATCAGAAATCTGAGATATTTGCGATGAGCCGGATGGACCAGAATGTGAAAGTATGCGTCTTAAGTCTAGTGTGGACATAAAATCGCTTTGTTGTAGAAGTGGAAGCACCTGTTGGAGCGTCACCATATGGAAGTGTTCTGACAATATGTACAGGTTTAACACTCAGATCCAAAATTGGTCTTAAGGAGCTGTCTTTTTTGGGGATTACACCTCGTTTGACTAAGTAGTTTGACGACAGTTTGTGAGTGCAAGGTGGAATATTTGGAGGATTGGTGGTAAGCTCCAAGCAATAACCATGTTGGATAAGATCGATCACCCATTTGTCGGATGTTATGGACTGCCAAATGGGGTGAAACTGTTGAAGTCTTCCCCCGACAGAAGTTAAATAATCGGGGTGGAATGTTGGCAAGTCACTGCTTGTTGGGAGAAGGGGAGTTGCGCGCTGTGGCCCCTCTACCTCTACATCTACCTTTGGAATTGTTTCCTCTATACCCTCCTCTATAAAAACCTCTAGAGGGAGAGGATTGTGTGTTGCCTTTGTAAGAGAAAGCATTCGGATGTGGTTTTTGACCCTCTTCTGTAAAAGGAGCGGCGAAAGGAGCCTCTATTTGATGGAGACTGGAGCGCTCCCATGGACTTCGCCATGTCCGTGTCCTTTTTCATTTTTTCTAAAGCCTGGTCTAAGTCAGGACCAAACAGGTGTTGTTCGTCAAAAGGGGTGTTTAAAATGGATTGTTGAACCGCAGGTTTAAGCCATGCATGCCTTCTGAGGAGAATGCTAGTATTTATTTCCCTAGCCGCGGTGTCAGCGGCATCTAGAGCACATCTAATAGACGATTTAGAAATGAGTTTGCCCTCTATAACTAACTCTTGTGCTTTGGTTTTATGTTCGTCTGGGAGATATTGGAACAGTTGCTCCATCTCATCCCAGTGTGCCCTGTCGTACCTAGCTAGTAGGCCCTGTGTGTTTGTGATGCGCCAGTGGTTAGCGGCTTGAGCAGCTACTCATTTCCCCGAGGCATCTATGAGCTTAGATTCCTTATCTGGGGAGGTGCATCACCAGATGTTTGTGAATTAGCTCACTTGCGAGCATTGGAAACTACTAGGGAAGAGGTAAATGTTCTTTGATGAACACAGGATCAGATGGACAAGGTTTGTATTAATTATCAACTCTGGGAGTTAAAATACATGCTTGCACAGGGTCTTTGAAGATTTCATCTCAATGCCTGATCATACCTTTTAGCATAGGAAGTGTTTTGACTTGACCTGTGTGTGGACCCAAGAGTTTCAAATAAAAAGTCTTCCTCGAAGGACTCTTTATGTAAAGCCACCCCATGATACTCTGTTGCTCTAGCAATGAGTTCTTGATAAGCCACATTATCATCTGGTGGTGATTGCTTTGCAGGATAAAGGTCTGGGTCAGTATCTAATGGAGGGTCAATGGTGTAATCATTCCATGGGTCTACAGGCAGATGAGTGTCTTTCATCAATATCATCCCCTTCCGGCTATGTATGTGGAGATCCCTGAGGTGTTATGTGCAAAGGATTTAGTGGTAAATGAGGAGAAGATGGTGGAGGGGATTGTGGGGCAGGATAAGCAGGGCTGGTAGGCATGTATTCTTTCTTCTTCAGAGGGATTTTATATGGAGGGTCCTCTAAAGGAAGTTTGCGTTTTGCTGGTGTTTTATCAGATATATGTCCTGTATAAGAGTTAATGTAAATCTTTTGTTTCGGATCCTATTTAGCTTTCAGAAGGTCTAAAATTGGTTCGGGAGGCTGAGAGACTGTCTTTCGGTTTCGTCACCGAGATAGATTTGCTTTTGGAAGCAGAATATTTCGGCTCCGAAGCATGCTTTTGTTTTGGATCAGGAGTGTTTCGGATCCGAACTAGATTTGTCTTTGGAACCGGAGGGTTTAGGCTCAGAACCAGATTTGTCTTTGGAACCGGAGGATTTTAGATCCGAAAATGCTTTAGGTCGACTCAAACCCGAGCCGGGAGCTTGACGATTTGTTTTGGTGCTGAGCCAGGAGGCGGGGCGTGGGAAAGGATTAGTTACTTACCTGTAATCCTAGTTCTCATCCAGGGGTATACTCATCATAGTCATAATCTATGAATAATCCCCGCCCACGTGCGGGATCCCGGAGTATATAGAAAATATATATATATAAATATATATATACACACATATGTGAAACATATACATGCAGCCTAAAAAAGTTTCCAACATGGCAGAACTGCCGAAATTACATAGGTTTGCATTGCAAGACAAATACTCTCCTAACCCATAAGGAAAAGAGTACATTCACAGAATAATTGTGATATACCAATGCTTTATTGCCACAAGGAAAAACTTGTAATTGCAGGCATTCGCCTGTAGGCTGCATTGCAGAGTAATAATGAAAACAAGACAAAAAAACTGGCACCTTGCCTTTAAGGCTTCCAAGGGTTAGGGTACCGTGCCTTTAAGGCCTGCCAGAGACCCTCTGCTCCCATCATGCACCACAGGTGACAGTTAGGTCAGTTCTTTTGACTGTGTATAATGTAGAGACACCTGAGTAGAGGATGCAATAACATAGAAGAACTCCAGTGATGCTCGTCCGGGGAAGAGGGAGGGTCGCTTATGACTATGAGTATACCCCTGGATGAGAACTAGGATTACAGGTAAGTAACTAATCCTTCTCATCCAGGGGATACTCATCAATAGTCATTGCAGAGGGGTCGGCTAAAGGTGCAATTTGCTGCACTGGCTCCGTGGCTCGTCTTCTTTGAACTCGGAAGGTCCGGCCGTTACTCTCTCTCTAATCTGTGGTAGCTCCTGCGCAGAGCGGCTCAGGCCGGCAGTTCAGTTCGAGGCTGGCAGGACAGAGAGCTTGGAAGGCCCGGGGCTGGGCAGTAATCGAAAATGCTCCGTTCAGGGTAATATGGGGTTTATTCACAAAATGAATGGTGTTTCTTTGCTGCTTGTGGCCTTTGTGTTGCCTCCCTGCTACTGCCCTGCTGTCACCGCTACCTAGCACCCGTGGAGATCCCTGGTGGGACGAGGGTCCCAGGGTTAACGCCATCTAAGCCTTCACACTCTGGGGTGGACTGCAACCCCCAGAGTGCACCGCTGTTCTCCGCAGCTGCCGCGAGTGAGTGGGAGGCGGGGCCAACGCGCTCATAGCGCAGCCTCTCCAACCGCTGCGCGGGACGCGCGCGGGAACGCAGCCCGGACGAAGCCCGGACCAAGGGCGGGCCCGTCTGTGCCCGTCAGAGGCCGGGCTGGGCTACCTCTCTGACATCTTGTATTTGCCGCGCCTTGCAATGGTGAGTGGGGCCTCATATTAACTTTATGTCTACATCCATCATGGGCAAACGCAATATCATTCCAGCATTGCGCAATACTACATCTATAGATAGTATGTTGGAGAGAGCAGTTGATATTGTCAGTACCGAAATTGAGCTAACTGAGAGGCGCTTGTCCCTGGGCTTAATGAACCCTCACTCATCGCTACAAATTGAGAATATTGATAACTGTGACTCTCAATTAATGTTGCCCATACAAGCTGACCATAGTTCACACTCATTAACTCGAGAAAGTGAATTGGGGGCAGAGGGAACCGTGGCCTCCGGACATACTGGGGTAATGGAGGACCCTGCACCTTCGACGCGTTCTAGGGACATTTTGGCATCGGCAATTGTGAATGTATCCCCGATCTCAGAAGTTGCCGGGGCAAAAAGGAAAAAGAAAACAGTTAAGCCGGTCTGTCCCAAACGGAAACAACCCCCACGTCTGAAGACCCAGTGTACTGCGTTAACTACATGGATTCAGGGTCCGTCAGTTCCATCCGATTTAGTGACTACAAGCACCTTGGATGATTTAACACCTTTAGAGACATTAAATCACTCTGTACATACTCAAACTGAATCGTTACCGACACCTTTTTCTAATCTCAGGCTTGGTGACACTGCTATTGATATTATTATTGATACAATGTACGAACGAGTTAAAGTGCTTGTAGATAAGAGTTTTGCTGCTCTATGGAAGCATTTAGATCGTTTAGAATCTTTAACTAATAAGCTAAATCCGCCCTGTACGGCATCCAAGCAGTTATCTTTACAGGGTAGCACTAAAAAAAAACAGACCTTGAGTGATGGAATTTTTAAAGATCCTAAAGATCAACAGCGGATTACAATTTTTACGCAGCCTCTAGTCTCTTGTGATACCTGTCGTAAAGTTACAGACTGCATCCCTTTTAAACCTTGTACTGACCCTGTTAACACCAAAAACGTAGCCTCTAACTCTACATTCCATTCGCCTACTCAAAGTTTCAATCAAGTGCTCCCAATAGCTCCTGTTAATACTGTTAATATTAATGTTAGTGGGTATGCTGAGTCAAGCAAAGATGTTTTAAGTTTACCTCCAGCAGCCTGCCCGTATGTCCTGATTCTCGCAGGGGTTCCCCCACTAGAGAAGAACAAACCTGAGTCTTGGGACCAATTACGGAATAAAAGTATTGACTGGTTGGCTAAACATAAAGGGTACAGGAGGTATAATATAAATGATATTATAATGGTACGTAGGGTTGGCTGGGTTGGACCAGCAGAAAAAATCATTGAAGGAGACTGTATTGTCATTAACTTTCGACAACCAACACTTGTCAAATCAATTTTGACGGCCAAGGAGACTAACTGCCCCTTACCAACAAATATTCGGGCATTGCCCCTTGGCTTTTTTATAGACCAAATTCTGAGCAGCAACCTTTAATTACCCCTTCATTTCTCTCATCAAATAGGTTCTCCGCCCTCTCTGATCTTGATAGCTTAGATTGACCGTCAATTATACCAAAACTCACTGATGTTACCCCTTTGACATCTATGTTGGCTATCCCAGAAAATGATGGCTTTGAGCCTGTGGCTATTTCAGAGAATGATGGCTCTGAGGCTTATGACCCAATGTTACATGTGTTAAGTTGGAATGTCGCCGGCTTGGCTTCTAAACTAAGTAGCGATGATTGGGTCAAGACGGTAAATAAATATGACATTCTAATGTTTCAAGAGACTTGGGCGACAATAGGGTTATATCTTGAAGGGTATGAATGCTTTAATATTACCACACCCCCGCCTAAACAAGGTAGACCCTCGGGTGGTTTATCTATCTGGGTGAGCATTGCGTCGGGTGGCAGTGTAAAAACAATCCCCACTAAAAATGTTAACATCCAAGCATTGATATATACACGGGGGCTTCGATTTGTTTTATTAATTTTTATAATAATGATTTTTTAAGTTTACCGAATCCAAATTTTGTTAACCTTTTTAACTTTATATCGGATATATCTAATTTTACAGGAAATCAAAAACTTGCTGGGATTTGTCTGGGTGGAGATTTTAATGCAAAGATTGCAGGGGAAATATTTTAAATTCCCCTTGTCATTCTTTGGTCAACCCATGCAAAAGGGGGCTTGAGTTATTGGACCATTTAATAAATAATAGCTTGTTAAGTGTTATGGACATCGCAGCTATAAACAATGCGGATAGCCCCATACCCACTTATAGAGGTCATGGCTGCGCCTCAACAATAGACTACGTTTTTATAACGGGCACACTAGAAGATTACTTAGTTAAAGCCGAGGTTAAACCATCTACTTTTGGGGATCATAACCCAATTTCAGTTTTATTCAGTGTTGCTCCCAGGCCTGATCCTAGAAAAGAGATAGGGGCCGGTAATATAGTATCCTCAACAGATAATTTAAGGGTTAAATGGAAAGGCATTAATAATGATAGTGTGTTTCATAAAATGTTAACAACTCATCGATCACTCTGTGAGACTTGCCTTTCACCTGTTGATCCTAATCCAGAGGCAGTTTCCTCATTTGTTCAATTATGTGCAGGTGTTAAAAAATTGATTTCCGGACCAGTACTCGCATTCAACTCTAACCCTAGGTGGTTTAACAGCATTTGCTCTCGGGCAAATAGAGAGCTTAGAGCTGCTCTCTCAGCTTCCCCTAGGGATGCAAGCCTCATTAGATCATTGAGGCTTGTATACAAGAGAGTGACTAAGCAGAGGAAAGATGAGATCCTAAAAGGACAATGGAACAACTTGGCTTGTGCTGCAAGATTTAATAACTCAAATGGTTTCTGGACAGCGGCCAAGTCACTGAGATCATTGGGCATTACACTTACTCCTTTAAGCTGTAATATATTGAGTGAAGCTTGGGTGGCCCACTTTTCCAACATATATGCAGCTACGCCTCAGTGTAAAGACACCGATGATAATTTTATTGTCACCCGAATTCAAATATCAATATCGGAGGTTGAGGATGCTATCGATCAAAGTTTGGGTAACAAGGCCCCTGGCCCAGATGGGCTCCCTATTGATCTTATAAAATCTAGGCCAGAGTTCTGGGCCCCTCTTTTACTCAATGTTTTTAATAATTTATCAATAACTGAAATCCCTAATACATGGTCCACATCTGTTATTGTTCCAATTTTTAAGAAAGGAGACAGATCCAACCCGAGTTGTTATAGACCAATTTCTTTAATCGATAATACCCTTAAGATATTGGGGAGGATATTATTTAACAAAATTAGAATCTGGGCCGAGGAGGAAAACATTTTAAACAGATGCCAGCTAGGTTTTAGAAGCAATCTTGGAACGGTGGAACAGTGTCTTAACCTTAATTTGATTATAGGTAAATACACCATAGCTCGAAATGGCCCCATCTATCTGGCATTTATGGACCTTACCTCGGCCTTTGATTTTGTTAATGGATCACGGCTTTGGAAATGCCTTTTAAATTACGGGTTGGATGAGGCTATAGTGCATTTTTTAGCATATTTACATAGGGATTTAAAGGCAAGGGTGAGAATAAATACAGAAGGGGCAGTCTCAGAGGATATAGTGGTTGGAAGAGGTGTAAGACAAGGGTGTGTCTTAGCCCCACTCTTGTTCATTTGATATATTAATGAATTACACAATGTGTTGTCTGAACTGACTATAGATGTCCCAATGATTAATGGCAATAAACTGCCCGCTCTTTTATATGCGGATGACGCGGTTTTAATGGGTCGTACACCCAATGCACTGCGAATACTAGTTAGGGGTTTTGTTGATTTTATGAATGGCCTGAACCTTTGTACGAATTTTAAGAAATCCTTTTTAATGTGTTGTGGTCCCAAAAAAGTCTCATTAATGCTATTAATTCTGGTTCTGAAATTTTATTATGCACACGCACTTTTCCATATTTGGGTTTACAATTTTCAGATAACGGATCTTGGGTATCCCACTTGGCTTATGGTCGGAGTAAATTCTTAAAGGCAGTTAATTCGATTTTAAATCTTCCCCAACCAAAAAGAATTGAGGTAGTGTTGTCCCTACTCAAAATCTATAGAACACAATGTGTACCCACTGTAACATATGGGGCTGAAATCTGGGGCTTTATAAATTCAAAAAGCGTCCAGGTCGAAGAAAACAGATTTTGTAGGAGAGTTTTGGGGATACCTATCTCTTCTTCGTCTTTTGTTTGCCATAATGAGTTAAAATTATTTTATTTAGAAGATTATATTAGGTCCCGCCCTGCCCTGTTCTGGTCTGGTTGAAGGTTTGGCAAAACCCGGCAGCTTCGCTAACCAGGGAAATTATAGTCGACTGTTTAAAATGCGATAAGGGTGGAGATATACCGTGGCTTGCAGAAGTGAGGGCAAGTTTAACTAGAGTAAATCTTGGACACATTTTTTACAAACCAGATCAATTACAAGGAATTAATAAAAAGATTATTCGTGAGGCTATATATAAATATTATGGGGACATAAGATATGCGCAAGAGCTTTCTAAAGTATCCGTCAAACGTTATATATCAATGGTAGACGACGGAGGTCCTTCTTATTTACCAGTTAGTTACCTTTTAAGAGATATTACTCGCTGGGAACGAAGTTTGCTCTTTCGCCTTAGATCTGGTACATTAAAATACCTGTTGTAGTTTCCCCTTAGGCTTTCAGCCTAATATTGAGGAAATGTCTTGTCCCTGTGGCAATCAAGGTAAGCAAACCATGCTGCATTTTCTGTTCTTTTGTAATTTTTATCGGAAGTACAGTAAGCAACTCTTGATCCCGTTTTTTAGAGCTAGTGGAATAACTGATTTTAAGGTTGCATACGGGACTATCCTCCAGCTTAATGGGGAAAACTTAACACTTCGTATTTGTACTTTTTTAAAAATGGCTATTCGTTCCCGTGCTTCTATGTACCCTTGATAAACGGACTTGATTGTATTATATGCTAAGATATGCTGATTAGATCCTGACTAATATTCAAATATGTGGAGTTTTTCTGCTTGATATTCAATAGTATATCTCCCTCTGCTGCTATTTCCCCTATAACTATTTGCACTTTGCACTTTACTATACGATGCTGCTATATATATAATTTTATATATTTGTGACAATCCTATGATGTTTTATCGAATTTTTATGATTAATTCTGTGAGATTTGTTTGTGCTTTTATGGACATTTTATATCCGAATAAAGATATTATGATGATGATGAATAGTCATAATCTATGAATAGAGTAGCAAGCCCATACCCAGTACCTTGCGGACGAGCAACGGAGTATACAGAACATTACATTCAAATTGCAATCATGCAAACAAATTCCTCAAAGAGGCCTGCCCCACCTGGGCATCGGCCTGTGCATCAGAATCTAGACAGTAATGACGTGTGAAGGTATGAACCGACTGCCATGTGGCTGCCTTACAGATTTCAGACATTGGCACATTGCGAAGGAGAGCTGTGGTAGAGGCTTTCCCTCTGGTAGAGTGCGCTTTAGGTCTGCCTGGCAAGGTCTTGTTAGCTAACTGGTAGGATAAAGCTAAACAAGAGACAATCCATCGAGAGATGGATCTTTTAGATGCAGCTAGACCGGTGTTAGTAGAACCGTAGTTAATAAAAAGCCGGTCAGACTTCCTAAGTGTGTGAGTTTTGTCAAGGTAAAACTTCAGCACTCTCCGGAGATCTAAAGAGTGTAATGATCTCTCGGGGGGAGTTGAAGGTTTAGGAAAGAAGGTGGGCAGCGTAATAACCTGATTGATGTGAAAATCCGAGACCACCTTCGGGAGGAAGCTCGGATGTGTACGTAGCACCACCCTATTGGCATGAAAAACAGTATAAGGTGCCTTACAGCACAGGGCCTGAATCTCACTCACCCTGCGTGCAGAAGTGATGGCTACCAAAAAGCAGCCTTCCAGGTCAAATGCTGCAACGACGCCTTATGAATAGGCTCGAAAGGAGCACCCATAAGTTTCGTAAGCACAATGTTAAGTTCCCAGGGAGGAGAGGGAGATCTCACTGGGGGTAAACCTTCCTGAGACCCTCTAGAAAATCCTTTACCACTGGCATCTGAAAGAATGAACCCTGGGTCGGGGACTTCCTGTAAGCTGTTATAGCAGCTAGGTGAACCCTGATGGAGGGATATTGCAGGCCTGACTTTGCCAAGTATAACAAGTAGGGAAGAATCACTTGCTCCTGACCTTTAGTCGGATCAAACTGGTTGTCCTTGCACCACAGGTAGAATCTCTTCCACTTGAAAGCATAAGATTTCCTAGTGGAGGGTCTCTTTGCTTCCTTGAGAATAGACATACAATCAGCAGGAAGGTCTAAGTGTCCGTACTGGATGACTTCAGGAGCCATGCAGTCAAACGCAGGGACGAGAGGTTGGGATAAAATACTCTCCCCTCGTTTTAAGTCAACAGGTCCGGTCGACAGGGAAGCCTCCGGTGTGGGACTTCGGACAGCTGCAGGAGATCCGGATACCACCACTGGCGCGGCCACTCTGGTGCTATCAGGATCATTCTGGCATTGGTCCTGTAAAACTTCTGTATGACCGCAGGGATCAGAGGGAGAGGTGGAAAAGCGTACAGCAATGTCTGCGACCATCCTATCAAAAGTGCATTCCCACGTGATCCTTGTTGAGGGAATCTGGACGCGAAGACGGGGCATTTCGTATTTGCCGCGTCTGCAAACAGGTCGATGTCTGGCACTCCCCATTGTCGAAAAATGTCTTGAGCGACTTCTTCGTTTAACACCCAGTCGTGTGCTTCTACGAAGTCTCTGCTGAGAACATCTGCCTGCACGTTCAAGGTTCCTGGAAGGTGAACGGCAACGATCGTGAGACTCCTCGCCAGAAGCCACTTCCATATGGTCTGTGACTCCAGAGACAGGACCCGTGACCTGGTGCCTCCCTGCTTGTTCAGATAGTACATTGTTGTTGTGTTGTCTGTCTGAATCTGAATGGAGCTGGACTGTAGGGACGGGTACAGCGACTTGAGAGCCAGATGGACTGCCCTTAGCTCCAAGAAGTTGATGTGATAACTTTTCTCTGTCTCGGACCAGAGACCTTGTACCTGAAGCTGGCCCATGTGCGCTCCCCAACCTTGCAGTGAGGCATCTGTAACTACAGTCTGTGTCGGAGGTACCTGGTGAAAGGGGACCCCTTGCAGAAGGTGAGAACGTTTCATCCACCATTTGATGGAGTCCCTGGCCGCCTGAGGAAGAGAGACACGATCTTCCCAACGGCCTGAGTGCCGAGTCCATTGATCTTCGAGGGACTGCTGTAGAGGCCGCATGTAAAGCCTGGCATTTGGCACAATGAAGATGCATGAGGCCATCGATCCCAGCAGTGATGACACCTGCCTTGCTGTGGGATGTATAGTGCTGAAAAGCGCACGGCACTTGATCAACATTGAGGACAACCTCTCCTCCGAAGGACACACGCTTGCCGTTGCGGTGTCTAGGGATGCGCCCAGATAATGTATTTTTCTGCGTGGGGTTGAGAACTGACTTCTTGTAGTTGACTTGCAACCCCAGTGAGTGAAGCAGGTTGAGACAGTAAGTGAGATGGCTCTGGAGTAGAGAAGGTGTTGAACTCTTCAGGAGCCAGTCGTCTAGGTAGGGGTAGACGAAGATTTTCCTCTTGCGGAGGAAAGCGGCTACCACCGCCATGCACTTGGAGAACGTCCGAGGAGCGGATTTGAGTCCGAATGGAAGTACTCGGTACTGATAGTGCTGACGAGACACCTGGAACCTGAGGAACTTGCGATGCTTCACTGAAACAGGAATGTGAAAGTAGGCGTCCTGCAGGTCGATGGCACACATCCAGTCTCCCAGATGAAGATGTGGGAAAATCTGGTGCAGGGCTAGCATCCGAAATCTTTCTTTTCTTATAAACCTGTTCAGCAGGCGCAGGTCGAGGATGGGCCTGTACTCTTTGGCTACTCCTCGTTTTTGGACCAGAAAGAACCGTGAGTATACTCCTTGATTTCGCTGGTGAGGTGGGACCTCTTCTATAGCCTTTTTGGAGAGGAGGGTACACACTTCGCCCTGTAACAATACATTGTGTTGAAGAAGGCACGTCAAATGAGGGGCAACTTGCGGAGGAGGGGTCTTGAACCTCAGCAAGTAACCATGCTGTACAATATTCAGCACCCATCTGTCTTTTGTTATTGTTTCCCACTCTTCCAGGTGTAAAACGATACTCCCTCCTACCGGAGTGGCAAACGGGTGCGAGGAAGCAATGTCTCACTGTTTTGGAGGCTGCTTGGAGGACTGCTGTTGCTTATTGTTCCCTCTGCCCCTGCCAGGACGCTTGTTCTGGTATTGGAACTTTAGTTGGTTTTGGGAGGACCATTGAGGGGTTTGAACCCTCTGTTGGAAGGGCCGCTTGTCGTTCTGACGGAAGCCTTTTCGAAACTCCTTCCCCTTCTCCAGTCCAACTGCTTTGACTGTGTCTAGCTCGGCCTTCATCTTTGTCATCTCCTCATCAGCATGAGAACCGAATAAGGAGGAGCCGTTGAAAGGAAGGTTTAGGATCTTCTTCTGGGCGTCCGGTTTTAGACCTGTGAGGCGCAACCACGCTGAGCGCCGCGAACAGATGCCCTGTGAATAGCCGTGTGCGGCGAGATCTGAGGCGTCAGCCGCCGCGCTGATGATTTGATTGGCTACTAAGCCGCCCTTTTGCAAGATTTCATGGAAGTCTTGTCGATCTTCTTTGGGAAGGTTGTCGGTAAACCTAGACAGGGAGTCCCAAAGAGACCTATCAGAGTGCCCAAGAAGGGCTGAAGCACTTGCAATCTTCATCGATGATGCCGAAGTATTGCACATCTTCCTGCCATAAGAGTCCATTTGTTTACTGTCCTTTTCTGGAGGAACAGAAGCGGATGAGGCTGCGGAGTGCGCTTTCCTGGCGGCTGCCACAATGATTGAATCCGCCGGAGGATCAGACCTAAGGAACAAGGGATCCTGGTCTGGAGCTTTGTATTTCTTTGCAATCCTCGACGGAACTGATCCCACTGTGGCTGGAGTAAGGAACGTGGTCATAGCTGGTTCTAAAAAACCTGGCACCAGAGGTAGCAGCGGTCTGGGAGCTGTACGATGGTGCAATGTCTCGAAAATGATCGATGTAGGGATCACAGGAGTACATAAACTGATATTTAGTTTATTAGCTCCTCTGCCCAGTACGTCAGAGAAAGTCCCAATGTCATCAATAGGAGACACCCTTGAAGGTGGTGTAGATGAGAAAGTTGGCGAGTAGTGCCGAATGGAAGACGAAGAACAGGTAGAAGATGCTCTGCGCCTCCTCTTATGTGGATGATCGTGCGAGCTGTGACGACCTCCTGACCGAGATCGGCGTGTAGAAGGCGACCTTGGTCTTCTGGAAGGCGACTTAGAAAGTCTCATTGCGTATGAACGCGAGTGGTCCGAGCCCGGACCTCTGCGGGCACCTGTTCCGACACCCTGCAGCCAGCGAGGGGACAGGCCGCAAAAATTCTTTTCAGCAACTGTAGGAGATTTCTCTGGTGAAATCTGTACAATATTCAGCCCTGGAGATGACTGCCTTGACGTCGAACGGGATCTCGACGTCGACAAGGTCTGCGTCACCCTCGTCGTCGATCTGTGCCCTGATCTTGATCTCGACCGCCCACGTCGATGGGGGGACTTTGACGTCGACTGTCGATGGGGAGACTTCGACGTCGCCCTTGACGCTGCCGCCGATCTCCTCGACGGCGAATGATCCGTTACAGGTCTCGACGTCGACCGCCCACGTCGATGGGGGGGGCCCTGATGTCGCCTGACGGCGCCGATGGGGGGATCTCGACGTCGCCCTTCTCGATGACGTCGACCTCCTCGACGTCGAATGATGGGACCTCGACGATGCTCTAGACGTCGGTACGTCCTCTCGCGTCATGACCTTCGACGGCGACTCTCTCAACGTCGACCCCCTTGAGGGTGGCGGAGAATGCCTCCACGTCGGTATGTCCCCTCGCGGCATGGTCTTCGCCGGCGAGTCTCTCAACGCCGATCCCCTCGAGGTTGGCGGAGTGTGCCTAGACGTCGACGGAAGCCTCGACGTCGACGGAGTTTTGGACAGTCTCTCAGTACCCACAGCCTTCGAGCCTGAAGTGCTGAGCGCCGACTTACTTGGCTTGTCCCTTGACGTTGAAGAATGCCTCGGCCTCTTCGACGGCGATCTCGACGGCGAACATTCAGGCACCTGCTTCTTCCTGGACTCAGGAGAGGTGGAGCGATGCCGTTTTCGGTGTTTACTTGAAGAGGGAGCTCTATGATCTCTATCCCTCTCCAGTAGGGCATGAAGCTTGATGCGTTCTCTGTCGCGCTGAGTCCTCTTCGAAAACTTCTGGCAATGATAACACTGGTCAGGATTGTGTGAAGATGGAAGGCACACAATACAGACCGAGTGTGGATCTGACAGTGCCATCTTCTTGCCACAGGAAGGACATTTCCGAAATAAAGCAGGCATTCTGACTGGAAAGATTTTTGGAAAAAAAAATGCCAAAAACCAGTAGAATATACCTCTAGGTATCAGAAAACTGTCGAAATTTCCAAGGAAATATCAAAAAATTATCTTTCAGTCAAAAAACTGAAGAGCTCAAACTCCAGGATCCTCACAGAAGGAGCCGGAAAAAGAACTGACTTAACTGTCACCTGTGGTGCATGATGGGAGCAGAGGGTCTCTGGCAGGCCTTAAAGGCACGGTACCCTAACCCTTGGAAGCCTTAAAGGCAAGGTGCCAGTTTTTTTGTCTTGTTTTCATTATTACTCTGCAATGCAGCCTACAGGCGAATGCCTGCAATTACAAGTTTTTCCTTGTGGCAATAAAGCATTGGTATATCACAATTATTCTGTGAATGTACTCTTTTCCTTATGGGTTAGGAGAGTATTTGTCTTACAATGCAAACCTATGTAATTTCGGCAGTTCTGCCATGTTGGAAACTTTTTAGGCTGCATGTATATGTTTCACATATGTGTATATATATATATATATATATATATATATATATATATATATATATATATATTTTCTATATACTCCGGGATCCCGCACGTGGGCGGGGATTATTCATAGATTATGACTATTGATGAGTATCCCCTGGATGAGAACTGTCTCAGTGCCGACCTTGGCCCAGAGGCGGTGCCATAGCCTTATGCTTTTTTTAAACTGTTTTGGGGGGCATGGGGTTTTCGGTACTCACGGCACCCTGTCCCAGAGGCACGTCTTCATACTTCAAGTCAATCTCGAGTTCAGAATCCGACTCTGGAACAGACATGGCCTCTTCCTCTACTGCCGCCGACGCTTCGACGTCTTCATGCTCGGAATCTTCACCCAAGATGTCCGGAGTGTGCTGAATGCTTTGTTGTTGCATTTCATGTAGTCCAGCCCGATCACGTAGAGTTTTCTTCGACTGAAATTACCTGCAGGCGTCGCAGTCTTCCTCCTTGTGCTCCGGTGACAAGCACAAGTTACAAACTTGATGTAGGTCGGTGCGAGGGTACTTGGTGTGGCACCGAAGACAGAATTGGAATGGAGTTCGTTCCATCGGTGGAAGGGTGGACTGACGTGGCTAGGCCTGAGGGCCGCCCCGATGTTTCTGACCGAAGAGAAGTTGTTCGAAGAACGGTTTTGAATCAGAGCGCAGCAATACACTTCCAAACCCGATGGCGAAAAAAAACAATCTAAGAATGGCGTCGATGCCCATGCGCAGTATCACCGAAAGGAGGAGTCACCTTACCTCGTGACTGGAAAGACTTCTTCGAAGAAAAACTTGCAAACATCCGGACACAACACTAGATGGCAGGAGTATGCAAAGCATGCGTATCTACAGCACACATACCTCGAACAGGAAGCT
Organism: Calotriton arnoldi; assembly: GCA_963921515.1. Classification (NCBI taxonomy): domain Eukaryota; kingdom Metazoa; phylum Chordata; class Amphibia; order Caudata; family Salamandridae; genus Calotriton; species Calotriton arnoldi. Next base: position 210,723 of record CAWUFW010008731.1, on the reverse strand, counting down.
CTGGTACTCAACGAACAAGTTGTTCACCTTCGGTAATGCATTTTCTGGTAGGGACTAACTGCAGATTGCTCACCTTGTTAATTTCCCCCAGGCACCAGGCTGGATCCGTAAACCTTCAAGCAATTACCCTTCGAGTCGATAGGTGGTGTTGTGCAGCTCAGTGTCGGGTCTTTCAGAGACCACTATAAGAGTGCAACCTGCACACCCGAACCTCAGTTTTTTTTCCTGACCTTGTACGTACCCACATACGCGGAGATATAGAAATCAGAATATGGCGGTGTGAAGATGTTACATATTGTGATCTTATTAAGGGACTGTATGAGACCACAAAACAGAACGTGGAGGGGGGAGGGTTGGTGAGGAATCCACAGTTAGATACAGTTACTACCAGAAAAGGCGTTAATGAAGATAAGTAACTTGTTCTTTTGCTAGAGACTTCTAACTGCAGATTTCTCACCTTGTGAACAGATACCAAAGCAGTAACCTCTTCTATTGGTGGTTCTGAGGAATCTCTCAAACCAGGAAAATCTGCAAGACAGATTGGGCAAAATGCCTGTGCTGCCGATATGGCTACCTAGACAGTAGTGTTTGATGACTGTGCGGAAGGACACCCATGTAGCAGCCTGGGAAATGTCTATGACTGGCACACCACAACACAAGTGCAGTGGTAGCAGCTTTTTCCCTGGTGAAAGGAGCATGCAATCCTTCTGGAGGCTGTTTCCTGGCTAGCCCATAGCAGTTCTTCATACAGAGAACAATCCACTCTGAGATAGTGCGATTTTGTACCACTTTCCCATTATTTTCTCCAGACAAGCCCACGAAGAGTTGTCTAGGCAACAGTCTCTGGTCTGATCGATATAAAAATGAACTGCCCTCTTAGGGTCAAGATGGTGGAGCCCCTCGTCCTACTTAAAAGGGTGAGGTGGAGAGTAAAAATTTGGCAAGGTAATTCACTGCCCTACGTGGAAGGGTGGGACTAGCTTACGCAAAAAAGACACTTTTGTCTGGAGAATCAGTTCTATTTGGGAAGAAAGATGTATATGGAAGAACCACAAACATGACCTGGAGTTCACTCACTCGCCTGGTCGATGGTATAGCGATGAGGAATGCGGTTTTGATAATGAGCAAATGGAGAGGACAACTGCATGGTTTTGAAAGGGGTACACACTATGTATGTAAGAACCAAATTTGTGTCCCACTGTGGCATCAAAATGGTGGGGGTGGGACAATATGCCGCTGGAAGATATGGACCAGCCTCTTCAAAAACTGCATCACATCATGTGAATTGAAGAGGAAAGACTAATCAGGCAAACGTCGGAAGGCTGAAAGGGATGAAATATAACTATCTGTTGCCACAGCAAGGTCCTGCTGGGCTAATCACAGGCAGAACAATAGAACATTTGATAACTGGACATTCAGGAGTTTGATGTGTCGAGCACAGCACAAAGCAACAAACTTCTCCCAAGTTCTGGCATAAACAGACACTGTGGATGGCAGCTTAGCTGCCTAGATAACACCAATCACCTCGGGAGGAAGATCGAAAGCCATCTACTGCTGCTGCTCCAGGTATGGCACTCAGCCCTGCTGGTGGAACAGAGGGTCCACCTTAAGAGGCAACCAGATCAGAGGACATGTGTTTATGGCCAGAAGTTCCAAGTACTACACTCTCCTCAGCCAGTCCAGATGCCATAGGAGGACTTTGGGTTAGTCTCTCTGATATTTCTTGGCACTCTGGAAAAGAGGGAGGGGGGGAAGTATACAAGAGTCCCCATTCTCAGGGTTGGCAAAAGGGAACCTCGAGGGATGACTACCTTGGGAACTCCAGCAAGCTAACGCATTGCCAATGCGCATTCTCTGCGGTGATGAATCGATCTAGGTAGGGTTCTCCCCACTGCTGAAAGATTTAACTCCCATTCGTGATCAGCTATCTAACGTGAGCTGAGTTTGTCTGCCCTGGCATTTATCGATCCTGCTAGGCATTGGATGATCAAGGAGATACCTCCTGGCACAGGATCCACGACCCCACTCCTTCTGTTTTAGTACCACATAGAGGTTTTCTTACCCATGAGAACCTGTACACATTTCTCCTTGATTGTCAGGAGGAACTCATTCAGTGGCAAGCAAATCACTCGCAACAGTTGATGTGAAGCAAAGACTCTGCTGCAGACAAATATTTTCTGATGTCTACCACTCTCAGTTGACTTCCCGAACCCAGCAACAACGCATTTGTTACTGCTGTTAACGGTGGGTGGTATAGGGAGAGGGGTCTGCCATGGGTCCAACTGCAGTCAAGCAGCCACCACTGTAGGTCTATTGCAGTTTCCTTCAACAGTTCGAAGGACTCCGACAAGTCCTCTTGGTGCGGAGTCCATTGACACTTTGGATTCCACTGCAAAGCCCACATGTGCCACCTGGCTTGACCCACAAGCAGGATGCAGGAGGCCAAGACGCCCAGAAGCCTCAGAGCTGCTCTCAATGAGTACCAGGTCAAAGTTTGAAACATAAGGATAATAGCCGAAATGTCCTGGACTCGCTGAGGCAGTGTGTGAGAAAGGAATATTTTATTTACCCTGTAAGCATCATGCGTAGCATGTAGTGCTGTAGATCCATATGCTTAGCATACTCCTGCCATCTATTGTTGGGCTCAGACATTTGCAAGTTGTTTTTCTTGGAAGAAGCCTTTCGAGTCATGAGGTAATGTGACTCCTATTGTCTGTATTGTACTGCCCATGTTCATCGGCTCCTTTGTTAGATTGTTTATCAGGTCATTAGGTGAGCTTAGAACAGGAGCAGTATATTGACAAAGGAATTGACAAAGGATGAGCACGCGAGTAAAGTTAAGATAAGGTTGAGTGCTTTAGAAGAGAAGTGAATAAGTCAGCCAGTAGCTTCCAGGGAGGGGCGTGGGTGTATTTGAATCTACGGCACTACACGCTACAAATACATGCTTACAGGGCAACATATTCCATTTGTAGCATGTGTTGGCTATAGATACAATAGGGTTTTATGAATGTATGTGGGTTATTCCATGGAGCTCCTTTACAGATATCTGCTAATGGGATGTTTCCTAGAAAAGGCATTGAGGCTCCTTTTTAGGTCGAGCATTCGAGACCTCATTTATATACTTTAGTATATACTTATATGTGTATGTACTTTGTGGGCTCTGGAGATCAGTCCTAGGACTTGTCTGCTTCCGCTTAGGGGCTTTTTTTCTGTTCAACTGCCTCTATTTAAATGTCTTGATCGAAAACGACCAGTAGAGGTCAGTAAAATATCAAATTTCTTTCTGCTTAGAGACTTTCTTTTTTAAATTTTTCTGGCAACTGCCTCTATTTAACTTTCTTGATAGAAAACGACCAGCAGAGGTCAGTAAAATACCAGAATCACTTTAGCATTCTCTAGATTCCAGTCCATAGAAATGGTCTTCCACGAGCACCAGTAGACAATAATACTTTTTTAAAATCTTGTATTTTCAGTGATATGACCACCGAAGGCCCTGATTTTATATTAAAAACAGAGCTTTGGACTATACCATTTCCCGCTGAAAGGCAATTATTTCGCTCCATGTGTTCCCATACCTGGTGTGTCACGCAGTTTGGTGCTTACTTTGCCTCCATGTTAAAGAACAGTAGATGTTTCAGCACCCAGGCTAATGTGCTGCATAGCTAAATACATATAAGGTCCCAAAGGCGAGACCGATTGCATTGAAAATGCTTGTTTGTGTGTGGAGTGAGCTTATGGAGTTGCAGGTAGTGATAGCTTTGCGGTAGCAAATTTGAATACATCTTACTATCCTTATTGCGATTCCAGCTTTGGATAGGGGGAACCTTTCTGGGGTTTGAAAACGCAATAAAAAGCTGTTGTGTTTTGTGAAAAGTTTAGTCCCCTCAATGCGACACAGTAATGCTCTTAACATCAAGGGTGTGTAGAGCTCTTTCTGCTCCTGAATCTTGTTTGAAAAGGAATACTAGTAGTACAATTGTTTGATTTGCATGGAATGTGGAAACTAATTTAGGGAGGAACTTTGGGTTACTTCGAAGTATTTATTTAGAAAGATTAGGAAGAAAGGTTCTTCTAAAGTGAGCCCTTGAAGTTCGCTTATTCGCCTGAGAGATGTGATAGCTAAGAATGCTACTTTCCATGTGAGAAACTGTAAATCACATGAATGCAGGATGATCCCATGAGTCTAGTGAGAACAATATTTAGGTTCCAGACAGGTGCTTGTGGGATAGACTGTGGAATGACTCTTTTTAGTCTGTCCATAAATGCACAAGTTACTTACCTTCGGTAACGATATATCTGTAAGAAACATTAATAGTGATAGATTCCTTACCTTAGAATATCCCCAGGCGTCAGACTGGATCTGGAAAGTTTTCGTCAGCAGTACCCCTGCGCGTCGGTAGGGGCGTCGTGCGGCTCCGCGTCCGTCGTTGGCATCTTGGTCGTTGAGATGACGTCGCGGGCGCTACTTGGACGCCGCCCACACGCGCTGACGTCAGTTCTGTACACGACTTTCCGCGCCAGGAACGCAGAGCCATGCAAGATACTGACCACTGGTGCATTGAAACTAGGGCCCTGAAAGGGATGACCTTAACCCTAGAAATCAGTTCGCAGAACGGGGAGGATGGGTGGGGCGGTAAGGAATCTATCACTACTAATGTTTCTTACAGATATATCGTTACCGAAGGTAAGTAACTTGTGCATCTGAAAGAAACACGTAGTGATAGATTCCTTACCTTAGAATAGATACCCCAGCAATACCAACCCCGGTGGTGGGTCTGTGAACAAAGATCACACCAGAAAGTCACGGAGAACAGAACGGCCAAAGAAGCCGTCTCTCCGGACTTGGCTGTCCAGGCAGTAATGTTTGGTAAACGTGTGCAGCGAGGCCCACGTGGCTGCCTGACATATGTCTTGCAGGGGGACACCACGTCCCAATGCAGTAGTGGCTGCAGTAGCTCTGGTGGTATGAGCACGCAGCCCCACCGGAGGTTCTTTTTTAGCCAAAGAGTAACAGGCTTTGATACACAAGACAACCCAGCGGGAGATGGTTCTCTTATGGACCGTCCGACCTTTCTTGGTGCCAACGTAGCCAACAAAAAGCTGGTCATCCACCCGGAACTGCTGTGTGCGGTTAAGATAAAAAGAAAGCGCACGTTTTGGGTCCAGACGGTGGAGCCGCTCTTCCTCTCTGGAAGGATGCGGAGGTGGAAAAAAGGTGGGCAAGGTAATAGTCTGCCCAATGTGAAAGGCTGTAACCACTTTTGGCAAAAAGGAAGGACGGGGCCTGAGCACAACCTTGTCTGGATGGACTGAAAGGAAAGGAGGCTTACAGGAAAGGTCTGAACTGAGGTGGCGAAGTGAGCTAAAGAATGATGGATTCAACCCAGATCTGTGACTGGGGGTGAGTGTCTGAAAAGTTTCAGCGCTCCGTCCATCATCTCCTTGTGTTTGCTTGGCTTACAGGAAAGTGCCTGGAGCTCACTCACCCGCCTGGCGGAAGTGATGCCACCAGGAAAGCAGTTTTTAACGTCAAAAGACGAAGAGGACAGTTGTGAAGTGGCTCAAAGGGAGCGCACATCAAGTACGTCAGAACCAGATTCAAGTATTCAAGTCCCACTGAGGCATCACGAAAGGAATAGGAGGAAAAAGGTGAGTAAATCCTTTAAGAAACCTATTTACAACAGGGGACTTGAAAAGAGAGGGCTGATCAAGGAGCCTGAGAAAGGCCGAAATAGCCGAAAGGTAGCCCTTGATAGTGCCCAGAGCAGAGCCCTGCCGGGCCAAAGAAAGAAGGAACAGTAGAACCTCAGAAAGAGGGGCAGAAAGGGGATCCACAGCCTTTGCTGTGCACCATGCCACAAATTTGTTCCACCTGCAGGCGTATACCACTTTAGTAGAGGGACGCCTGGCTGCCAGAATAACGTCACAAACTTCAGGAGGCAAGTCGAAGGGAATCAACTGCCGCCGCTCAATCTCCACGCAAAGAGGTGGAGGCTGGACAGGTTCGGGTGGAGGACCGTCCCCTGCTGCTGCGACAGAAGATCCTCCCGAAGAGGCAGTCGGATCGGGGGATCGATGCTCATACTGAGTAGCTCGGGATACCATACTCTTCGAGCCTAGTCTGGAGCCACAAGGATGACTTGGGCCCGGTCGCGCCTGATCTTCTTCAGCACTCTGGGCAGAAGTGGTATAGGCAGAAAGGCGTACAACAGACCGCAACTCCACTCGCGGTGAAAAGCGTCGCAGAGCGAGTGCCGCCTTGGAAATTCCAACGCGCAGAACTGATGACATTGCGCGTTCTCTTCGGTGGCGAATAGATCTAACCAAGGCTCTCCCCACTGCTGAAAGAGACCGTGCGCCACCTCCGAGTGAAGATGCCATTCGTGATCGAGCATGCACCTGCGGCTGAGTTCGTCCGCCCTGGCGTTCAGAGAACCTGCCAGGTGTTGAACCACCAGAGACATGCCCTGATGTTCCAGCCATGTCCAGAGACGCAGAGCATCTTGACAGAGGGTCCACGACCCCACCCCGCCCTGTTTGTTGCAGTACCACATGGCGGTGGTGTTGTCCGTGAACACCTGTACTACTCTCCCCTTGACAGAGGGTAGGAATGCTTTCAGTGCAAGCCTGATCGCCCGGAGCTCCAAAAGGTTGATATGGAGCCGGGACTCTGCTGGAGACCAGAGGCCTCTGATCTCCGCCTCTCCCATGTGGCCACCCCATCCCAGGAGGGACGCATCCGTCACCACTGTGAACTCCGGTTGGGGAAGGGAGAGGGATCTGCCATTGACCCAATGCCGGTCCGTGACCCACCACTGCAACTGTCGTGCAGTGCCCTCCGAGATCTGGACGTGATCGGACAGGTTTCCCTGATGCTGCGCCCACTGGAACTTCAGGTCCCACTGCAGAGCCTGCATACGCCACCTGGCATGATTAACCAGCAGGATGCAGGAGGCCATGAGGCCCAGCAGCCTCAGAGTCACTCTGAACGAAACCCAGGACAAGGGCTGAAAGATGGGAATCAGAGCCCGAATGTCCCGGACTCGCTGTTTGGGAGGATAGACCCGAAACTGCGCCGTGTCCAGAACCGCTCCGATAAAGATGAGCTTCTGGGAGGGAATCAGGTGCGACTTCGGCACATTGATGGAGAACCCCAGCAAGTGCAGGAGGTCGGCCGTAGTCTGGAGGTGGGAGACGACTGTCTGGGGCGAGCCCGCCTTTAACAACCAGTCGTCAAGATAGGGGAAGACTGAGACCCCTGATCTGCGCAGATGAGCTGCGACCACCGCCATCACCTTGGTGAACACCCGAGGGGCGCTGGTAAGGCCAAAGGGGAGCACAGTAAACTGAAAGTGCTCGTGGCCTACCATGAACCGTAGGTAACGCCTGTGGGCTGGCAGGACCGGGATGTGGAAATAGGCGTCCTGCAAGTCCAGCGCCACCATCCAGTATTGTGGGTCGAGAGCAGACAAGACCTGAGCAAGCGTGAGCATCTTGAACTTCTCTTTGCGGAGGAAGCGATTGACGTTCCGGAGGTCTAAGATAGGACGCAGGCCTTTGTCCTTCTAGGGCACCACAAAGTAGTGGGAATAGCAAGCACGACCTACTTTGTGCGTCGGAACGCGCTCGATGGCCCCCTTGGCCAAGAGGGCCGCAACTTCCTGCTGAAGAAGCACCAAGTGATCCCCGACATGCGGTGGTATTGAGGTGGCATGGCTGGGGGGGTAGTCTCGAAGGGGAGGGAGTAGCCCCTTCGGACTATCTCTAAAACCCACCTGTCCGAAGTGATGGTGCGCCAGTGGGGGAGGTGATGGCGGAGCCTGCCGCCCACTGGCGTGTGATGGACCTGAAAGTTCGGACTAGGAAGGTTTGGAGGCAGAGGCGGCGGGGGTGGTGGTGGTGGTGGTCTGACCCGCCCGCTGGCCCCTTTGTCCGCCACGGCGGAACCCGCGGCTGCGCTGGGATGACTGTTGCGCCGGCCTGTGGCTCTGTTGCGAATGCTGCGGGCGCCCCTTCCTGTGCCACGAAAGGAGCGAAAAGCGGAAGGCGGAGGAGGGCGGACTGCAGAGAGTCCCAAGGACTTGGCCGTAGCCCGTGAGTCCTTAAACCGCTCCAACGCGCTGTCCGCTTTGTCGCCGAAGAAGCGACGGCCATCAAAGGGCATGTCCATAAGGGTGTTTTGGACATCCCCTGAAAATCCAGTGGTCCTCAACCAGGCGTGGCGGCGAGCCGCTACCGTCGTTGCAATGGATCTGCCCAGTGAGTCGGCGGTGTCTAGACCACAACGGATCATTAACTTGGCTGCGTCTCTCCCCTCTGCAACAGCCTGGGCGAGAGCAGGCCGGGCCTTCTCCGGACACTGAGACCGCACGTTCGCCACCGTATCCCACAGGAAGTGGGAATAACAGCCCAAGAGGCATGCAGTGTTCACGGACCGCAGCGCAGAGCTGGTGGAAGAGAAAATCTTCTTCCCAAACTGATCCAGCTTCTTGGATTCCCTATCCGGTGGGGAGGAACGGAAGGCAGTTGGGGAAGCAGAGGCTTGGACAACCAAGCTCTCGGGGGTGGGATGTTGGGAGAGGAGCCGGGCAATGGTTTCGGGCCACGTTCCTGTCCACAGGAGCCCCTGTGGTGGGCCTGGACCAAGTGCCCAAAAGAATGTCCGAAAGGGCTTCATTAAAGGGCAGCAGCGGCTCCGCAGAAGTAGCTGCTGGCTGAAGCACCTCTGTCAGGAGGTTAGTCCTGACAGCCACAGTAGGGAGCTGGAGGTGTAGGGCCTCCGCCGCCCTACGCAACACCACTGCGTAACTGGCTCCCTCCTCCGTAGCCACGGTAGGAGGAGACAGCATGCCAAGGTCTGGTGAGGTATCCAGACCACTGGCGTCCCCCAATTCCTCAGCCCAGTCCTGTTCAGACTCGCAGGCTGCAGCGAGAGGGTCGTCCGACCCCTCCCAGTCCTCCCCTTGCTCCTCAGGCTGTTCAACAGGCCGAAAATAAGGAGCAGGGACATGGGGATAGAAAACCCCAAACGGCGTCGAGAACGGCATCGACCGACGCCGGACCGACGCTGCGACCACTTCGGGGCTGAAGCTGGGGTCGACGTCGTCCCGAGGAGCGGGCGGCGTCAGGATCAGTGCCGGTGGAGTCGACGTCGGTGGAGGCGTAACTAGGTCAACCGGCGTCGACCGGGATCCAGGCCTGGATCCAAGGGTGTCCTGCGGCGCCGGGGCCGACAGCGACGCCGGGGCCGGAGCCGCCGGTGATGAAACGCGAGGACACCCATGCGGGACCCGACGGCCCAAAGAGGCGAGCCATGGCCGACAGGAAGTCCTGTATCCGGGCCGGAGTCGCCGACGACCCCGGGAAGGGCGGGTAGTCGGGCGGCGACTCCATGGACTCCGCCGGAGCCGCGGGGGTGGCACCACCCGTACACTCAGCCGCGTTGTGCGACCGGCGAGAGGAAGTAGGAGAACGATGACGTTTCTTCGACTTCTTGTGCTTCGCCTTACCTGACCCAGAGTGCGAAGACTTCGATCCCGACGATCGTCGATGGTGACTCCGCGCACGGTCCCTCGACCTCCCTCTGGACCGGGACCTGTCACGGCGCGGAGCCGACTGCTGGGCTTCAAGCAGCTTTCGGGACCGCTCCCGCAAAGACTTCGGAGCCATGGACCGGCAGTCGGGGCACAACTTGGGGTCGTGGTCACACCCCAGGCAGAAGAGACACACGCGGTGCGGGTCCGTCACCGACATCATCCGATGACAGTCCTCGCAGGATTTAAAACCGGGCATCCCTAACTGCACCAGGAGTCGATATCGACTCGAAAAAGGGTCTGCGCTTGCTGGCGCGGAAAAAGAAAGAACGGACGTCAGCGCGCGTGGGCGGCGTCCAAGTAGCGCCTGCGACGTCATCTCGGCGACCACGACGCCAACGACGGACGCGGAGCCGCACAACGCCAACGACGGACGCGCAGGGGTACTGCTGTCGAAAACTTTCCGGATCCAGTCTGACGCCTGGGGATATTCTAAGGTAAGGAATCTATCACTGTGTTTCTTTCAGATGCTTTGATTACTGGAATATTAGGAGCGACATTTCTGTTTGGTATGTTAGCGGCAAGAACTGCCAAGTGTAGTCTAATAGGGTTATATGCAAGGCCTGCGTGCTGTAAATGAAATAGATAAACAAGATCTTGCACGGTTTGTGAGAGTGGATGGATTTGTTTGGCTAAGCAGTAATGGCCAAATCTCTTCCATTTGGCTGCGTAACAGGCTCACGTGGTTAGCATGCAAGCTTGTTTTAGAATCTCCATGCTATCTTGTGGTAGATTGAGGTGTTCAAATTCTAAGACCTCGGGAGCCAAATTTCCAGATTAAGCGATTTTGGATTTGGATGTATTTCCATGTTCCTGAGTTAGAATACATGGCCAGAGGTGCAGTTTCTCGTGTGGCACCACCGGCAGCTGCAGCAGGGTTGTGAACCATGCTTGTCGCACCCATGTTAGGGCTATTAGGATTAGCGTGAGGGGTGTTTATGTTCACTTTTGAACCACGTGAGGAATGAGTGGGAAAGGGGGTAAAGTGTAAGCGAATATCCCTGACCAGCTGATCCAGAGGACATTGCCTTTGGATTGTGGGTGAGGAAACCTGGAGGCTAAGTTTTAGCATTTCGCGTTTTGCTGTGTTGCGAAGAGGTCTATCTCCGGAGTTCCCCATCGTTGGAAATATGAGTGGAGGAGTGTTATGTCTATCTCCCACTCGTATATTTGCTTATTCATTCTGCTGAGCATATCTGCGAAGTTGTTGTCCACCCCTAGTAGGTATTTTGCTAGGAAGTGGATTTCGTGCCTTATGGCCCAGTGTCATATCTGCTCTATGCGCGAGAGCTGTATGGAGTGTGTGCCCCGTGTTTTTGAATATAATACATTGTGGTCATGTTGTCAGTACGAATCAGTACTTCTTTGTGATGAAGATGTTTCTGAAAATCTTTCAGAGCTAATTGAACTGCAAGAAGCTCTAGATGATAGATGTGAAAGTGTTTCTGAGTTGGCGACCAGAGGTCAAGTAGTGTTATGTCCTGCATATGTGCTCCTCAACCCTGTAGGGCTGCATCTGTAGTGGTGATTTGCAGAACTAGGACTTTGAAGGGCAGAACCTGCAACAGGTTGTTGCTTTTCCACCACTGCAGACAGCAATGGGTCACTGGCCCTACCAACACTAGATCCTGTAGATGCCCCTCCGCTTGAGACAATTGTGCTTGAAGGGTGCATTGAAGGGTGCGCATATGCAGTCTTGTGCGAGGCACTATGGATACACATCACGCCATCATTCCGAGATAACTCATGTTTTGACTCGCATGATGTGGCTGGAAAAGAGGAAATGCGAACTGAAACTCTTGTACTTTTTCTGAACTGAGATAGGCCGTGGCTGTAACAGAGTTTAATGCTTCACCGAAGAACGGCTGCATTTGCAAGGGTTGCAGGTGAGATTTTGCTGTATTGAGGGTGAAGCCTAATTTGTGTAGAAGATTGATTACCCTTTGAGTGTCCTCCAGACATTGCTGCATTTGGCACTCTATCAGTAATCGTCTAGATATGGGAATACGTGTGTGTCCCCCATTTCTAAGGTGAACTACTACTACAGTGAGGCATTTTGTGAATACTCTTGGTGCAGTAGTTACTCCGAATGGCAACACCTTGAACTGGAAGTGCTGTCCATTTATCTGAAATTGGAGGTAGCAGCGATGTGCTGGGTGTACTGGAATGCGGAAGAAGGCATCTTTGAGGTCTACAGCTGTCATGAAGTCTCCTTGCTGTAGCAATGGTATTACTTCTTGAAGTGGTACCATATGCAAATGTTCTGATAGAATATACTTGCTGAGTGGCCTAAGGTCTAGAATAGGCCTTAAAGTTCCATCCTTCTTAGGAATGAGAAAGTATAGAGAGTACACCCCGTGACCTGGGTGTTGTTTTGGGACGTGTTCTATATCCCACGAGAGCTTGGGCCTCCTCTTGTAGGAGTGTTAGGTGTTCTGGTGACATTTTGTGTTCGTGGTGGTATTGTGGACAAGGTAGCTGTAAGTTCTAGACAGTACCCATTTTTAGGTCGAGCCTAGACAGCGCATGCGCTGTCTGGCAAACCTGTTAAAAGTCTAAAATGACTTATGTCCCCCCTGCTGCCTTTTCATTGGCTAAATGCATTGTCCCTCTTCTTTGCTGCTTCCTAATTGGTTCAAGCAGCAATACCCAACTTCCGTTTTTCGTAGAGCAGCACCGACCAACTACAGTTACCTTGCGCTTGAAATCTTAATCTCTTTTTCGGGAGTACCCTTTTGCCTGTTTTCTGCGTGCCACAACTCAAACTTCAGCCGCTTTACTTTACCCCCGTCGTGGTCAGTGCAATCTGGTATTTTAATTTTTTTTTAACAAACCTATTGTATCACGGGGAGGGGCATGGCTGTTTGTGTGTATGCCTCCTGCTACTGCGAGGTGAAATGGGCGAAGCGGCAGCTCTGCCGCTGCTGAAAGCGCTGCTCACTTGGCTGGCGCTGGGTTGTCCTGCATTTCTCGTTTTTTTCTCCCTGTCCGGAACTGCCAGTGTGGCCACCCCTGCGTCCTCTGTCCTATGAGGGTTCTTTGGAGTCCAAAAGTTAAAGAGGCCCGCGTCAGTGTAGGGGGTGGCATCCCAATGGGGTCTTAGTGCGTTATTACATGACCACTGATCCTGGGCTTATTTTTACCTCTGCAGTGTGTGCCAAAGATGATCAGAAGTGCCACTTCCTACGTCGGTGCCTTGCGAGGGGTGGGAGCAGGGGGGCTTTTGTCCTCTATCTTATCTTACGTGAGCACATGCGGCGAAGAGTGCAGGGAGAGAGAAAGTAAGTGTGCTCAGATGGCGTGCTTGAGCGAAGCTGCCTGTGTGCTTTGTGTGTGTCTAAGAGAAAGAGCTGTATGTCATCTCCGAGTGTCTAAACGTGTGTTCTGTGAGAGAATAGTAAAAGTGTGCACTGTGTGCTTGCACGCGTTAGGTCTGTGCAGAAGTGGTTTGTTTGGGGTATGTGCTATGCTGTTGTGTATGTGCAGTTGTTTGAGCAGTGTGTATTTCTGAGTGCAGGGATACTGGGTTCGGGGTCAGCAGGTCCCTTGTCTGCCTGAAAAATTCCAAAAGGAAGCGGTACACTGCTGGGAAATGGGACATGCGATCATGGCAAGGTCGGTGAGTAAACAAAAAACAAACACTGCATTGGGCAAACAGCCATATCCACGTAGCAAGCACTGCACAAAAACAAATATATCTTGATTATCATTATTATTACTTCCAACCTATATAGTCTATCTTACCCTCACTTACAAAACTCAGTTACAAAACTATGGCAGCAAACAGAATGTAAAATAGAGGACACCATTATATATCAGGAATATCAATTACTGGAAAAGAGACATCCCTGCATGTTTCTACACAATTTGAGACAAAAAATTTTAACCGGACACATTAAATTGATTTTAATTTTGTGTGTGCAAAATACGATCTGTTTTTTAGATTGTTAAATTGAACAGTACGGATCCTGCTTTGACTTTAATTGGACCCTCGCACCCTGAGCCCCTTACTGAGCCTCTGATAGTCAAGGTTCTGTTTCACACTGTTCAGCTTTGCCCCCAGTTCTCAGTGTAAGGATGAAAATTCAATCTTTTCCCTTTCCTACCTCTATATTTTGCTCTTTTAGTCTAACTTTTTCTTTCCATTTACATCGCTCTACTCTCTCGCGTTCTTAGTTTGAGACTGTCGTCCATCAGTTTTCACACATACTTTCCGTTTATCACACCTGCGTTTCCAGTGACACTTCACCCCTTTCCCTCCCATTCCCATCACCCTCTCCCTTCGCATCATTCTGCCACCCTTTGTCAATATCTATCTCTCTTTGACTCACCTTTCCTGTTTATCTTAGCAAGTTACATTCCTTCTTTCTCTGTCTTTATCGTCGTTTCCAGTCTCTTTTTTCCTCTTAGTTACTCTCCTTCCTCTTTGTTTCTTTTAGATTCTTTCCCTCTTTCCTAGAGTAACTTGCTTCGAGCCAATCTAGCCCCTCTGTTTCTCCCACTTTGTCTATTTCTACTGTGGCACTCATTCTCTCTGCCAGTTCTCTACAAGTTTCGCTGAGACACCTCACTTTTTTCCTGTGACACTTGCTTTGCACCTGTCTCTGTTCTCTTTCACATGAGCCCCTTTAATTCCACTGCTCATTTTTCTTATGTGCAACTCTTTCAAGCAGTGCTTTAAATGAGCCAGTGCTCGAAGGTATTGAGTACCTGCACTTCTTTAATTTGAGAGGGAGAGAGTACTTGCTCTTCTCAGTGGGCGCTTTTAATGGGAAAGAACAGGCTTCCCAAGATCACACATGTACTCTTGGGCAAAGAGTACCTACATCTACAATACCATTTTAAACACTGCTGAGTGCTTTTTGATGGCATTACAGAACCTTCTTTTATTTCCATTGCAACAAAGCTGCAAGGCTGCAGCAGAACAACTGCAAGCAAAGTACATTCCTAGAGCCTCTTTTCTCCTGTATCCTTTCCTCTGTCACTTCCAACAGCAAGCTGTTTATTTTTTTGCACTAACTCATGAAATCTGACTTTTTCCATCTCTTTATGTCCCTCTTTTCTTCAATATTTCAATTCTTCTGTGCCCTTTGCTGCCACTTTCGCACGATGAAAACTAAACTATAATCCCGGCCCCTTGAATAAATCCTAATGTCATTCTGGGTAAATCACTTTATGCTCCTGGGCCTCTGTTAGCAATGGAATGCTAAAATGTATGTAAAATAAAATACAACGTCCTGTCTAGGGAGGAAGAGCACAGAAGTAACTCATTTGACCATGTGGCGCAATCCATGCTCTCTCCGTCACTCTTTCATGTTGGCTGTTTCAATTCCGCTCCTTATGTCTAGCCTGTCTATCTCCCAGCACCCCTGCCTGTCCTCTTGCAGTCTCATAAGTATCAAAGAGATATAGCACATAGCAGTCACGCTGTGTGCTCTTGTGCAGTCTTTGCCTGCGTTCACGGTGGCAGCCAGAGGTCAGTATACAGCAGCAGCACTACGTGACAACTCTCTCTGGCTTTGGCCCGCATCGCCTCTCCAGAGGCAAAGGCCGTTTTTTGGTCTTGCCGAGGCAGCGCTTGCACTGTATCTGCGAAACATGCTGTATTCAGGATATGGGCTTTAACAGCTCCGCCCATTTTCAAGGACTGGCCCTGTTACATGTATTGTTACTCAGCGCTTGTGAGCACTATTTCTTTCTTTAAGTTGGAGCACGAGAGACCAGAGCTCGTGGTTTAAAGACCCTATCTTCGCCAGAGGAAACAACATTCTCTTCAGCCACACCATGGAACTGCTCTGGACCGACCACCACTGCATCTATTTCTCCTTCACGAAACCCACCACACACAAGCACACGCAGTCTCAAATGCCGAACCTGGAACAAACTCTCCGAAGAACACCTCACCACCACCCTCACCTGCACTCCACCACCAACTAACACAGACACCAACACAGCGGCAAACAACCTCCAACAATGGATCGCTAACTGCGCCTACACTCTCACCCCCCTTCAGAACACCATGATGTGACACAGCAAGAAAGTCAACTGGTTCACTACAACTCTCCAAGAATCCAAGCACTCCTTCCGACGACTGGAAAAGACGGAGAAACAGCAAAGCACGCTCCGCCTACAAAACATCAATCACAGCACACCAACTCATCAAATCCACAAAGAAGAACTCCCTCCAAGACAGAATCCTCTCTAACGCCAACAACTCCAAGGAACTCTTCGCTATCATACAGGAATGTGCCAAACCCAACAGCGAAACATACGTCCCTCCCTCTCAAGACCTCTGCAACAGACTCAGCTCCTTCCTTCACCTCAAGATCAAGACGCTCTACGACAACTTCGACGACCAAGACCACTGCACCGCCCTACCCCCACCCACGCCACCCAACAGACCCTTCTCACGACAGAACACACCATAAAAACCATGAAGAGCATTCACTCAGGAGCACCCTCTGACCGCCGCACATCTTCCACAGAGCCGCCACTGCCATCGCACCCGAGCTATGTCAAACCATCAACTGCTCCATCGAGACAGCCACATTCCGCGACAACTGGATGCGTGCCGAAGTCAACCTCCTCCTAAAGAAGCCCTTTGCAGACCTGAGTGACCTCAAGAACTTCAGGCCCATCTCACTGCTTCCATTTGCAGCCAAAGTTATTGAAAAGGCAGTCAACACCCAGCTATCCCACTTCATAGAAACCAACAACATCCTAGACACCTTTCAATCTGGATTCCGCAGCAACCACAGCACCGAGACCGCCCTCCTTGCCGCCACCGACATCTGCACCCTCCTCGATCAAGGCCATACGGTAGCCCTCATCCTCCTAGACCTATCAGCAGGCTTCAATACCGTCTCCCACCGCACACTAGCCACAAGGCTCCACGATGATGGCATCGAAGGAAAGGTCTTAGACTGGCTACGATCATTCCTCTCAGGCAGAACACAGAGAATAAGACTCCCACCCTTCCTCTCAGAACCAACAGAGATCAGATGCGAAGTACCCCAAGGATCCTCCCTCAGACCCACCCTCTTTAAAGTCTACATGGCCCCCCTCGCAACCATCGTCAGAAACCATGGGCTCAACATAGTCTCCTTCGCCGATGACACCCAGCTCATCCTCTCCCTTACCAAGGAACCCGGCATCACCAGGCCCAGTTTCTAAGAAGGGATGAAAGCAGTTACGACCTGGATGAAGAACAGCTGCCTGAAACTCAACTTGGAGAAAACAGTAGTCCTCATCCTCAGCTCCACCCCCTCTGCATGGGGCGACACCTGGTGGCCCCCACCCTCAGAAACCCACCCACCCCAACAGACCATGCACGCAACCTCAGCATCATACTGGACTCATCACTCACCATGAATCGCCAAATCAACGCCGTCTCCTCCACATGCTTCAACACCCTCCACATATTACGCAAGACATTGAAGTGGACCCCCCCCCAAATCCAGGAAAACCGTCACTCACGCACTCATCACCAGCAGACTAGACTACGGCAACGCCCTCTACGTTGGAATCAACAAAAACCTCCTCCGCAAACTCCAGACTGTCCAGAATGCCGCAGTCAGACTAATCCTCGATATCTCACGGTACAACCACATCACCCAACATCTGACCTCCACGAGCTCCCCGTCGAAAGAAGAATAACCTTCAAGCTGCTCATGCAGCCTACAAGGCCCTCCCCAACACCGTACCCCAAAATCTCAATGACAGAATCTCCTTTCACGCCCCCAAGAGAAATCTCCGCTCAGCCGATCTCTCCCTAGCCACCATCCCGTGCAACTACAGGACCAGAGCAGGTGGAAGATCCTTCTCCTACCTCACAGCCAAGACCTGGAACGAACTTCCCCTTCACCTCCGACGGAGCCCGACACTGCACCAATTCAGGAAGGACCTCAAGACCTGGCTATTCGAATGACCCTAACGGAACTGCCCACACCCACCCCCAGGGCCTTGAGATCCTCACGGGTGAGTAGGGCGCTTTACAAATCCCTGATTGATTGTTGTAAACTGGGCTGTAAATCTTTCTTTTATCTTGCCACATTTGCTGTGCATTCAAAGACCGAGGTCTGTTTTGGCTGCAGCTGCCTCCTCCTCCCTCCTGCTTTTGAAAAGCACGGCCTGGCGTCACGGTCCCTGCCTTCCTATGGCTGCTGCTGCCTCTGTCTCAGAGCTCAATAAGCATTTGCAATGTAATAGGTCTTGCATTTGTGAGAGTTTGAGCTATTGGCATTGTAAATGACAATGCCTTTTATTTATGTGTTTTGAAAACCCGCCAGTGGTGCGTAAACATGCACTTTGTACTTATAGTCCTTGTTACTGCCAGCCTTGTTTCTTGTAAGCACCAACTATAAGTACAAAGTGCATGTTTACACACCACTTGTAGAATTTCAAAACACAAATAAAAGGCATTGTCATTTACAATGCCAATAGCTCAAACTCTCGCAAATGCGAGACCTATTGCATAGCAAATGCTTGTTTATGATGGAGGACTCACTAATCTGCTGTAATTTCTGGCCAGTGTTTGTGGTATTGCTGCAGCGGCCCCCTTACTGGTGTTAAATGTTGAAAAGAAGGGGGGGGGGATTACTGTTTAGAGGGAGAGGTCCCTTTGGATGCAAATCCACAACTTCATCCTCTATTTTTGTAGTGTGACCTATTGTATATCCCTCTGCTGGATTGGGACTGGTAGGAACCTTGCTGCTTTTGCAAGTTGCCCATCTCTGTGGAGGTGCTAGTTCTTGATGCCCTCTATATTGTCCTTTATGAAAGGAACCCCTGTGTTGGAAGGTTTGTAGTGCATGCATGGCTTTGGCGGTATCTGGGTCCTTTTTAATTTTTTCCAACATTTCATCTACCTGTGGTCCAAACAAGAGTTCCCCATCAAAGGGTAAGTAGTAGAGACTCTAAACAATGAGTAGAGCCGAATGAGGACACTTGTATTAACTTTCCTTGCACTATACATCTGCAGAGTCTAGTGCACACTGTATGGTGGCAGTGGAAATAATTTTGCCTTCCTCCACTAGCTCAGCCCCTCTGTCAGTATTGGTCTGGGAAATGCTGGAGTAGTTCTTGCATTTCATCCCATTGGGCTCTACTGCATTGTGAAAGGAGGCCTACCAAATTGGCTTTACGGAGATGGTTGGCTGCTTGTGCGGCACCACATTTTCCGGCCGTGTCATACTTCTTTCTCTCTTTATATGTCATGAGAGCATCCCCAGTCTGAGAATTGGCCCTTTTCCTGGAAGTGTGAACCACTAAAGAATCAGGTGGAACCTGGCCCTTGATGTATGTAGGATTGGAGGGGCATGGCTTACATTTTTTGTCCACCCTTGGGGTTATGACTTGATTTTACTGGTTGGTTAAAAATTTCACCTGTGGGCTTAACCACTTAACCGCGGCGGCAATTCCGCTGCGGCGGTTTTATTGAGTGGGCGGGGCCGCGTCGGCCAACGGACGTGCGCAGCACTACGGAGGTAGTGCTCGCGACGGCCGTTGGGCGCACGGAAAGGGTTAAGCATTGCGTTTAGCATGGGCAAGAATCGTACTGTCCTGTGAGACCTGCTTAATGTTTCCACCAAGAAATCATACTCATCCTGTAATGTGTGGAGATCCACTTTGTCATAGTGTGCAGCTCTACTACGAATCTCATGGTTGATTGTTCTCATCGGGAGGTGAGAGTTTAGAGGGGTATAGGTTGGGATCAGTGTCGCCTACAGGGTCTATGTCGTAGTGATCCCAGGGGTCACTGACATTATCTGGATCTACCTGTGGGTCAGGAAAGTATGGTATCTCATAGGAGTGAATGTCATACCCTATGTAAAGGTCTCCCGTTGATGGTGCGGGTGATGTCTGTGGTTGTTCGCAAGGAAAGTGTTCAGGTGGCTGAGGACGACCTGGTGGTGGTGGTAGTATTGAAATGACAGCTGGTGTTGGAGAAGGTAGAGGAGTAGCAGAGGGAGGAGGAGGTGAGGTTTGAAGAAAGAGTATGAGGCTAGTGTCCCTGTTTTTACGCTTCTTCCTTGGGCGGGTCTGGCCCCGTGATTACTTCCTTAAACATTTTCTTCCTTTTAGGAAGCGTGTTCGTTGGTGGGAGAGGTGGTTTTGCAACTACCCTCCGAGTGTCTGAATTGATAAATAAAGTATTTTGCTTATTGTCAAGTCTTTCCTGCAGTTTTGCAAGTATTGGCTCCACAGGTCGTTGTTTCGGCTTCATAGTGTTTTTGATGTTTTAAACGCCCAGAGCATTTTAGGAGTCGACGGTATTTGTTGCCGATGAGGTTGTGTGTGGTAGGGCATCTTTCGATGCCGAAGGAGTTTGCGGATCCGAAGGTGGTATTTTCGGGTCCGATGCTTTGTGGTGCTGACACGCCGCCACCGAGATGACCTTTAACCTTGGGGCGGTTGCTGCCTTCAGCTTTTCTTAGGCTTACTTAGGCAGATGGAAGCGTGCCTGCTGCTTTGTCGGTTTTTGGATACCGCCATGGCCTGAGGGCAGTGGGGTTCTATGAGTCATTTTGGGTGGTTTAGTGGGGTCTGTACGGCTTTCGCCGGGGTACTCACGTACCCTTTGGATGTCAACGGGTCGTGGTCAGAATCGGAGCCTTGCTGGCTGCTTAGTATGGGGACGTTCATGGGTACATCAAGTGCACCGTTTTCCATGATGTGGGGCCACTATCTAGAGAAGAATCCAGTCCACTGGCATCTTAAGAGTATTTCATACCAGTTCTCCTCATATTAAGGAACTTGATCATTCGCTTCATCATAATTGTCATGTCAGAGTCAGTGTCAAAAAGATTGTGTAAAGTTTGGGCCAATCACATCTTAAGGGCAAACTTGAAATCTGACGTATTGCCTATCGGATGTGTGCCTGTCAGAGATGGGCGTGAACTTAATCGAGGTCATGGTGGATTTTGCTCAAAGTCAATCAACACAATGGGCTGCTCATCTTTCTACGGTATCAATGCGAAGGGACCTGGCACAGAAGATAGCGCCGAAGTCTGTGATGAACCAAATACAGGCTCAAGGGGTACAGACTGTGCATAAGCAGACCTGCCGGCAGTAGTCTAACTGGAGGCCCCTATGGGTACTTGAGGTCCAAATGAGTGCCAGAGGAAGCTGGTAAATTGAAGAAAATGTACAGCATGGACTCTGAAGGCCTCTACTTGCTGCGACACAACCAAGGGACATGGAAACTTGGGTGTACCAGGACTAAACTCGAAATTCGCACAGATGGAGATCGAGTGAGACCAGAAGCCACGTTGATGCTCTCGCGCCCGGTCTGAAGTCAGAGAGGGGAGGGAAGGGGCCAAATCCCACTTCGACGACTTATGCGTTTTCTCAGACTTACCCGAAGACTTTGACCGCAATGATGTGCTGTGGGAACAACTTTGGGGGAGGCAACGGGACCTTTGTTTCTAGTTAAATCAGTTGCATCACGGAGACTTGTGTTTGACGACATTACGTTTGGCCTCGCGGTCCAGTATGGGCTGAGGGCTAATCTGGATGCAGTCCTCGCAGACCCTGGAGTAATGCTCCGACCACAGATACCATAAGCATACTTTGTGAAGGTCCGTCACAGACATCTATTTGAGACAGTCCCTAAACCACTTGAAACTGGGATTTGTACATGTGAATGACTTACCAGTGGGAGAGTTCCCAACTTTGTTTGCTGGTTGATCAGAGGCATTATGCTATTGTTCCAATCAGAACCTATATACTTCAAACTATGGGAAATTAACTTGGTGCTGAATCTTTCTTGCACGGACTTAAGGATATCCTTCAAGGAAGGAGTTGTTGGCTAAGCTGGCTATTTGCTCTGTTCGATATCCTGTCACAGGTTTTCAGACGTCCGGGCACTGGACCATCCAGGACAAGTGTTCAATCCAGCCTGGAAGGTCCAAGAGCACTCAATTCAGTATACGTTTGATCTTGTACACAGCTTTTTTTATGTGTGGTATACTGCATCAATGCAGATGACAGGGACACTTTGGAAACCTTGAAAGAGAATTACTGACCTCCATCTGATCCATATGGACAGGTTTTTGCCCCACCTATCGCCAGATGAGTATGTTAGGTGTTGCAGAAAGAAAGGGTGGATACTTCTATTTTTGGTAACCATTCAACACAAGGGGCCAAGACGAGCCAGTCTTTCCTTTCAGGAGGAAGACTAGAAGATATTGTGCAGACAGTGGATTGGTCATTCGACTACACCTTTGACACTTTCTTTTAAGCCAGTTATGGGAGTGGCATCTCTGGTAGAGTGCAAATCTTGAATATGCATAATGCACACCTCTTGAATAGAATACAAAATCTCCTAGCTGATGAGATGCAAAGTTTAAATTCTATTAAGGGCACATAGGCAAGGATTATCTGTCTGACAAACCTCTGAATGGCTTGCTGCCCTCCAAATGGAAATGTATCTTCCGCTCTAAGGTCCAAGCACAAAGCTTAAAAATATTTTGATCGGATAACACTTTCTTAAAAGCTTAAAGTTGTGTAAGCAACAGCCAATGTTGGATTTTAGTATTGACAATAGAGGTAACGAGTTGGGTAAGTTCAGACAGAGTGATGTTAAAGGAGAGGAAAAATGTGTTTATTTATAGGAGTGGACCAGAAGCACAAGTTACTAACTTGTGTAACGATATATCTGTAAGAGACAGTAGTTCGTGACAGATTCCTTACCTTAGAATATCCCCAGGCGTCAGGCTGGATCCGGAAAGTTTTTTGCGTAGCAGTACCCTTGCGCGTCGGTAGGCGGCGTCGTGCGGCTCCGCGTCCTTCGTCAGCGTCGTGGTCGCCGGGATGACGTCGCGAGCAGTACTTAGACGCCGCCCCTGCGCGCTGACATCAGTTCTGTACACGACTTTCCGCGCCAGGAACGCAGAGCCATGCAAGAAGCTGACATAGGTGTCTGAAAAATACTAGGGCCCTGAAAGGGATGTCCTTAACCCTAGAAATCAGTTCGCAGAACGGGGAGGATGGGTGGGGCGGTGAGGAATCTGTCACTAACTACTGTCTCTTACAGATATATCGTTACACAAGTTAGTAACTTGTGCATCTGAAAGAGACACGTTAGTGACAGATTCCTTACCTTAGAATAGATACCCCAGCAATACCAACCCGGTGGTGGGTCTGCGAACAAAGATCAGACAAGGAAGTCCCGGAGGACAGAACGGCCAAAGAAGCCGTCCCTCCGGACCGGACTGTCAAGGCAGTAATGCTTTGTAAACGTGTGCAGCGAGGCCCACGTAGCTGCCTGACAGATATCCTGCAGCGGAACACCGCGGCCCAAAGCAGTGGTAGCAGCCGTTGCCCTGGTGGAATGGGCACGCAACCCAACAGGAGGCTCCTTCTTAGCCAAAGAATAGCAGGCTTTGATACATAAGGTTACCCAGCGGGAGATGGTTCTCTTGTGCACCGCCCGACCTTTTTTGGCGCCCACGTAGCCAACAAAGAGCTGGTCATTCACCCGGAAATGGTGTGTGCGGTCGATGTAAAAGGAAAGCGCACGTTTTGGGTCCAGACGGTGGAGCCTCTCTTCCTCTCTGGAAGGATGCGGAGGTGGAAAGAAGGTGGGCAAAGTGATGGTCTGCCCAATGTGGAAGGCAGTAACCACCTTTGGCAAGAAGGACGGACGCGTCCTAAGAACAACCTTGTCTGGATGGACAGACAGAAAGGGAGGTTTACATGATAGAGCCTGGAGCTCACTCACCCGCCGAGCGGAGGTGATGGCCACCAGAAAGGTAGTCTTCAGAGTCAGAAGACGAAGAGGACAGTTATGTAGAGGCTCAAAGGGAGCGCACATAAGAAAGGTAAGAACCAAGTTCAAGTCCCACTGAGGCATTACAAACGGAACAGGAGGGAAGAGGTGTGTAATGCCTTTTAGAAACCTGTTAACAGGGGACTTGAAAAGGGAGGGCTGATCAGGAAGCCTGAGGAAGGCCGAGATGGCACAAAGATAGCCCTTGATGGTACCCAGGGCAGAACCCTGTTGGGCCAGGGAAAGAAGGAACAGGAGAACCTCAGAGAGAGGGGCAGAAAGGGGATTCACAGCCTTTGCTGTGCACCATGCCACAAACTTGTTCCACCTGCAGGTGTATACCACCTTAGTGGAGGGACGCCTGGCTGCCAGAATCACATCACAAACTTCGGGAGGCAAGTCGAAAGGAATCAACTGCCGCCGCTCAATCTCCACGCAAGCAGGTGGAGGCTGGACAGGTTCGGGTGGAGGACCGTCCCCTGCTGCTGCGACAGAAGATCCTCCCGAAGAGGCAGACGGATCGGGGATCTACGCTCATACTGAGTAGCTCGGGATACCAAACTCTTCGAGCCCAGTCCGGAGCCACAAGAATGACTTGGGCCCGGTCGTGCGAATCTTCTTCAACACTCTGGGTAGAAGTGGTATAGGCGGAAAGGCGTACAACAGACCGCAACTCCACTCGCGACGAAAAGCGTCGCCGGCGAGTGCCGCCTTGGAAATTCCAACGCGCAGAACTGATGACATTGCGCGTTCTCTTCGGTGGCGAATAGATCTAACCAAGGCTCTCCCCACTGTAGAAAGAGTCCTTGCGCCACATCCGAGTGAAGACGCCATTCGTGATCCATCATGCACCTGCGGCTGAGTTCGTCCGCCCTGGCGTTCAGGGAACCTGCCAGGTGTTGAACCATCAGGAACATACCCTGATGTTCCAGCCATGTCCAGAGGCGCAGAGCCTCCTGACAAAGGGTCCACGACCCCACCCCGCCTTGTTTGTTGCAATACCACATGGCGGTGGTGTTGTCTGTGAACACCTGCACTACCTTCCCTTTGACAGAGGGAAGGAATGCCTTGAGTGCAAGTCGGATCGCCCGGAGCTCCAGAAGGTTGATATGGAGCCGGGACTCCGCCCGGAGACCAGAGGCCTCTGATCTCCGCCTCTCCCATGTGACCGCCCCATCCCAGAAGGGACGCGTCCGTCACAACTGTGTGCTCTGGTTGGGGAAGGGAGAGGGATCTGCCCATGACCCATTGCCGGTTCGAGAGCCACCACTGCAACTGTAGTGCAGTCCCCTCCGAGATCTGGACGTGATCGGACAGGTTGCCCTGGTGCTGCGCCCACTGGAACTTCAGGTCCCACTGCAGAGCCCGCATATGCCATCTGGCATGATTGACCAGCAGGATGCAGGAGGCCATGAGGCCCAGCAGCCTCAGGGTCATCCGTACCGAAACCCAGGATAAAGGCTGAAAGATATATCCCGGACTCGCCGTTCGGGAGGATAGGCCCGAAACTGCGTCGTGTCCAGAACTGCTCCGATGAAAAGGAGCTGTGGAGAAGGAATCAGATGCGACTTCGGCACATTGATGGAGAACCCCAGCGAGTGCAGGAGTTCGGCCGTAGTCTGGAGGTGGGAGACGACTGCCTGGGGCGAGCCCGCCTTCAGCAGCCAGTCGTCGAGGTAGGGAAGACTGGAACCCCTGCCCGGCGCAGATGAGCTGCGACCACCGCCATCACTTTCGTGAACACCCGAGGGGCACTTGTAAGGCCAAAGGGGAGCACGGTGAACTGAAAATGCTCGAGGCCTACCGTGAACCGCAGGTAACGCTGGTGGGCCGGCAGGGCGAGGATGTGAAAATAAGCGTCCTGCAAGTCCAACGCTACCAACCAGTCTCCAGGGTCGAGGGCAGTCAAGACCTGAGCTAGGGTGAGCATCTTGAACTTCTCCTTCCGGAGGAAGCGATTGACGTTCCGGAGGTCCAAGATAGGACGCATGTCCTCCTTGTCCTTTTTGGGCACCAGGAAGTAGTGGGAGTAGCAACCACGTCCTACTTCTGGGGTCGGAACATGCTCGATGGCCCTCTTGGCCAAGAGGGCCGTGACTTCCTTCTGCAGAAGTACCAAGTGATCCCCTGACATGCGGTGGAATTGAGGTGGCATGGCTGGGGGGGTGGTCTCGAAGGGGAGGGAGTAGCCCCTTCGGACAATGTCCAAGACCCACCTGTCCGAGGTGATGGCATGCCAGTGGTGAAGGTGATGGCGGACCCTGTCCCCTACTGGCGTGCTGTGCACCGGAAAGGAGGGACTAGGAGGGCTTGGAGGCCGCGGACTGGTTGGAGGTGGTGGCCTGACCCGCACGCTGGTTGCCCGAACCGCCACGGCGGTATCCACGTCCTCGGCCACGCGTAGACGCTTGGTGCGCGGGCCGGTGGCTGGGCAGCTGACGTGACTGGGCGCCCCTTCCGTGGCCACGAAAGGGGCGAAAAGCAGAGGTGAGCGGAGGGCGTACAACAGAAAGGACCAGGGACTTGGCCGTAGCCCATGAGTCCTTAAACCGCTCCAGCGCATGGTCTGCCTTTGAACCAAAAAGACCGACTCCATCAAAGGGCATGTCCATGAGTGTATTCTGGACATCACCCGAGAAACCAGTTGTTCTCAGCCAGGCGTGGCGACGTAGCGCCACCGTCGTCGCAAGCGATCTGCCCAGCGAGTCGGCGGTATCAAGGCCACAACGGATGGTGTATTTAGCCGCATCTCGCCCTTCCGCAATGGCGCGGGTAAGCAGTGTCTGGACCTCCTCAGAACACTGCGGCAAAACAGCCACCACCGAATCCCACAGGGAGTGGGTATATCGGCCCAAAAGGCAAGCGGTGTTGACGGACCGCAAGCCAGCACTGGAGGAAGAAAAAGCCTTCTTCCCAAATTGGTCCAGGCGTTTGGATTCCCTATCCGGAGGGCGGTAGGGAAGGCGGTTTGGGAGGCAGAGGCTTGGACAACCAAGCTCTCAGGGGTGGGATGTTGGGAGAGAAACAAGGGGTCGCCCGGAGCAGGGCGATGGCGTCTGGCCACGTTCCTATCCACAGGAGCCCCTGTGGTGGGTTTGGACCAGGCACCCAAAGAACGTCAGTGAGTGCATCATTAAACGGCAGCACAGTCTCCGAAGAGGAAGCCGCCGGCTGAAGCACTTCTGTCAGGAGGTTAGTCCTGACGGCCACAGTAGGCAACTGGAGATGTAAGGCTCCAGCTGCTCTACGCAACACCGTTGCAAAATTAGCTCCCTCCTCCGTAGCCACGGGAGGAGACAGCATGCCAGTGTCAGGGGAGGTGTCTAGACCACTGGCATCCCCAAGTTCCTCCGCCCAGTACGGATCAAACTCACACTGTTGTGTGAGAGGGTCCTCAGAACCCTCCCAGCTCTCCTGGTCCTCCTCTTGTTCAAAATATGGAGGAGGGACATTTGGGACCCAAGGTCTCATCGGCGCCGGAGCCGGCGTCGAGCGACGTAGGTCCGGCTCCATGTCCGGAGCCGGAGACCGACGCCGCCAGGAGCCCCGGACGGCGTCAGGAACGGCACCGGGGACATCGGCGTCGGCGGAGGCGTGGTTAGGTCAACCGGCGTCGATGGGGGTTGCGGCACCACCGGAGCCGGGATCGAGGCCGAGGCCGGGATGAAGGCTGGTGGGACAGGCGGCGCCGGGACCGGAGTCGACGGCGGCGCCGGGGCAACCCCATCAGGGCCCGAAGGCGCACCAGAGGGACCTGAAGGCCCGAAGAGGCGGGCCATGGCCGACAGGAATTCCTGTATTTCGGCCAGAGTCGCCCCTGAACCCGGAAAGAACGGGTAATTCGGGGGCGGCTCTACAGGCATGTCCGGGGCCGCGGGGACGGTGCCGACTGGGGCCTCAGCCGAGTCGCGAGACCGGCGAGGCGAAGTCTTAGAGCGATGACGCCGCTTAGACTTCTTGTGCTTCGACTTACCGAAGGAGCGCAAAGACTTGGATTCCGACGAACGGCGGGGACTCCACGACCGGCCCCTCGACCTCTCCCGGGACCGGGGCTTGGCGCGGAGCCGACTGCCGGACCTCGAGTAGCTTTCGAGACCGCTCTCGCAAAGCCTTCGGCTGAAGTTTCCGGCAGTCAGGGCACGACTTTGTGTCGTGGTCTCGGCCGAGACAGAAGAGACACTCGAGATGCGGGTCCGTGATCGACATCATGCGACCACAGGCCTCGCATGGCTTAAAGCCGGGCATCCCTACGACACCTTAGGAGTCGTGAAGACTCAATGAAGAAACAGTGAAAAATTCACAAAAAGGGTAGTCAAAAGTGACTAGGGCACTGCTCTTCCCGGATCTGCGCTTACTGGCGCGGAAAAAGAAGAACTGACGTCAGCGCGCAGGGGCGGCGTCTAAGTACTGCCCGCGACGTCATTCCGGCGACCACGACGCCGACGACGGACGCGGAGCCGCACGCCGCCGCCTACCGACACGCAAGGGTACTGCTACGCAAAAAACTTTCCGGATGCAGCCTGACGCCTGGGGATATTCTAAGGTAAGGAATCTGTCACTAACGTGTCTCTTTCAGATGCAGGAATGCAGACTTATGAAGTTCGAAACTTGGCTACGTCACATGAAGAAAGAAGTGATGCTGCTTCGTCTGGAGGATTATCTACTAGGACTGTGGCTTCTGATTAGCTAAAGATGTTTGTGTTTTTCAATTACTCATGGGACTTGAAGTTCGGAAAAAAAAAAAGTTGTTTAATGTGTGTTTTGGCTGTTAGCAATAAAGGAGAAAAATAATGCATAATCCTCATTTCCATATCCCTAGCAGAACTGAAATTTTACTTCATATCCTCTAGATAATATTTATATTTAATGGATTAGGATGGGAGAAGCCAGGAGAAAAAACACTGACTACAATGAAAATGTGGATTATGTTACTTATCCTGTATTGCATCTGCTCTCGGCATGTAGAGCTGTAGATTCACATGCTTTGCATTCTCCTGCCATCTAGTGTTGGGTCCGGTTGTTTGCAAGTTGTTTTTCTTCCAAAAAGTCTTTTCCAGTCAGACGGTAAGGTGACTTCTCCTTTCGGTGATAGTGCGCATGGGCATCGACTCAGTTGTTCGATTGTGGGAATGGAGTAAGTGTAGTACAGACATGTCCATGCGTGTAGAATGTAAATAACTGCAATGGCCATAGGTGTCCGGGGAGGGTGCATGTAAATCTACAGCTCTACATGCCAAGAACAGATGCTTACAGGGTAACACAATCCATTCGAGGCATGTGTGCTGTAGATAAACATGCTTTGTATAGACTATATGGCAGTACCATCCCAAAGTGGTGGCTAACCAGTGGGTGTTGCAGTTGTTTGAAAAAGTATTCTTATCACTGCTTGTCCTATATTAGCTTGTTGACGTGCTAACACATCCACACAATAGTGTTTGGTAAATGTGTGTGGTGTAGACTGTGTAGCTGCTTTACAAATGTCAACTATGGGAATGCTAGCTAAAAAGGCCATAGATGCTCCTATTTTACAAGTAGAATGTGCTCTAGGCGGTATAGACAAAGTTATTTTGGCTTTAATATAACATGTTTGGATACATTTAACAATCCATCTAGAAATACAAGATTTAGAGATAGGTTTCCCTTTGTGAGTGGGAGCAAAGACAACGAAAAGTTTTTTATTTTGCGAAATCTTACAATAATGCTCTTTTGACATCTAATTGGTCAATTGTCTGGTTATTACAATATAACAAACCTTTTCCACTTTGCTGCATAGCATGCTCTAGTGGTAGGTTTCATTGCTTCTTTAAGATTTGTCATGCAATTTTGTGGTAGATTTAGGTATCCAAACTCTGACTTCAGGATCCAAATCGCTAGGCTGAGCTCCTTGGGGTTTGAATGTTTGATTTCTCCATGGTTCTGGGTGAGAAGGTTTGAGGTGAGGTGAAGCTTCTGGTGTGGAACCACTGAGAGTTCTAGTAGTTTGGTGAACCATGGCTAACGAGCCCATGTGGTATCCACTAGAATAAGGGTGAGGTATGTTTGCCTGAGCTTCCGAACCA
This sequence comes from Calotriton arnoldi, assembly GCA_963921515.1. Taxonomy (NCBI): domain Eukaryota; kingdom Metazoa; phylum Chordata; class Amphibia; order Caudata; family Salamandridae; genus Calotriton; species Calotriton arnoldi. The sequence continues at coordinate 181,297 of CAWUFW010008731.1, read as the reverse complement.
GAAATGGAAGAAGAGGGAGAAGCAGAAAAGTGTTAGCAAATATCCCTGACCAATTCATCCATAGGGCATTGTCTTTGAATAGAGGGTGTCGGAACCTGGAGGGCAGCTTGGACATTTTGAATTCTCTGCTGTTGTAAAGAGATCTATTTGTGGAAATCCCCATTTGTGGAAGTATTGGAGGAGGTCTTGGGGGTGGAGTTCCCACTCTTGGAATTGTTGCCGCATCCTGCTGAGGTCAGCAACTTCGTTTTACACCCCTGGAAGGTGTTCTGCTAGCAGTTGGATTTTGTGATGTATTGCCCAACGCCACATGGTTTGAGAGAGGCGTGATAATTGTAGTGTCTCCTCCTGTTTTTGTACATAGCCGTTATATTGTCCGTGTGGCCTAGGGCAACTTTCCCTATCAGAGACTTTTGTGTTTGGTGTCCCAGAGACCATGAACTGTTAGATGCTGTAGATGGGCACCCCACCCTGTAGGGATGCGTCAGTTGTGAGCACGATTTGTGGAACAGGGTCGATAAAGGGCCGCCCTTTTGATAAGTTGTGTGTTCCACCACTACAGAGAGCGATGGGTGTGGCTGTCTACCAACACAAGATCCTTTAGTTGACCCTGTGACGGATTCCATTGACTTGCTAAGCATTCCTGCAGAGGACGCATGTTTAATCTTGCATGAGGTACTATGGCAATGCATTATGCCATCATTCCTAAAAGTTGCATGAAGGATCTTACTGTTAGATACTGCTTTGGAATTGTAGTAGCAGTGTTTGAAAATTGTGAATTCTGGCTGCACTGGGATAGGCTAAACCTGTTTGAGTGTTTAGCATAGCTCCTAGGTAGCGTTGCAGCTGTGTAGGTTGAAGATGGGATTTTTGCGCATGGATTGTGAATCCTAATAGATTTATTGTAATTTGAGTGTGTTGTAAACACTTGAGATGTGTGTTGGCTTTGATGAGCCAATCGGCTAGGTATGGGAAGACATGACTTTGTCTTAGATGAGCTGCTACTACCGCTAGACATTTGATGAATACTCTGGGTGCAGTAGTTACTCCGAATGGGAGTACTTTGAATTAGTAGTGTTTTCCTGCAACCACAAATCTGAGGTATTTGCGATGTGCAAGTAGGCGTCCTTTAAGTCTAGTGTTTACAAAGTCGCTTTGCTGTAAGAGAGGAAGCACCTGTTGAAGTGTGACCATATGGAAGTGTTCTGACGGTATGCATAAGTTTAGAGGCCTGAGATCTAATATTGTTCATAGCGAACCACACTTTCTTTTGGGGTTAGGAGATCAAGTGAATAAACCCCTGACTCTTGGTGCTGTATTGGAACGGATTCTATAGCTCCTTTTGTTAGAAGAGCATGTACTTCTTGTTTGAGCAGTTGGTGCTCTAGCGACAGTTTGTGCATGCGAGGTGGAATATTGGGAGGATTGCTGGTGAGCTCAAGGCAATAACCAGGTTGGATAATATTTGTCTGATGTTATTGATTGCCAAATGGGAAGAAATTGATTGAGTCTTCCTCCGATAGGTGTATGATGGTCGGGGGAATTATCATCAAGTCACTGTTGTGAGATGGAGAGGTACGTCTTGGCGTACCTCTACCTCTAAAATTGTTCACTCTGTAACCACCCTTGTAAAATCCTCTAGAGGGGGAGGACTGATTGTGATTTATAGGAAGATGTGTTGGCATCTGTGAAGGTACCTTTTGAGCCTCCCCTATAAAATGAGCAGCAAAAGAAGACTCTGTTAGAGGGTGACTATAGTGCGCCCATATATTTTGCCACTTGAGTCTTTCTTCATTTTTTCAAGTGATTCATACACTTGACGACCAAAAAGATGTTCTTTGTCGAACAGCTCATTAAGTATGGTTTGTGGTACCTCTGGTTTAAACCCAGAGATTCCTATTCATGCGTGTCTTCTGAGGAGAATACTAGTGTTCACTCCTCTGGCTGCAGTATCCGCAGCATCTAACATCCAATAGGAGAAATGGAAATTCGTTTTCCATCTTGTACTAATTCTTGCCCTCTTTTCTCGTGCTCCTCTGGGAGATATTGCAGTAAGTCTTCCATTTCGTCCCAGTAGGCTCTATCGTAGCTAGCCAAAAGACCTTTTGTATTGGCTATACGCCAATGGTTGGCTGATTGTGAAGTGACTCTTTTGCCTGGGTTATCTATTAACTTGGACACCTTGTCTGGAGGTGGTGCATCATCTGAAGTTTGCGAATTTGCTCTTTTACGTGTATTGGACACAACTAAAGAATATAAAGGAAGCTGAACCTTAAAAATAATTGGGACAGATGGCGTGGGTCTATATGTTTTATCCACCCTAGGTGTTCTAATACGTGCCTTCACTGGATCTTTGAAATTGTCTTCAGCATGCCTCATCATACCCTTTAACATAGGTAATGACTGTGTAAAGTAACTCCATGGTATGTGGCTGCCCTGGCAATTAACTCCCGATATGAGGTGTTGTCATCAGGAGGGGTAGGTTTAGCAGGGTATAGATCTGGATCTGTGTCTGTAGGAGGATCTATATTGTAATCCTCCCATGGATCTGGTGGTGGTTGTCCATAAGCGTCATCCCCCTACTCTGTATCAGAATCTGTACCCGGAAAGCCCTGTGGTGTGATGTCTAGAGGGTCTGAAGGTGGCATAATAGGTACTGGTGAAGATGGTGGATGGGTATGAGGAATGGATTGACGAGGGCTAGTAGCCATATCCTTTTTAAGAGAAATTTTATATCCAGTGCCTATTTTTCTCTTGGAGGGTGGTATCCCTGGCTTTAATATGTCCAGTGTCTTGATTTATATACATTTTCTTTTGCTTTGTTTTGGATCCAGCTTCTCTTGCATGGTTTCCAGAATTGGCTCCGGAGGCTTTTGAGGAGCATCTTTCTGTTTTGGTGCCGAAATTTTCAGTGCCGAGCTGGATTTGTCTTTCAAAACCGAAGTTTTAGGTGCCGAAGTTGTGGTATCTCGACTCGAGCTGGAAGGCTTGACATGCACTTTTGGTGCCGAGCCGGCGGGGCGTTCGAAGCAGAGTCTCGGTGCCTACCATGGCCAGATGGCAGTGGTGGCCCGGAAGCCGTATGTTTAGTGGAGGTGGGTTTTGTGGGTAAAGGGGGTTTGGTACTCAGCACCTTGACCGGCTAGAACATCATGAGACTCCAGTTCTATCTCCAGCTCAGAGACAGAATCTTGGACGGAGAAGGCCTTTTCTTCTTCTGCTGTTGACGCTTCCATTTCTTCCTGTTCGATATGTTCTACGAAGAGATCAGGTGTTTCTACAATATTTTGTCACTGCATTTCTTTCCGTCAAGCCCGGCGGTCTCGGAGGGTCTTTTTTGAGCAAAATGAGCGACAGGCATCACAGTCTTCTTCCTTGTGCTCCGGAGAGAGGCACAGGTTACAGACTTTGTGAAGGTCGGTGTGCGGATATTTGGAGTGGTACCGAGGGCAGAGTTGGAACGGACTCCGTTTCATCGGCAGATTACTAAATGATGTTTGTTCGAGTGGAAGTGAAACGGGCTAGGCCCAAAGGCTGCGGTTGGAGGTCTGTCGATCCAACTAGGTTATTTTCAATTTTCCACATGCGGAGGATGGGAAATGAGTTCGAAACAATACTGACGAGGGTACAGTGGGTTGTGAACCAAAGGGATCCTGATGAACGGTCTCAAACAGGAGCACAGCAAACCATGTCTGAACCAGATGGCGGAAAGAAAACAATCTATCAATGGAGTTGATGGCCCATGCGCACTATCACCAAAAGGAGGAGTCACCTTACCTTTTGACTGGAAAAGACTTCTTCGAAGAAAAACAACTTGCAAACATCTGGACCCAACACTAGATGGCAGGAGAATGCAAAGCATGTGTATCTACAGCACACATGCCTCGAACATAACATTCCTAGAGGAAGAAAACCTACCTGGAAACGTCCTGCATCAAGTACCACCATTTTGGGGTTCATAGAATTATGTGGATCACTGTCTTGAAGAGGTAAATGGGCATCCGAAAGTGGGATTTCATAAAGCGGTGCCAAAGCACTGCTAATGCAGTACCTAAAGTAAAAAAAAAAAAAAAGTATCTCAAGTATGTGAAAAATAATCCAGACAATTAGAATTTAAACATTTAAAACAATTACTGATGTAGATCACAACATACTCTTTAGAAATGAAACAAAAGTTTTGTACCTTTTAAGTCTAGCTATTTTAGTCCATAAGTAGTTTCATATAAGAAAATAATGGGAGCTTTGAATCAAGGGCTTTAAAGATTAGAACGTTTACAATCTGTGACCATTGTCTGCAATTAAAAGTTAAATGGAAAAACAAGCATTAGCATAAACTTGTCTCGCTTTTTAGCAGGGAAAGGGCTTGGTTATTAATGGACAGGCTTGCATGGGGTTGGACGTGGGCATGTGAAGAAGCGGAAATAGTGTGCCCCTGCCTGAAGGTCTTCCCTGTAAGTTCTGCAGACTTAACTGTCGGAACACTCAACAGTCTTGCATGTGCACTGAAGTGTTTTCTGTGACCTGTATTGTGACCCAGAGCACAGCTCTGTGGTCTGGATGGTGTCTACCATCAGCTCCTTAGGCTGCAGATGACTGGCATTCGCGGCAGCAAGACTGTACTGCAGGGCTGTCCTTTTAAGGTCGAGCCTAGCAGCAGCGCGCACGTCCTGCTCGCTCTGCGAGACTGCTTTAGTAGAGTATGGGAGAGAAGCTGCGCCCACTCTCCTACCATATTTTTTATTGGCTTGTGTCATTGTCTTTCGTAAATGCTGCTTTCGGATTCGTTAAAAGGCTTGTTAGTCCCTCCTTAGGACGGCGTTGTCTTCACATGTACCCTCATGGCGACTGGCCCCTTTACTTTGGTTGTTTCACGGGACCTGTTATTTAGTCTGTAAGCACTATTTACTTTATTGAGTTTCTCTTTCTGCAGGTTGGACATGCGCTGCTTCAGCTGAAACCGCTTGTGCTTTTTTAAGCAGCACGGCCGCCCCCGTAACACGGGCGCCTGCTTTCAATCACTAACCCGGCATTAACTCGTGTCTGTTTCAACCCCCCTCTCCCCAAGTAAAATGGATTTAGAAATGATTAGCAAATTAAGTCATGTGAATTACAGGTAGCACATAATCCTGTGCTAATGGGCTGAAGCGGACAACAGCACATCTGTGTTACATGTCATCTGTACTAAACCCACCTGACGGGTTGTTTTCAAAAGCCTGTTTATTAACACCACCACCAATAGCACCACTACCACCTCCACCATTACCACCACCACCACCACCACCATTACCACCACCACCACCACCACCATTACCACCACCACCACCAATACCACCAATACCAATACAACCACCAATACCAATACCACCACAACCACCAATACCACCACCACCACCAATACCACCACCACCACCACCAACACCAATACCACCAACACCAATACCACCAACACCAATACCACCACCACCAATACCAATACCACCACCACCACCAATACCACCATTACCACCACCACTCCCACCACCAATACCACCAATACCACCCCCACCACCACCAATACCACCCCCACCACCAATGCCACCACCACCAATACCCCCACCACCAATACCCCCCACCACCAATACCACCACCAATACCAATGCCACCACCACCAATACCAGTACCACCATCAATACCGCCATCACCACGACCAATGCCACCGCCACCAATGCCACCACCAATACCAATACCACCAATACCCCCACCCCCAATAACCCCACCACCAATAACCCCACCACCAATACCACCACCAATAACCCCACCACCAATACCACCACCACCACCGCCACCACCAATGCCACCACCAATACCAGTGCCACCACCAATACCAATATCACCAATATCGCCACCACCAATACCACCACCACCAATGCCACCACCACCTCAGCGCCTCTCGCTCACTAGTAATAGCAGGGGCACTGTACGAGGCCGTAGCTGCAACCGAGACCATCCCTCCCTCCATGCAAGCCTGCCATAATGCATAGCGCGCCCTGCACCAGGAGGTTAAGCCAGGGCCCTACTACAGCTGGAGTGTTTTTTAGGTCGAGCGCGAGCCAGCGTGCAAGCGCTGCTCTGCGAAGAGCTGGGGTAGTTAACTACGGAGAACATCATGAGACTCCAGCTCTATCTCCAGCTCAGAGACAGAATCTTGGACGGAGAAGGCCTTTTCTTCTTCTGCTGTTGACGCTTCCATTTCTTCCTGTTCGATATGTTCTCTGAAGATATCGGGTGTTTCTACAATGTTTTGTCACTGCATTTCTTTCCGTCAAGCCCGGCGGTCTCAGAGGGTCTTTTTCGAGCGAAATGAGCGTCAGACGTCACAGTCTTCTTCCTTGTGCACCGGAGAGAGGCACAGGTTACAGACTTTGTCAAGGTCGGTGTGCGGATATTTGGAGTGGCACCGAGGGCAGAGTTGGAACGGACTCCATTTCATCGGCAGATTACTAAATGTTTGTTCGAGTGGAAGTGAAACAAACGGGCTAGGCCCGAAGGCCACGGTTGGAGGTCTGTAGATCCAACTAGGAGGTTATTTTCAATTTGCCACACGCGGAGGATGGGAAATGCGTTCGAAACAATACTGACGAGGGTACAGTGGGTTGTGAACCAAAGGGACTCCGACATGAACTTGTCAGCAAAGCTTGCTGCAGTAAACCACGTGGAATCTTAAGTTCACAAGTTGAAATTCTGACAGAATAGTTAGTGTTTGCCTTCCATCTTTCTGGTACTAAAAAAAGACTATCGCCGAGTTCACTGGTAGCAACACTGGGTGGATAAGTGCATGAGTGGTTACAGCCAGCTGCTGCATAGAAGCTGTGGAGTGAGGCCTCATTCACACACCAGCAGGAAAACCTCAGGTGCAAGGTCTGCAGCCACCAGCATAAGAGGAGCTCAGACGTGCAGGCGAAACCGGAATCACCATACACTAGAACGAAGAAACAAGACAGAGGGGCTGGGACTGCGAAGGGAAGCTGAGCATCCCTCAACCCCACCCCCATGTGTCTACAGGACTTTGGCAACGGCCAAAGCAACCAGTCTACCGGCGTCAATCAGGAGAGGAGGCCCTGGGAGCATGGAAGCGAGAGCTTTCCATGGAAACAAGCATTTACAATGCAATAGGTCTCGCATTTACGCGAGTTTGAGCTATTTGCATTGTAAATGGCAATGCCTTTTATTTTTGTTTTAAAAACCAAAACACAAATAAAAGGCATTGCCATTTACAATGCAAATAGCTCAAACTCGCGTAAATGCGAAACCTATTGAATTGCAAATGCTTATTAGGCCAAAGATAGCAATGACATTACGCAATGCCACACTGCACACTCAAATCACGGAGAGGGTAGGAAATAGGCCCCCCCTCCCGCTTTTCCTCCTGAGTCGCGACAGTGTAATCACAGAGCGAAAGGTGTTGGAGCGCTTTGTTAGTGTTTATAGCTCGGATAATATGCAACTCACTTGACACTTTGTGTCTGTGTAATTTACAACACTTACACATTCTTCACTGCATTATTTATCACTACTTTGAAGACGTCGCAGGCCGGTCTCTCCCTCTATTTACAATCTAACAAGCGGTCGAGAAGGCCCTTTATTGCAATGCAATAGGTCTCGCATTTGCGAGACTAAGCTATTAATATTGTAAATGACAATGCCTTTTATTTAGGTTTTAAAACCCAAAACAAATAAAAAGGCATTGTCATTTACAATGCCAATAGCTCAAACTCGCATGAATGCGAGACCTATAGCATTGCAAATGCTTGTTCTCAGTCTCCGACAGGTAAGGTCACTTACCCACCTCAGACATTGGTTTTAAAATTGGTCTACCAGTCCCTGCAATCAGGTTAGTTGCCCATCCATGTGCTCCATGTGTATACATTACTGTTGTGTGTAGAGGATGTGTGGCACACGTTGCTGTAGCCAAATAGAAATCCATTATGTATTTCCTACGTCTACGTGGTAAGTAAGGAGGAAGATTGGAGAGAGACCCCAAAAAGCAATGTGAATTGCAATGTTTCTTCAGGACATTTGACGTATCCTCTGCAGAGGGTCACATGTTTGGTTGTGGAGGAGAGGAGACAGAAAGCCCCACTGAAGAACAAGATTTTCTCCCTGCCCTTTCCTGGACTGGCTAGCAACAACAGGTTAGCAGGTAGTTAAGTGGGGCAACCTCCATTTTAGGTACCCTTGTTTTCGGTCTCTCCGGACAGAACACGAACAGCTTTACCCCACCTTCCAGCTAGCAGCTTACAAAGACCATGGGTGCTGAGTCGGAGTGGAATGAGCAAAAGGATCAGAACAGCCCACAACAGATTTTAGACGACTGTTGGAATACAGATCTATCAACAACGTTGGTATAAAGATGAGGCAGAGACTTCCAGCCAATGCAGCAAGATTTCTCTACCATAATCCGGGGAAACACTATTTATTTATAAAGTTTTATATAGCGCGAACGTGACCCACGAGGGTATCAGAGCGCTTTACAGTATACAGTATAAAACAGACGGATGAGGTAGTATACAAGCATTTGAAAAGTGTCATTACGAACAAAAGAGATGTATAATACATGGATAACAAACATAGGTGACCAGGAATCAGCAGGGCATTGCACAATATACAGTTATTGAGCATTAGGTGGTTGTGCTTATAAACATACATATAATATACTCCTTCGATTCACCATGGGCATACAGTATATGGATAATATAGGAGACCCGAGGCCAAATAGGCTTTAAACTAAATACAGTTATTGAGCATTAAGTGACTGTGGTAATAATCTTACATATAATAATCTCATTCATTCCACCGGAGGTAGGCAATGATATGCGGATCGTACAGGTGACTCAGTGTCAGCCTAGAGTTAAGACTTAGGACGTGGATTTGTTCATTAGTAGTATTTTTACTTCTTTTTTGAATGCGGTAAAGGAAGAGATTCCACGCACCACTGGAGGTAGGGAGTTCCAAATCTTTGGTACAATCCCTGAGAAAGCTCTGCAACCAGTTCTCTTCTTATGGAAGGATTGTGGTTTCAGAAGTAAAGTACTCGTACTTCGAAGTTGTCTGCAACCTCCCGACCTTTCTAGCTTTAGAGCTAAGTAGCTGGGTGTATTATGAAGTGCTTTATGGGTCATGCAGGCAACCTTTAGGAGTATTCTTGCCTCGTAAGGCAGCCAGTTCAGGGCTTTCAGGGTCGGAGAGATGTGGCTACTTCTTTTAGTTCCTGATACCAGTCTAGCCGCAGCATTAAGTGATGCCCTGAGCGGAGCCAGCTTGTATTTGGGAGACCGCAAAGAGTGGTGCTTCCATAGTCTAATCTTGGTAGCACTAGGGCTTGCACTACCATTTTTAGGTCGGCCTGAGGGAGGAAGGGTTTGAGTTTCCTTAGTATACTCAGCTTGTGATTAGCTCCCTTGGTGGCATTAGAGATGTGCGACTGCATGATTCAGGTGTTTATCTATGGTGATTCCTAGGGATTTTGCTGAGTCATTGATGAGGGAGCACAGTCAAAGGAGGTTAGGTGTTTTAACCATAGGTCTATCTTAGGTGTGTGGTTCGGTGGAGAGATGAGAATGAATTCCGTTTTTTGGTATTCAGCATGAGGTGGTTGTTAGTGAGCCAGCTTTGCGTGTTCAGTAGAATAGTGTTGAGGGAAATGAAGTCTTCTGGAGTGGAGATTTTCAAATACAGTTGGGTGTCGTCCGCATACAGGTGATATAGAATGTTCGCTGATTTCAGTGCGTTCGCCAAAGGTTCCATTAGTAGGTTGAAAAGAATGGGTGATAAGGCGGATCCCTGAGGGAAACCCAGGGTGACCACGGAGGGTTGCGAGAGTGAGTTCTTCATCTTGATTCTTTGTGTTCTATTATTTAGGAAGGAGGAGAACCATTGCAACACTGTGCCCGATAGGCCCATCCTTCGTTCCAATAGGGACAAAAGGTTGTCATGCTTGACCGTATCGAAGGCGGAGGATAAGTCGAGGAGTATCATTAGGCATGACTCGCTGCGGTCAAGCATTTTTAGTATGTCGTCCATAATGTGTGTGAGTGCAGATTCTGTGCTGTGACCTTGACGGAAGCCAGATTGGTGACTGTCTAAGAGGTTGTAATTCTCAATATGGTTGCATAATTGAATTTGTACACATTTCTCCAGCAGTTTCGCCAAAGTGGGGATGTTGGATATAGGGCGGTAGTTGTTGAGATCAGATGGGGGTGGCGTCAGGTTTCTTTAGTATAGGTGTGACCTGCCCAATTTTAAGACAGTCCGGAATGGCGCCTTGTCTCAGAGGCGTTTACAATTTTTGCCCATAGCGGTAGAATAGTTTTTAACATTTTGAATAGGGCAGGAGGCAGGGGGTCAGAGAAGTGGTTGGAGGGGTTGATTGCTTGAAGAGTGTTATCGATTATTTGTTGAGAGATTGGCGAGAAGGTGTGCCATGAGGCATTGTTTTTTGTGACTTCGCCTGGAATATTAAAATGGACTTCGAGAAGAGCGCCCCATTTAGTATCTTGGGCCATAGATTGTGGGAGGGCCTTCTTGGATTGGATGTCGAGCTCGATGGCCTTAGTCTTTTCGCGGAAGAAATTGGCAAGCACATCACAGGTAGGTGTAGCCAGGTCATTTAGTTGCCTAGAGTTAGTCGTGTTGCATGCTTGTTGCTTGACGATTTCAAAGAGTTTTTTGGGACGGTTGATTGCTTGGTTCAGCTGGGTTCTGAAAAAGTCTGCCTTTGCCTTAAGAATCTTCCTGTTGTACGAGTTCCTTAACCTTCTAAGGCGATCAAGGTTATCAGTGGTGGGTGCTGATTTCCATAGTCGCTCCGCAACTCTTAGCTGGCGTCGCTCTGAGTTCAGGGTCTCATTGAACCAAGGTTTGGAAATTTTGGAGGAGACGTTTTTTTCTTGGAGGGGCGCTGTAGAGTCCAGGATTTCAAGCAAAGTGGAATTGTAGAAGGTTTTGAGGTCATGTACATCAGTCATGTCCGTCATGTGGGTCAGGGCGGAGTTGCATCGACGATTGCTTTAAACGCAAGCATTGCAAGGGTGTGGCCCAGGAGCCCCTAGGTGTTTCAAGAACATGGACAGAATAGTGGCTCCCTGCGATCAGACAATCTAGAAGAGTTCAAATCTACATAGGTCCTATGTGGAGCAGAGCACCAAGAAACTACTATAAAAGACGACTCTAGACCACAATCTGTGGTCTTCCTGAACAGAGAAAATCCTCCGTTGATGGGGCAGCCTGGACCTATACTTGAGTTCTCACTGTTAGGACCATGTCTGGGGCACCTAGTTCATTTGGATGGTGGGTTTTGCTACTGGGCCCAGGCAAGAACTAAAACTGCAAGAAATGCAGAGACATGAGCACTGCAACTCTGATGCTGCCCCCTTAATTGATGCTGGTACTGTCTCCACACACTTGGTTCACCATGCCGGGGCCATAGATACTGGCCGGACACAAGGTGGGTAGGCCGAAGATGCTACCCTCTGCACTACAGCGCTGCCATGGCGACCAGGGGAGAGTGCACTAGACAACAACCTAGACAACCATGAACTTCCATGCATCCCGCATCCCTGGGAAAATACCAGGCAGATTGTCTAGCCAGTAAAGGAATATGTTATGTACCCATTAAGCATCTGTTCTTGGCATGTAGAGCTGTAGATTCACATGCTTTGCATACTCCTGCCATCTAGTGTTGGGTCCGGATGTTTGCAAGTTGTTTTTCTTCGAAGAAGTCTTTCCAGTCACAAGGTAAGGTGACTCCTCCTTTCGGTGATAGTGAGCATGGGCATTGACTCCATCGTTAGATTGTTTTCCCACAAGAGGGTGAGAATGGAGTGAGTGTAGTAAAGAGATGTCCATGTGTATGCAACGTAAATAATGAGAACTGCAACAACTACAGACATCCGGGGAGGTGGGCGGGCGCATGTGAATCTACAGCTCTACATGCAGAACAGATGCTTACTGGGTAAGTAACAATCCGTTCGAGGTATGTGTGCTGTAGATACACATGCTTTGCATAGATTATATAGCAGTATTCTCCCAAAGCGGTGGCTACCCAGTAGATGTTGCAGTTGTTTGAAAAAGGGTTTTTAGCACTGCTTGCCCTACATTGGCCTGATAATACATCCACACAATAGTGTTTGGTAAATGTGTGTGGTGTAGACCATGTTGCTGTCTTACACATGTCAGCTATAGCAATGTTGCCTAAAAGGGCCATAGATGCCCCTATTTTGCAAGTGGAATGCACTCCAGAGGGTATAAAGTTCGTTTAGCTTTTGCATAGCAAGTTTGAATGCACTTAACAAGCCATGTTAAAATACTAGATTTAGAGATAGGATTGCCCTTCTGAGGTGGTGCAAATGCAACAAACAGTTGCTTTGTTTTACGAAAATCTTTGTCCTTTCGATATAATACAATAACGCTCTTCTGACATCAAGTGTGTGAAGAGCTCGTTCTGCTACAGAATCAGGCTGAGGGAAGAACACAGGTAACTCAACTGATTGGTTAAGGTGAAAAGTAGAAACTACTTAAGGGATGAATTTTGGGTTTGTGCGAAGAACTACCCTATCTTTATGAAGCTGAAAGAGTGTTCTTCTAAGGTTAATGCCTGTAGCTCACAAACTCTCCATAATGAAGTGATTGCAATGAGAAAGGCAACCTTCCATGAGAGGAACTGTAAAGGACAATTGTGTAATGGTTCAAAGGGTGGACCCATGAGTCTTGTAAGTACAATCTTGAGATTCCATAACATGCCGGAGGTTTTCTGTGTGTAATTACTCTTTTTAAGCCTTTCATAAAGGCTTTCATCACAGGGACTTTGAACTAAGATAAATGCTGTCTGCAAATATGCAGCTACTGCTGCAAGGTGCAATCAAATAGATTTGTAAGCTAGATTAGTTGCTGTAGGTGCAGAAGGTAACAATGTTTTGAACAGAAGCATCTAGAGGATTCATCTTGCTATTACAATAGATAAATTGCTTCCATTTTGCTGCATAACAAGCTCTGGCAGTGGGCTTTCTTGCTTCTTTTAGAATGGTCATACAGTTTGGTGGTAAATTTAAGTATCCAAACTATGACTTCAGGAGCGAAATCGCTATATTGAGCTCCTTGGGGTTTGGGTGTCTGACTTCTCCACGGTTCTGAGTGAGAAGGCTGGAATTGTGGTGCAGCTTTTGATGTGGAACTACTGAAAGTTCCAAAAGTGTGGTGTACCATGGTTGAGGGGCCCATGTGGGAGCCACCAAAATCAGTGTGAGCGATGTTCGCCTTAGTTTTTAAACCAGAAACGGAAGGAGTGGGAGAGGCGGAAAAATGTTGGCAAATATCTTTGACCAATTGATCCATAGGGATTGCCTTTGGAGTGTGGGAACCTGGAGGCGCAGTTTGGGCATTTTGTGTTGTCAACTGTGGCGAACAGATCTATTTGTGGGAATCCCCATTTTTGAAAGTATGGAAGGAGAACTTGGGGATGAAGTTCCCACTCGTGTATTTGCTGCCTCCTTCTGGTGAGGAGGTAGGCAATCTGATTGTTGACTCCTGGAAGGTGTTCTGCCAGAAGATGAATTTTGTGATGAATTTCCCAGCTGCAGATGTCTGAGAGAGGCGCGACAGCTGGTGAGTGTGTCCGGTGTCCCCCCCCTTGTTTTTGTACATAGCTGTCATGTTGTCTGTACGAACTAGGACAACTTTGCCTACGAGAGGAGACTAAAAAGCTTTAAGCGCTAGAAATACTGCTAGAAGCTCTAGATAGTGGATGTGGAGACTTTTGTGCTTGTTGTCCCAGAGACCCTGAATTGTGTAATAGCGGAGATGGGCACCCCAGCCTGTGAGAGATGCGTCCGTTGTTAGCACGATCTGTGAAAAGGGTCGATGAAGGGCCGCCCTTTTGATGAATTTTGTGGGTTCCACCACTCCAGAGAGCGATGGGTGCGGCTGTCTCCCAACACTAGATCTGTTAATTGACCCTGTGACTGATTCCACTGACGTGCTAAGCATCCCTCTAGAGAACGCATGTGTAGTCTTGTGTGAGGTACTATTGCGGGTAACAGGAGCGGCGAAAGGAACCTCTATTTGATGGAGACTGGAGCGCTCCCAAGGACTTTGCCACTTCAGTGTCCTTTTTCATTCACTCTAAAGCCTGATCGACTTTAGGACCAAACAGTTGTTGCTTGTTAAAAGGGGCGTTTAAAATGGATTGCTGAACCTAGGTTCATTTTTTTTTTTTTTAAACAAATTTTATTAATTTTCCGTTCTATACCGTTGCTGTCATACAGATATGTATACATACAGGTCCAAGTTTGATTATTTAACATTGGCTATGATTTTTTCAGTGTCTATTACTAAACAAAAAAAAACAAAAAATGTTATACATTAGTGCAGGGTTATACCTTTCCACACTGCATTTGTGACCTGTTTGCTGGTGTCCATATTCATTTCTAGAATACAGCTATCTTGGCACAACTTCACTGTATAGTACATGCATTCATTCTGTTTTAATATCAAACATTACAATAAACAACTCCCCCCTCCCTCCACCCTGCGCACTCAGCCAAACTATGAGTCAATTATTATAACACCTTATTTGTGTATCCTCCCTTAATCTGGTTATTTTACATCCATCTCTTTGTCTACAGGTAGAGTTGCTTTACCTGCTTTCCACAACCTCTGGTGTTGTGCAGCCTGCCCAATACATCTCCATGCCTCGCACTGGATTCTTCCAATACTTTAAATTATAGGTATCTCATTTGCTATAAGCTCTTCTAACATTACATTCCACTCCGAGATAGGTTTTTTTCGCAGACCTCTATTTTCCTCTCTTTGTAACTCTATGCTTTCCGCTCTGCCCCATCTAACCATCTCGTTAAACCAGTCTGACGCTGCTGGTGCTGTCCTCGCCTTCCATCTCATGGTGATCGACCTCTTTGCTAGTATCAGTGCCAAATTAACAAATCTATATGTGGGATTTCCACTTTTGGGCTGAGGACTAAGTCCTAGGATGTATCTCTCCAACGAAATTTCCTTTCGTTCTGGGGCCACTGTGTTTAGCATGGTGGTTATTGCTGACCAATAGGGTCTCAGTCTGGGACAGGTCCATATCATATGTAATAATCCTGCTGCAGTTTCCTGACATCTTGGGCATGTATCAATGGTATCTGGGAACATCTTACTTAATCTGTGCGGGGTCAAATATGCACGGTGTGGTATCATCAGCTGGATAAATTTAAATTTCGGATTGCGTGATACTTTCCTCGGATGTTCAAGTATGATACCCCATTCCTTATCAGTTAATTCCCTTCCTATATCTGTGTTCCATTTATCTCTGAGTGCTTGCAGTGGGATTGCTGTGTGTGCTCTGATTCCATGTGACAACCATTTAATCAAATGGGATCCATTCCCCATCATATATTGCATACGTACTAATTCGTGCATGTGGGGCTCTGCTCCTTCTGGTGTCCACGTAGATCGCAGGTATCTCGCTATGTTGGCATATAAAAGGAACTGGGTGTCCGGTACCCCCTGCTCCCTCACAAAGGTGTCATGATTCATTAGCACACCATCTGCAAATAGCATCCCTATTGAGTCCACTCCCGCCTCCAACCATGTATGTATATGCCTTTGTGTCACTGTTTCTAGAGGCAGAGGCAGACCCAGCAGCGGTATATTAGGGGAATAGGGAGTCCGGCCCTTGGTATATTGCAGCGCCCGTCTCCAGTATTGTAACGCCACCTGTAGTAATGGAGGCGCGGTTTTGGGTATTTTGCTATGTGGTAACAAAAGTGTATGTAGCACACCTCTTTCCCAATTACGTCGTGACATATCTATCTCGTATAAATTACGCCCCGCAATCCAGTACGCCAACCACTGTAGCTGTCCTGCATAGCAATATGTTCTAAAATCTGGGGCGCTCAGCCCCCATGTCTAGTATCTAATTGAAGCTTTGCCAATCCAATTCTCCGTCTCCCGTGTCCCCAGATCAATTCTATCAGCAGCGTATCTAGTGTTTGAAAAACCTTCATAGGTAGTACTATCGGCAAATTCGTAAAATAATATAGCAGCCTGGGGAGCATCACCATCTTGGCGATAGCAACCCTGCCCGCCACTGATAGTGGTAGGGATGTCAAGAACTTTACCTGTGTTCTAAGTGTGTTAATTGCCCGCATTATGTTGCCATCCACTATGTCCTCCTTCTCCTGTAGATGTGGATCCCTAGATATTTAAACGTAACTGGCGCCATCTGGAATGTCCACCGCCCAAATTGTAGGGGGGCGAGTTGTGTGCAGTCCATGAATGAGTATGCATAGGACTTGGAGCATTAATAGCGAGACCCGACAAGTGTTGGAACCTATCAAACATGTCTGATATTGTTGTGTAATCAGTTCCCAAGTTTCCGAAATAGAGTATTATATCATCCGCATATGCTGATATAATATGCCAGTCCGCCCCCACAGATATGCCATGCTGCCTCGCTTGAGTGCGTATTTTTGCGAGAAGTGGTTCCAATGCGAGGATAAATATTAAGGGTGATAGTGGGCACCCCTGCCTCGTACCCCTGTTCACCACATATTGCTCAGATATATGCGTGCCTGTACGTGTTCGTGCCGTGGGGTTAGTATATAATAAAGTCACCCATTTGGTGTAATTATCTGGAATACCAAATTTTGGTAGAGTATATAGCATGTAGCCCCACTGTAGTGAATCAAAAGCCTGTCTCAGATCCAGCGATATACAGCCCTGCGTGTGCTTGTTCGGATGTGGCTGTGTCATCAATTGATGCAGTCTACGGATATTGAGGGCAGTGCTCCTGCCCGGTACAAACCCACATTGATCAACATGTATCAATTGTGGTATAAGCTGTTGAATCCGGTTAGCCAATAATTTACTTAAAATCTTGTAGTCCGTATTCAGCAATGAGAGGGGTCTGTATCCTGACAATTCTGTACTGTTCCGACCTGGTTTAAGGAGGGAAACCACCAACGCCTGTAGCGTAGAATCGGGCAGTGAGCCGGATTCCAATGACGCACAGTACAGCTGTTTGAGGTGTGGGACTAGTAACGTCTTATATTGTGCATAAAATTCTACTGGCAAACCATCCATCCCTGGTGTTTTATTTCTAGGTAGTGCCTTAATTGCTGCGTTTATTTCTGCATCCGTTATTGGTTTATCTAGTTCTTCTTTGTGATCTGCCGCTAATTGTGGCAGTTGTAGTCCCTCAAAAACATACCCCATACTCATTGTCGTTCAGTTCTGGCGGAGCCGCGTATAGCGTCTCATAATAGGACTTGAAGGCCTTATTAATTTCTAGTTGTGTGTTGATCGTGTTTCCTTCCTGTGTAGTAACTTCTAAAATGGGGGTCATCGGCGGTGCATTTCTAATAATCCTGGCAAGGAGTGGGCCTGCCCTATCCGCCTCAGCATGTTGCTTTTGCGTGTATAGGCGGTAATCCACTACTCTGAGCTCTTCCAGCAATTCCGCGTGCCGCATATGCGCTTCATGTAGCTCCTCTGCATGTGTCTCCCCATCTACTGCTGCCTGTTCCAGTCCACCCAGCTTACTTTCAACGTCTGTGAGGCTAGCTACAAGGGCTACACGAGCCCCTACTCTTATACTAATTGCCACTCCTCTCACCACTGTCTTAAACGCGTCCCATTCTATCTGCCGAGAACTAGCAGTATTTGCGTTTTCTGCAAAGTAATTGGTAATGGTTTTAGAAAGGGCATCGCGAAACACTGAGTCCTCCAATAAAGCAGGTTGGAGTTTCCAAGTCGGGATTGGAGTGGGTGATTTGCCCCAGCACAACGTTACTTCTAGTGGATTATGATCGGATAGTGTTTTCCCTATATATGTAGCATCCACTACGTCTTGTGCCAGTCCTAATGAGCTAAATATCCTGTCGATTCGTGTATGCAAACCATGTGGCGGCGAGAAAAAGGAGTATTCTCTGCTTGCAGGATGGAGTGTGCGCCAAACGTCAACTATATTCCAGCCCGCTGCCCAACCCTTCAGCGCCGCTGCCCGCTTGTTAGCACTTGTACCTTGGAGTGGCGGGTGTGATCTATCTAGCCCCACATCCAATACTGCGTTAAAATCTCCCCCAATTACCCACGGGTATTCTTCCCAACCCACCAGGGTTGTGGAGATGACATCCAGAAATTTATCTTGCTCTGAATTGGGTGCATATACACTCCCCAGCATTATGTGTTTCCCATCCAACACACCCAACAAGAACACATCTTCCCTGCACATCCACTCTTTGGTCCACCAGTGTGAAAGGGGTGCCGTTGCGTATCCATATCGCTGCTCCGCATGCAAACGCAGAGTAAGCTGTATAGTATAGTTGCCCCCTCCATTTCTTTTGCAGCTTAGTGGCTTCTGCTGTGGTAAGGTGTGACTCCTGCAGTAAAGCTATATGTACCTTTCTACGGTTGAGCTGAGCTAATATTCTATGTCTTTTGTGTATTGAGCCTAGGCCCCTCACATTCCAAGAGGCGGAGACATACCTACTAGGCTGCGACATCCTCCTGTAGGCAGTGGTGTATTATTCGATATGACATCCTATTCGGTTGGGAGGATAAGAGTGTGAGTCTGAGTTCGCATGAAACTTCCCCAACAAAACTCCCAATTCGTGGTTCCCCCATATAACTTTAGAGGACCAAACTATACGCAGAAATTTAACAATAAAACTAACAAAGCTAAAACACAATGCAGTCGCCACAGGGGGTGGGAACCGCCACACTACTTCTGCGCATCTATGGACACGCCACTGAAACCTTCAACGAGCTCCGGCTTAATCCCCATTAATGTAGAAACAGAGGGGCATAAGAATTATTGTACATTACAAATTAAACACTCTTACTCATCTGACCACAGCATACACAGTTCCAATAGGATCGACTATCTTCAGAAGTCATTTGCAGACTGTGCAGTCACAACCGGGAACAGCGCAAGGCTGCTCTCCGAATCAGATTGGACCTCTGGTTCCTCGGATGAGTCCACCGTTTCAGCGACTGACATTGTATCTTGGTCCAACAATGTCGCTGCAGTCCATAAAGCGTCTTTTTGGCTTGCTGCAATTTGGTTCTCTGTTGGACTGACGTGTGGGTTGCGCCCCGAGTGCGGAAATGTGCCAATTTTGGTGCTACGGAGTATATGCGGCGGTGATTTGTGTTGACTGCAGCCCTGCGACCCGGTCTGTGTCGAATTTGGGGTAAGTGTTATTTCGGCCCATTCCATAGCGTCTTCCGGATTGTCAAAGAACAGCGATTTTTGATGGTATATAATCTTCAGGCGTGCCGGGTACAGCATAGCATATTTCAGATTGTGCGTTTGTAATGTTTTCTTCACTTCCCTGAAAGTATTTCTTGCCCTCTGAACTGCCAGCGTAAAGTCCGGATAGATAGAGATTCTCGTATTCTCGAATTGTAGCGGCGCGCGTTCTCTGGCTGCGCGCAGAATTGTGTCCCTATCTTTGTAATTTAGGATTCTTGCAATGATCGGCCTGGGTGGTGCCCCCGGCCGCGGTGGTCTGGCTGGGACTCTATGGGCTCTCTCCACACTATACATTTCAGACAACCCCACCAGTGCTACCTGTTCCTTCAGCCATCTCTCAACGAATTGGGTTGGGTTGGTACCTTCACTTTTCTCTGGAATACCCAAGAGTCTCACATTGTTGCGGCGGGACCTTCCTTCCGCGTCGTCCACTTTGTCTTGCAACTCCTTGAGTTGGCGCTGGAGCTGTTCTAAACTGGAGGTGGTGGTCGTTTGTTGCGGTACTAGATCATTTAATATTATTTGGTGGTTTTTAACTTTATCCGCCAGTTTGGCATGGTCTGCTCGTAGGAGAGTAAAATTGGTAGTCAATGTTCCTATTTGTGCCTCGATTGCCGTTCTTGAGTCCCGTATTTCCTTTAGTATCAAGTCTAATTTATCACCTTGAGTCGCACTGGCCGTGGGCGGCATCGTATCTCGCTCACTGCTTTGGGTCGAGTCTTTGTGCATAGCATTATCTGTGTCCTCCACGGGGGGGTCCTGTTGCTTCGTTTTTGGTCTTCCCATTGTATGTTAGTTCCGATTAGTGTCCACACTCTCAAGCCGCAGTAGCGCTAACCGCGCGGTATCTCAGTACTCCCGTTTGTAGTTTATAGTCTGCCAAGTATCTGTGTTTGCGTTTATTTCCTCATTCTTGTTAGGAGCAGCACTCTCTTGTTGACAAAAGTGTCCAGTTGCGGGCCACTGAACCTGATCCGGATCGCCGCTGTCTAATCCACCGCCGCCGCAGCAGCAGCAATTTCGTACAATCTGTATTACGCCTTAGTAGTGCATCCGGCCGCCCGCCCCAGTGACCGTAGCTGCACCGCGCACTGATCTATCCATCTGCCAACGCTCTGCGCCTGTTGGTCTTCACAGGCCCTAACAAGTTCCGTCAGTATTCATCAGTTTACACTGTCTCCGGGTTCAGTCCGCCTATGTGTCTCTGCGACTCCAACCCAGCCTGCTCTTGTTGGCGCGTTTTGGCGCCTATAGCACCACACCCATGCGACGACCTCGTACTTCCAGGGGGGGGGGGCACTATATCGTGCATACACTTTGCATTGAGAGCCCTTTAAGTCCACCTCTTATTTTGTGTTATTCCCCCAACAGTAAGTGTATAGACCAGCAGACTGCCTCATGGCTTGCTATTTCATTAAGTGTCGGCCACTTTTAATACTAAACACTAATTGACTGGCCGTGTTGGGATCGCATCTCTACCCATCTGTGGAATCATCCGCCACACCGGTATTTAGTTCCACAATCCCCTGCATGCATCCACAGCAACAGTCCGGTTGCCGGTGCTCATTTAAGCAACCCAGCGTCACATCCTTCCCGGTGGGGATCAAAGAACAGCACAGCTTGTGGGCGCAAGAGTTGTACCTCCCGTATATCGGGGCGACCCCCTCCTGTCCTCCAGTACGTTACTGCCAGCTAGACGCGCTATTTGCGTGTACCGTCCCTGCTTGTTTCATTCAGCTGCAGCAGCCGCATACAGGCAGTCGGCGGGGTGTCGTGTAGCAGCGCTCCAATCTCGCGCCGCTGTACCTCCGTTGCCTAGTAGGTGCCCGTTCTTTGGGAGTTTGGATTGTAGTTCACTCCAGTCTCACTGTGTCTGGCTCAGCTCCGGGGGTCACAGCAGTACCGGGAGTCTTCCTCCGCCATCTTGGTATTTCAATCATGCTGCGCACGTCCTCTTACATTCGTTCTCCATGCCAGGGCGGTCCGTACCTTGTCTGATGTTCGATCACACGGCCAAGCTTTTCGTCTGCCTTGTCCGGCACTCTCCTTTCACGCAGTCAGCCTCCGTCGGATCGTTCCCCGCGTAGTCTCGGGTTCACGGATTCTCTGCGCCCGTCCCGGTCCAAAATCCCTCTCGTCTTCTCTCCGGGCACACTGTCGCTATTTTGACACGTTTTTTTTTTCTTCTTTTGTTCCCGAAGTGTTCCGCTGCTGGATGCGATGTCTGTGAGTCTGTAGTACCCCCTCGAGTAGCTTGTATTTAGGCTAGTGTCGGGGTTCTGCCTGGAGCTCTTCTATTTCGTGTCCGCCATACTTGGCTGGTAGCCACGCCCCCCCGCTGAACCTAGGTTTAAACCCTGAAATCCTAAGCCATGCATGCCGTCTGAGGAGAATGCTGGTATTTATCTCCCTAGCCAAGGGTGTCAGCGGCATCTAGAGCACATCTGATAGAAGAGTTAAAAATGAGTTTGCCCTCTTGAACTAACTCTTGTGCCTTGCTTTTGTGTTCGTCTGGGAGATATTGGAGCAGTTGCTCCATTTCATTCCAGTGTGCCTGGTCATACCTAGCTAGTAGGCCCTGTGTGTGTGTTTGCAATGCGCCAATGGTTGGCGGATTGAGCAGCCACTCGTTTCCCAGAGGCATCTATAAGTTTAGATTCCTTGTCTGGGGGAGGTGCATCACCAGATGTCTGTGAATTAGCCCTTTTGCGAGCATTGGAGACCACTGGGGAATCAAGAGGTAATTGTCCTTTGATGACCACAGGATCAGATGGACAAGGTTTATATTTTTTATCGACTCTGGGAGTTAAAATACATGCTCGCACAGGGTCTTTGAAAATGTTATCTGCATTTCTCATCATGCCCTTTAGCATAGGGAGTGGTTGACTTGACCTGTGTGTGGACTCAAGTGTTTCAAATGAAAAGTCTTCCTCTAAGGACTCTTTATGTAAGGCAATCCCATGGTACTGTGCTGCTCTAGCAATAAATTCTTGATAAGCCACATTATCGTCTGGTGGTGATGGCTTTGCGGGGTAAAGGTCTGGTTCAGTATCCAATGGAGGGTCAATGGTGTAATTGTTACATGGGTCTACAGGCAAATCAGTGTCTGTCATCAATATAATCTCCTTCAGGCTGTGTATGTGGAGATCCCCGAGGTGTTCTGTGTAAGGGATCCTGTGGTAAAGGTGGAGAAAGAGGTGGAGGGGATTGTGGGGCAGGATAAGCAGGGCTGGTAGCCATGTTCTTTTTTTATTCTTCAGAGGGATCTTATCTCTAGGGTCCTCTGAAGCAAGTTTGCGTTTGACTGGTGTTTTGGCAGAAATATGTCCTGTATCAGGATGGATATAGATCATCTTCTGTTTAGGATCCAATTTAGCCTTGAGATTGCCTAAAATTGGTTTGCGAGGCTCGGAGAGGCTGTCCTATGTTTTCGGCACCAAAACAGATTTGCTTTTGATAGCAGAAGGTTTCGGCTCCAAAGCATGTTTTTGTTTCGGAGTGGAGGGCTTTGGCACCGAACCAGATTTGTCCTTGGAAGCGGAGTGTTTCGGCTTCGAACCAGATCTGTCCTTCGAACCGGAGGGTTTCGGATCAGAGGATGATTTCGGACTCGGTCCCGAACCAGAAGTCTTAACGATTTGTTTCAGTGCCGAGCCAGAAGGCGGGGCAGCGGAAACATTGTCTCAGTGCCAACCTTGGCCAGAAGGCAGAGGTGGTGCTGTAGCCTTAAGTTTTTGGGAAACAGTTTTAGGGGGCAAGGGGTCTTCGGTACTCACAACACCCTGTCCCGGAGGCACGTCTTCATACTCCAAGTCGATCTCGAGTTCAGAATCTGACTCTGTGACGGAGATGGCCTCTTCTTCTGCTGCCGACGCTTCCACGTCTTCACGCTCGGAATCTTCGCTGAAGATGTCCGGAGTGTGTTGAATGCTTTGGTGCTGCATTTCACGTCGTCGGGTCCTACGATCACGAAGAGTTTTCTTCGACCGAAACGACTTACAGGCGTCGCAGTCTTCCTCCTTGTGCGCAGTTGATAGGCACAAGTTACAAACTTGATGTGGATTGGTGCAAGGGTACTTGGCGTTCCACTGATAGAATTGGAACATAGTTCGTTCCATCGGCTGAAGGGTGGGCCGACGCCGCTAGGCCCGAGGGCAGCCCCCGATGTTTCCGACCAAAGAAAGTATTTCCCGAACAATCTGATAATTAGAGAGTAGGGGGAACGCGTAGGAGAACAATACTGTCGAGGGTAAAGTGAATTGACCCCGAGGGGAACCCGAAGAACGGTTTCGAACCGGAGCGCAGCAATACACTTCCGAACCCGATGGCGGAAAGAAAATAATCGAACAATGGAGTTAATGCCCATGCGCACTATCACCGAAAGGAGGAGTCACCTTACCTCGTGACTGGAAAGACTTCTTAGAAGAAAAACAACTTGCAAACATCTGGACCCAACACTAGATGGCAGGAGTTTGCAAAGCATGGGTATCTACAGCACACATGCCTCGAACATAATGTTTTAGTTGACCATTGATACCACCAACCCCCAGAGTAAGCCTTGGGTGCTCGGCTTCACTACCCAGATGGACAAGTGCTAACTGGGTGTACATGTTGCACAGTATGGGGCTCAATAGTAAGATTAAGCCACAGGACACCAGTAGTAAAAGGATGAGATTGACACAATCTGTCAGACCTAGAACTCCTGAAAAGTTCCAAAGGGGTGAATTACAAAGAATTAATGGGCGAGTGACTTGGCGCATAGACAGATGAACTAATGAGTGAGCAGCAGCTTCAAGAGCAGACAATAGACTCCTGATGTAAACATCACTGTAGAAATCCACTCACTGATTGCCTTACCCATTTTCATCATCCTCTCATGCGGTCACATTCATTAAAAAAAAGTTACTTACCTGTACACTACAGTATATCTGTCAGATTCACATGCTTGAAGCTTCCCTATACCAGAGGTGGGAGTCCCACAATAAATACAAAAGTAGTATGCTGTTTGCAATACACAGCAAAGCTTAAACAAGTGACATTGTTGATCAATTCACATACTTTTCATAAGAACCAAACATCAGACAATAAGGATGCAGCTCCTGAATCACTTTTCCCCTCAAGGAGAGGGCCTCCAAACATCAGATTTCTTAGCACAAGTGTAAAGGTAAATGTTAGACTTGGCATCTTTTGGCGTGTTTCCCCTGACTTTTTGCTTTCTGACCTCCCGGTTTTTACTCTGTTTTTGCTGGTGTGATGATTCTGCGCACTTTCCTCACTGCGGTCCAGTGGGAAAGTGCAAGTGCTCCTGTATAAAATGTGTTATGGATTGGTGTTTCCATGATTGGCCTATTTGGTTTATGTGTCAGTCCCTTGTAAAGTGCACTGCGAGTGCCAGGGCCTATAGACCAAATGCTGTTGGTGGGCTGCAGCACTGGATTGTGCCACCCACGCAAACAGCCCGTAAAGTGTAACTCTGGCCTGCCATTGCAGAGCCTGTGCGCAGCCTGGGGCTGCCATGTCGACTTGGCAAGTGCACACACTTGCCAGTCCCTAAACCTTCCCTTTTCTACATGTTAGTCACCCCTAAGGTAGGCCCAAGGTACCCCTGTGGGCAGGGTGCGTTGTATGTGAAAGGTAGGACATGCCCTGGTGTGTGTGGCATGTCCTGATAGTGAATTACAGCCTATTTCGTTTTTCACTATTGCAAGGCTACCTGTTCCCCCTAGGCCAGAACGGGCAGTTTTGATTATTACAGCTTATAATCCTAACTGACCCCGGGAACATGGTAGAAATTCGAGTTTAGTATGCCTGGACTCAGAATGATAAAATGCAGCTTTTAGTAAGGTTGGTTTTAACATTCTGTGTTTGAAAATACCACTTTTAGAAAGTGGGTATTTTCTTGTCTAACCATCCAAGCCTGCCTCTGCGAGATTGTGTATTCCGTGTCTGGAATGTGAGTGACAGGGGCTGGGGGATGCCAGGAGACAGGGTGAGTCAGCGCAGGGCTGAATAGCCAGATCGACCTGTAGATGGGTGGGAGGGGTCGCACCTGGGCCCTGAATAGGACAGTGCCTTCCCTCCACAATGCTGGCTCCACCTCCTGTGGTGCGTCTGATGTCCCTGGCCTACTCACTGAAAGAAGGGACGGAGACTTGTCAACAAAGTGCTCCAGAACTGGTTTGGACTAGGCAAAGGCCTCTCTGCCTTCAGAGAACAAAGAAATTTGGGATATAAATATTGGGGCCCTGACCCCATAAATTGAGATCTCGCTGGAATCAAGGAACCTGCCAAGACGAAGAGCTGGAAGAGCTGCCAGGAGGAGTACTGCCCCGTTGCTGTGTTGTTGCTTTGTTGGGTTGGCCTGCAGTTGCTGCTTCTGTCTTGGGCAGTGAAAGGACTGGACTGAACTTTCTACAAACTTGTGCTGAGTATCTCCAAGGGCCAGGAACCGAGCTGGCCTCCTGTTAAGAAGTCTCAGGGACTACAAAGACTTCACAAGCCTCTGGGTACCGCTTCTGGAACGCTGTTTCAGTCGCCACAGAGGAAGGGAACTGCAACCGACTCCGTCAACCGAATCCATCCCTGGCCGGTGACCTGTTTGCACCGCAGACCGCATCGCCCCGCTTCGCATCGCAACCCTGGTCTCACAGTGGGCGACGTCCGACGCCGCCAACATCGAGCCGCTGCTTGCACCGTGACCTGTGGGCACCGCAGTTCGCATCAGCTTCACTGGGCCAGCCGGACCAGACCGACACTGTCGCTGCAACTGGCTCAAGAGTCGAGACCGCACCGCATTTGGGGCACCGCTCGCACGTCTGCGACGCACCGCTCCGACTCGCACCGCTGTCCGACGCCAGCTCCCGCACTCCGGCTAGGTCGCCTGCATTGCAACCTGTCAGCACCGCATCGAGCATCGTCTCGCCCTGCATCGCACGCCTTGGACTCACCGACTCCGTCTGCACGACGCTCATCGAGCCGCTGCCTGCACCGCATCGAGGGACACCGCACCTTGCATCGCTCTGTCTTGCACCGCAACCGCGACGAACGCCGACCGGCTCATACACTCCGTACCAGCCACAACGAGAAAAGGTACTGTGACCGAGTCTGTTCACGACTCTGCTGGCCCGTATCGACGCGGTCGGCTGGAACTGTTAGACTCTGTGGTTTTCAGCATCACGGTAGGCTCGGACGGAGCTACCGACTCGTACTGAACTTTGCTTTTGTGCTATTCCTGCAAAGAAGAAGTTACCTTATCAAGCATTCATTCGTAAAGTATAGTATTGTGGATTTTTGTCGTAATTGGTCTTGTCTTGAGTATATAAAATATTGGTTATTTTTCTAAACTGGTGTGGTGTCCGTTTGTAGTGCTTACACTGTATTACTGTTGGTTATGTGCAAATGCTTTACACACTGCCTCTGAATTAAGCCTGACTGCTCGTGCCAAGCTACCACGAGGGTGAGCAGGGGTTACTTCACGAGTGTAACAACCCTTACCCTGACTAGGAAGAAGGGTCCCTACTTGGACAAAGGTGCAAGCCCTTGCCAACTAGAGATCCCATTTCTAACATTGGTTGTCAGCGGTGAGGATAGGACTTGTGTTTGCACTTGACTTACAGTGATTGGTGTGCACTACTACCATATCGCAGACCATTACGTACCACATACTGGTTCTTTTTCTTTTGGCCTATTTTTGATCTTGCCAGTTTTCAACTCACGACTTTTGTCATGCCTGAATCAATTGCATCATCCGTTGCATCTCTGGAAATTATCTTTGAGGAGGACAGGTTGGAGTCCTACGCCGTAAAGGAGTTACGAGCGATTTGTAAAAACCTGAAAGTCCAAATTAAAGGCCTCACAAGGAAGGAGGAGCTACAGAAGGCGCTGAGGGCCTGGGTAGCAGCCAGACATGCCAATGGGCAGCCTGGTGATCTCAGTGAGGAGGTGGAGGAGCCTACTTCCAGGGTAGATGTGCTTTTGGGTAGGGGGAACCCGCCAGGTCAGGCAGCAGCAGTCTGTCCCCAGAGGAGCTGGAGGACAGGCGGGAGGCAAGGCAGTTTGAGCTGCAGAAGCTCAGGCTGGAGAGTGAGCGGGAGGAGAAGAGATTGGCCATAGAGGAGAGGAAGATGCTCTTAGAGCATGAGAGAGAACTGAAGGAGCTAGAACTTAGGAGTAAGTCAGGCTCAGATGGTGGCAGCAATTCGTCCAGAAAGGCAGACAGGATTGTGCACATTCCCAAGAACGTAGGCAAGGAGTTCAAGAAGGGGATGACATACAAAGGTGGTTCCAGGGTTATGAGGCAGCCATACACATGAATGGGGTCCCTGAGGAGAGTTGGGGAGCAGGATTGTGGCCACTTTTCCCGGAAGAAGCAAGGGATGCTCTGATAGCTTTGGGTAAGGGGTATCACCTCACCTATGCTGACATGAAGGATGCCCTTCTCCACGAAGTATGGTCTTACTCCTGAAAAGTACAGGGATCAGTTCAGGTCCAGTAAGAAGTCTGATGCCAACACTTGGTTGGAATGTGTGGATGTGTTCTGCAGGTCTCTGGATGGTTGGGTGAAGGGCAGTAGTGTAACAGATTTTCAGGGGCTCTACAACTTGATTGCATGGGAGCACTTGTCTAGTCTATGTTTTGCAGATCTGCGCCAGCACCTAGTTGATAGTAAGCTAACTGACCCCAGGAAGCTTGCTATGGAAGCGGACCGCTGGGTGAGTACCAGGGTCCACAAGAAAGCGTTTGGGGAGACTCAGCCAAAGGTGGGCAGGGTCCCCAGCAGAAAGGTGGGGGGACAAGGGTAAAGCACAGGAGTTCTCTAAAGGGCCCCAAACTAGTACCCAGGGTAAAGGTTCCCAGCCCCCGGTGATAAGAAGAAAGGGGTCTCTACAGGGAAGCCTGTTGAGACCTGCCCCTGCAAGTGTTATGCATGTGACCAGGTAGGTCACTTTAGAGGGGACCCCAAGTGCCCGAAGGGGACACAGCCACCCACCGGTGGACAATCCAAAGTGTTGGCTAGTGTAGCGCTTGGGGAGGAGGGGTGCCCACAGGAGGGTGGGGATCCCGCAGAAATGACCCTCGTCTCACTAGGGGACAGTGAGATGGTCCCAGGAAACCAGGTGCCCCCTAACACAAAGAAATATAGCACCTGGGTGACCATTAATGGGAACAGGGTAGAGGCTCTCAGAGATACTGGAGCCAGTGTGACCTCAGTCCGGTGTCACCTGGTGTCTGAGAAGCAAGTAGTCCCAGGAGCATTCCACCAAGTAGTTGCTGTCGACAACTCAGAGCGCCAATGTATGGTGGCGCAGGTTCCCTTTGAATGGGGGGGGTCTCAGGTCCCTTAAGGGTGGTTGTGAGCCCTACCATGCCTGTAGATTGTCTGCTAGGAAACGACCTGGAGCAGTCCTCATGGAAGGAGGTTGAGCTCAGGTCCCACTTGGAGATGCTTGGGTTGCCAGAGTGGGCATGCGTGTCTACTCGGTCAATGGCGGCCAGAAAGGGTGATCAAGAGGACTTGGAGCCTGAAACAGTGGCCCAAGTCCCTGCCAAGAGAAAGGGCAGGGGGCGCGGGAAACCGGCCCCCGAAGTTCCCACGGACCGGGAGGAGGCGGACCTCGAGGGGACGCCCCGGTGCCTACAGGGGAGCAGGTAGCCGAACTGGGAGACATCTCTGAGCTGACCCATTGGCAGCAAGAAGGGGGTCCCACCAGGGAGGAGTTCTGCAGGGAGCAGAGCGAGTGCCCTACTCTGGAGGGTCTGCGGCGGCAGGCTGCAGACCAGGCAGCTGGTAATCAGTCCGGGTCACATCTGATCTACTGGGAGAGTGGTCTCCTATACAGTGAGCCTAAGGTTGCTGAGCCTGGGTCAGCCCGTGTGCTGGTGGTACCCCAGCGCTTCAGGACCTTCCTACTGGGTCTGGCTCATGACGTGCCTTTGGCAGGACATTTGGGGCAGGACAAGACCTTTGACAGGCTTGTCACCCACTTCTTTTGGCCCCAAATGCGAAGGCAGTCAGATGCACACTGTAGGTCTTGCCAAACTTGCCAGGCAAGTGGTAAGAGTGGGAGGAAGGTCAAAGCTCCTCTCCAACCTTTTCCGGTTGTTGGGACACCCTTTGAAAGGGTAGGGATGGATATTGTGGGGCCACTGGATCCCAAGACAGCCATGGGCAACAGGTACATCCTGGTCTTGGTGGACCATGCCACCCGGTACCCGGAGGCAATCCCTCTCAGGACAACGACGGCGCCAGTGGTGGGCCGGGCGTTAATGGGGATCTTTTCCCGTGTGGGATTCCCCAGAGAGGTGGTTTCCGATAGGGGGACCAATTTCATATCGAACTATATGACATCCCTGTGGAAGGAGTGTGGGGTAACCTACAAGTTCACCACTCCTTACCACCCACAAGGAAACGGTCTGGTGGAGAGATTCAACCAGACCTTGAAAGGCATGATCAAGGGTCTAACAGAACCCATGAGGCGTAAGTGGGACGTCCTCTTGCCATGCCTACTCTTTGCATACAGGGAGGTGCCTCAGAAGTCTCTTGGGTGCAGCCCCTTTGAGCTCCTGTATGGCCACCCTGTCAGAGGACCTCTGAGTTTGGTAAAGGAAGGCTGGGAGGCGGCTCCCAGGAAAACTCCCCAGGATGTATTTAGCTACATGCTGGCCTTTAGAAACCAAACTGCCCGCTTCAGGAAACTCGCTCAGGCGAACCTAGAAGCAAGCCAGGAAGAAATGAAGAGATGGTATGACCAGAATGCCACTCTGGTCGAATTTCAACCTGGGCAGAAAGTGTGGGTAATGGCCCCAGTGGCACCTTGTGCCTTGCAGGACAAGTGGACTGGGCCATATGAGGTAAAGGAGCGCAAAGTGACGTCACCTACCTGGTGGATTTGCAGGCTCCAAGGAACCCGTTGAGGGTCCTTCACGTGAACCGCCTCAAGCCCCACTTCGAGAGGTCCGAAGTGAGTATGCTCTTGGCGACAGATGATGGGGTGGAAGAGGAGAGTGAGCCTCTCCCGGACCTCCTGTCTACCAAGGAGCGTGATGGGTCAGTAGAGGGTGTGATCCTCTCCCCTACTCTGACTCAGGAACAGCAGGGGGACTGTCGCCAGTTGTTGGGACAGTTCGCCCCACTGTTCTCTCTGACCCCCGGTGTTACTCACTGGTGTACCCATGACGTGGACACCGGTGACAGCCATCCTGTGAAGCACAAGATTTACAGGTTGACTGACCGGGTCAGAGCCAGCATCAAGGAGGAGGTCTCTAAGATGTTGGCGTTAGGGGTGATTGAGCCCTCCCACAGTCCTTGGGCCAGCCCAGTGGTCTTGGTCCCAAAGGCTGCGGCGCCCGGTGCCACTCCAGAACTCCGGTTTTGTGTGGACTACCGTGGGCTCAATGCCGTCACCAGGACTGACGCGCACCCCATCCCCAGAGCTGATGAGCTCATTGATCGGTTGGGAGCTGCCCGGTTCCTCAGCACGTTTGATTTAACGTCTGGGTACTGGCAGATTGCCTTAACCGATGGGGCCAAGGAGAGATCAGCATTCTCAACCCCAGAAGGTCATTACCAATTCCGGGTGATGCCCTTTGGGTTGAAGAATGCCCCTGCCACCTTTCAGAGGTTGGTCAATCAGGTGTTGGCTGGGCTGGAGGATTTCAGTGCCGCCTACCTGGATGACATTGCTGTGTTCAGTTCCAGCTGGGAAGAACATTTACAGCACCTTGAGAAAGTGTTGAGGGCTCTGCAAGGTGCAGGCCTCACGATCAAGGCCAGTAAGTGCCAGATCGGGCAGGGTTCTGTGGTGTACTTGGGACACCAGGTAGGAAGCGGCCAGGTGGCGCCCCTACAACCCAAGATTGACACCATTCTGGCTTGGGAACCCCCAAAACCCAGACAGAGGTGAGAGCCTTCTTAGGTCTCACCGGCTATTATAGGAGATTTGTTAAGGGCTATGGCACCATCGTTGCCCCCTTAACAGAGCTGCCCTCTAAGAGGCAGCCCAGGAAAGTGATCTGGACTGAGTCCTGCCAGAAAGCTTTTGATGCCCTGAAGGCAGCCATGTGCACGGCGCCCGTGCTCAAGGCACCTGACTTCTCCAAAGAATTCGTCGTGCAGACTGACGCTTCAGAGCATGGTGTGGGAGCGGTGCTCTCACAACTGAACGAAGAGGGCCTGGATCAGCCTGTAGTCTTCCTTAGCAGGAGACTACTTCCCAGGGAACAGAGGTGGAGTGCCATAGAAAGGAAGCTTTTGCTGTGGTCTGGGCGCTGAAGAAGTTGAGACCATACCTGTTTGGGACTCACTTCCGGGTTCAGACAGACCACAGGCCCCTCAGATGGTTGATGCAAATGAGGGGTGAGAATCCAAAACTGCTGAGGTGGTCCATCTCCCTACAGGGAATGGACTTTACGGTGGAGCACCGTCCTGGTACAGAACACGCCAACGCAGATGGTCTGTCCAGGTTCTTCCGCCTTAGTGAAGAGAACTCCAATGGGGTTGGGTAGTTCTCCCTACTTTCAGCTGGAGGGGACATGTGTTAGACTTGGCATCTTTTGGCGTGTTTCCCCTGACTTTTGCTTTCTGACCTCCCGGTTTTGACTCTGTTTTTGCTGGTGTGATGATTCTGCGCACTTTCCTCACTGCGGTCCAGTGGGAAAGTGCAAGTGCTCCTGTATAAAATGTGTTATGGATTGGTGTTTCCATGATTGGCCTATTTGGTTTATGTGTCAGTCCCTTGTAAAGTGCACTGCGAGTGCCAGGGCCTATAGACCAAATGCTGTTGGTGGGCTGCAGCACTGGATTGTGCCACCCACGCAAACAGCCCGTAAAGTGTAACTCGGGCCTGCCATCGCAGAGCCTGTGCGCAGCCTGGGGCTGCCATGTCGACTTGGCAAGTGCACACACTTGCAAGTCCCTAAACCTTCCCTTTGCTACATGTTAGTCACCCCTAAGGTAGGCCCAAGGTACCCCTGTGGGCAGGGTGCGTTGTACGCGAAAGGTAGGACATGCCCGGGTGTGTGCGACATGTCCTGATAGTGAATTACAGCCTAGTTCGTTTTCACTATTGCAAGGCTACCTGTTCCCCTAGGCCAGAACGGGCAGTTTTGATTATTACAGCTTATAATCCTAACTGACCCCGGGAACATGGTAGAAATTCGAGTTTAGTATGCCTGGACTCAGAATGATAAAATGCAGCTTTTAGTAAGGTTGGTTTTAACATTGTGTTTGAAAATACCACTTTTAGAAAGTGGGTATTTTCTTCTCTAACCATCCAAGCCTGCCTCTGCGAGATTGTGTATTCCGTGTCTGGAATGTGAGTGACAGGGGCTGGGGGATGCCAGGAGACAGGGTGAGTCAGCGCAGGGCTGAATAGCCAGATCGACCTGTAGATGGGTGGGAGGGGTCGCACCTGGGCCCTGAATAGGACAGTGCCTTCCCTCCACAATGCTGGCTTCACCTCCTGTGGTGCGTCTGATGTCCCTGGCCTACTCACTGAAAGAAGGGACGGAGACTTGTCAACAAAGTGCTCCAGAACTGGTTTGAACTAGGCAAAGGCCTCTCTGCCTTCAGAGAACAAAGAAATTTGGGATATAAATATTGGGGCCCTGACCCCATGAATTGAGATCTCGCTGGAATCAAGGAACCTGCCAAGACGAAGAGCTGGAAGAGCTGCCAGGAGGAGTACTGCCCCGTTGCTGTGTTGTTGCTTTGTTGGGTTGGCCTGCAGTTGCTGCTTCTGTCTTGGGCAGTGAAAGGACTGGACTGAACTTTCTACAAACTTGTGCTGAGTATCTCCAAGGGCCAGGAACCGAGCTGGCCTCCTGTTAAGAAGTCTCAGGGACTACAAAGACTTCACAAGCCTCTGGGTACCGCTTCTGGAACGCTGTTTCAGTCGCCACAGAGGAAGGGAACTGCAACCGACTCCGTCAACCGAATCCATCCCTGGCCGGTGACCTGTTTGCACCGCAGACCGCATCGCCCGCTTCGCATCGCAACCCTGGTCTCACCGTGGGCGACGTCCGACGCCGCCAACATCGAGCCGCTGCTTGCACCGTGACCTGTGGGCACCGCAGTTCGCATCGCATCGCTTCACTGGGCCAGCCGGACCAGACCGACACTGTCGCTGCAACTGGCTCAAGAGTCGAGACCGCACCGCATTTGGGGCACCGCTCGCACGTCTGCGACGCACCGCTCCGACTCGCACCGCTGTCCGACACCAGCTCCCGCACTCCGGCTAGGTCGCCTGCATTGCAACCTGTCAGCACCGCATCGAGCATCGTCTCGCCCTGCATCGCACGCCTTGGACTCACCGACTCCGTCTGCACGACGCTCATCGAGCCGCTGCCTGCACCGCATCGAGGACACCGCACCTTGCATCGCTCCGTCTTGCACCGCAACCGCGACGAACGCCGACCGGCTCGTACACTCCGTACCAGCCACAACGAGAAAAGGTACTGTGACCGAGTCTGTTCACGACTCTGCTGGCCCGTATCGACGCGGTCGGCTGGAACTGTTAGACTCTGTGGTTTTCAGCATCACGGTAGGCTCGGACGGAGCTACCGACTCGTACGAACTTTGCTTTTGTGCTATTCCTGCAAAGAAGAAGTTAACGTATCAAGTATTCATTCGTAAAGTATAGTATTGTGGATTTTTGTCGTAATTGGTCTTGTCTTGAGTATATAAAATATTGGTTATTTTTCTAAACTGGTGTGGTGTCCGTTTGTAGTGCTTACACTGTATTACTGTTGGTTATGTGCAAATGCTTTACACACTGCCTCTGAATTAAGCCGGACTGCTCGTGCCAAGCTACCACGAGGGTGAGCAGGGGTTACTTCACGAGTGTAACAACCCTTACCCTGACTAGGAAGAAGGGTCCCTACTTGGACAAAGGTGCAAGCCCTTGCCTACTAGAGATCCCATTTATAACAGTAAACTAGATGGGGTAATAAGTAACTTGTTATTTTCTCCATTATTGAATGTTTTTTTTCCCCCCCCCGGTTTCCAAACCTGCCGAAAGGAGGATTTTTTTTTTTAAGCTTCATTATAATTTTCACAAATATACAATGATACAGAGAAGGTCCATATGGTGCTAGGTAGGTAAAATTTTAACATCCGTCTGTCCTGGTCCAATTGTGGGTATACAAGGCATTTTGGCAAATACATAATTATTATTCACAAATAATAGGAACTCTACTCATCCTCCCGAGGTGTACCTGCCTGAGAGGTTTGCTCCGTCTGTGAGCTCACTGATGTTTGTGCCAGTAAGTATGTACGAAAGGGTTGACATATCTAGTGGCTTGGATGCTGGGGGTTGCAGTTGTGCATAAAGTTCCCTATTGGCGTTGCAGTAGGACATACTGTACATCCAGCCTTGTAACGTCGGCGGGCGTTTACTCTCCCCAGTTCAATGCAACTTCGGGTTTCACCAACAATAATGCTAATGCACTGAAGCGCAGTGAGGACTTAGGGATGTCTTGCACGTATCCTAGTAGTGCTTGCAGGGGTGAAGGAGAAATGTCCGTGCCTGCCATGCGAGATAGTTCTTTAAACACCCTTGTCCAAAATTGCGCCACCCTATTACATGTCCATGTCATGTGTGCAAAGTCTGCCATCGGGCTATTGCATCTGGGGCAAGTGTGTGAGCGTGCGGGGTCCATTCGGTGCACTTTAGCAGGGGTGAAGTAAGCCCTACGCAAGAACTTATAATGCAATATTTTATGCTTGTGATTAAAGGAGACTTTACGTGTTTGTTCACAATATCGCCACTGATGGTCAGTGAGGGGTTGTCCTAGGTCCTGCTCCCTTGTCAATCGTGTCCCCTCATCCTTAGTTGGGAGCATGGCAATGGCGGCTCTGTACAGTCTGGACATCAGATGTTCCCCACTACTGTCTTTGATAAGCAGCGTCAAGAGGGGGGGGTGTTAGTCTGGGGGTCTAGTGGGTAGCTAGAAACCAGTGATCGGAGCGCCCTCTGCAGCCTACACAATATGAACTGATCCATGAATGTGGCTTCACTAAACTTGGTCTCCTCTAAACGAGAAAACACGTGCCCGCCGGGAAATAAGTCCCCGAATGTGTCCCGGTTACATTTTTTTTTTTTTTAAAGTGTGCTGCACTGTTTTCTCCTGTGTGATAGGAATCCAGAGATTCCCAGCAAATGGGAGTGCAGAGGAATAAAGATGTTGAGCCCCGGTCGCCCGGGTGAGTTGCTTCCAGGCCCATCTGGTTGTCGATAATGTTTGCAGGTCCTGTGAATCTCGCGCCAATCCAGTCGGCAGTAATGCCGACAGGGGAGTGGGATGGGAAAGGTCAGCTTCTGGCCGCAAATACGAGCGTCGGAGTGGAACCAGTGCCTCGAGAAGCTACACTGCGCTACCAAGTAAGAAATGCGAAAATTCGGGATCCCGAATCCTCCCCGCTCAAGTCAGTGTTTCCCAACAGACCCTGGGTTGCCCCCCCCTCACACTAATCTTATAAGATGAGAGCCGAGCGTTGCAAAGAAACTCCTGTACAGAGGTATTGATATATTCAGAAAAAGATAGAGAAACTGTGCGAGGACGACCATTTTAATCAGAGCAGTTCTGCCTGCCATAGTGAGGTAGTTTCAGCCAGCGGTCAACCCTGTCGCTCAATATTTCCATTGCTGGGCCATAATTAAGTTGGAGGATTTGTGACGGGTCTTTATGAATGTGTATGCCTAAATACTTGACTGAGTCCTCACACCACCTTAACGGGAATTCCATGTTTCGTTCACAGTGGGCCGGGGTCAGAGGAAAGACTTCCGACTTGGACCAATTAATATGTAGGACCGATAGGGCAGTACCGTGTAACCTCCTGAAATATGGGCCCTAGGTTTTCGTCTGGTTGCCTCACATAGAGAATAATGTCATCGCATATAGTGTAATTAAAAGAGGGCCCGTCTTAAACTGTATACTTCTATGGGAGTGGTTATCCTGGAGATGGCGTACAAGAGGGTCCATTGCTATTACAAATAACGGGGAGAGTGGGCAGCCTTGACGGGTTCCCCTCGATAGCGTGAAGGATTTTGTTAGTGAACCCTTCAGTCTCACACGCGCAACCGGTCGTGTGTATAAAAGGGACACCACCGATATGAACCGCGGCGGTAGCCCCAGCCTGACCAATGTGGCACGGGGGAAGGGCCATTCCAGCGAATCGAAAGCTTTTTCGGCATCCAGTAGGACGGCCGCCGCCGGGAGTGTGGGCGCGATCCAGTGCAGGGTGGAAAAATGTGTACACAAATTCAATGCCGTTGATCTACGCAGAATGAAACCTGCTTGTGCTGGAGATATCATTTGGTCGACTATCAGTGCTAATCTCGTGGCTAACATTTCGGCCAAGATCTTATAATCAAAATTTAGTAATGATAGAGGCCTGTATGAGCCGCAATGTAGTGGGTCTTTGCCTGCCTTGGGGAGAAGTGTGATAACTGCTTCTCGCAGTGTCGGACGTTCACCTGTATCTATAGCTTCCTGATAAACGTCAATTAAGTGTGGGGCTAGTGTTTTCTTGAATGCCTTACAAAAGCTCCCGTGAAGCCATCTAGTGCCTTCGAGCCATCCATGGCCTCTATTGCTTGGACAACATCGTCCACTGAGAACGGTTCAGCTAAAAAGTTCCTGTGCATATCTTCCAGCCATACCAGTGCAACTTCATCCAAATAGCTGTTGCTGGCCGTTGTATCTGGGGAGACCTTAGTAGTGTACAGATCTTTATAATAAGCTAATACCCTGTCTTCGATGCCTGCGCAGTCGGAGATGAGCTCGCCATCATCGCCAACCAAGCCTGTGATATATGTTTGCTCTCTGCTAGGCTGTACGAGTCTTGCTAGTGTGCGCCCCGGGCGCTCGCCCTCCCCGTATCTCCTTGCTACTGCATATTTCCCAAGGAAATGGGATTCTCGGTCTGCGGCTTTCTGAAATTCGGTTAATAATGCCGCCCGGCGTCTCAGAACCACAGTGGTTCGAGGCAGCGCCAGTTCGGCGTGGATTGCCGCAAGCTGGGCCTCAATCCGCGCTAGCGTTCGTCTTAGGTCGCAAAGTATCCCTGCGCCTTTGGAGATGCAAACCCCCATATGTATGCTTTGAATGCTTCCCATAGCGTGGCCTTAGTTCACACAGAGTCTGTGTTGATCTCGAAATACTCTGTCGCCAAGGCTAGTTCCGCCTCAAAAACTTGATCTCGGAGGGCCATCTCTGGGAATCTCCATTGTCTCGCCCGCCTCAGGGACCTTCAGGCCAACGACCACCGGTGAGTGATCTGACAAAGTGTGTGGTAGGTGAGTTCTCATGTAGCCACGTGATTACGCTGGGGGTAAAAAGCCAATAGTCCAGGCGTCCGTTAACTGATATGCCTCCTTCAAATTGATCAATGTATGCCTGGCCTCGAGTTTCGCATCTGGAGTTGTGGCTGTGCTGTCCTGGCGTGTGTCTAATAAGATGTTTAAGTCGCCTCCCAAGCAAACCTGTTTCGCCCCCATCCTGTCCATGTGAGTGAAGTTCA
Organism: Calotriton arnoldi; assembly: GCA_963921515.1. Taxonomy (NCBI): domain Eukaryota; kingdom Metazoa; phylum Chordata; class Amphibia; order Caudata; family Salamandridae; genus Calotriton; species Calotriton arnoldi. The sequence continues at coordinate 143,486 of CAWUFW010008731.1, read as the reverse complement.
GCAAAAAAGTCCGGATCATCCACATTAGGAGCATAAATATTGGCCAATAGCTTAGTGTTCCCTTTTAGTCACCCTTTCACCAACACGTATCTACCTGCCTGATTAATATAGGTCTCTACTGCCCTAAATGGCAACCGCCTATGGATCAAAATCGCCACTCCTCTTGCTTATGTACTGTATGTACTGTAACCTGAAAAAAAATCGATTCAACCCCAAACTGGCTGCAAAGCCGGGGGACACTTGAGGTGATAAATGGGTCTCCTGGAGAAATGCTATATCTATCTGGTGGCGCTGTAAATAATGTAATACCTGCTTACATTTACGTGCATCATAAAGCCCGCGTATCCAGAGCGTGGGACGGACTAGTGAATGAGCTGCTAGCTAGACTGCAGGATAGTGATAGTGGGGCGAGCACCCCGCAACCCTGGACCAAGGGAACGGTTGAGTAGAACACCCAATAAGAGGCCGCCCACTGCGCTGCCGCCCGTTGACTTTGGAAGAGAAATCCACGCACCATATCACACAGATTGTGACTATATCTTATATGCAACTCAAGGAGGGAGGGGGGGATGTTTTGTTTAACGGGATTGTTAACTTCAAAATGGCAGAGAATGAAACTACCATTCTACAGGAGTTACAATGTAAGAAGGGGTACGGTTGCTGAACATTGAGTGTGCACTGTATGTGTTTTAAATGCCAATAAAATCTGGTTGAAAAAAGAAATCATTAAGCCCAGGTACATTCCAGGACATTAGTTTAATACTTAATGAGGGTTTTATTGAGCGATACTCGTATGATGTCATTTGCGAGGATCAGTACCAATAACAAGAACCTGTGATGCAAATTCCTACGGCCTTGGTAACTGACCTCCCCAAATGTTATCAAATTATAGAAGAGGCTTCTGGAGTCAGATAACCATATGCTACTACCACAACCGACACTGTCTCCTCACACTCGCCATTTACTCCATGAGGTGAGTAGCTCAGCTGCACAATCGAGACACACTAACGCCTAGAGTCTTGGCACTTTTAACTGTTCATGATGATTATGTGGATAATGGTGATGAAGAACCTAAAGCTGGAGAGATTACATAGGACCATACATCTGCTGGCTAAACAGGAATGAGACCATTTTATTGCACTGCTTTCCTCGCCTCCACTGACTGCTAGTTCCCCGCCAGATGACATAAGGGGCTTCCATTCTCTCTTGGGGAGAGCATCAAAGTGATTTGACCAGCCAATACCAGTAAAGCAAATGAATAGCTTCTTATGACTGAGAAGTGAGCAAGGAAATCTGTTTAGGGTATACCGAATCACATATAGGCTGAAGGTTTAAAACTCATGAAAAACCCAGCAACAGAAGCTGTAGTGATGCCTCGCGTGGACAAAAAAATATAGGACCCTTGAGGATTCTGAGGCTTGTCTTTGTCATCTGTTTTCTATCTGTAATTATGTAGGCAGCTCCAAGACACTCCAGAAATCATCTTTGAGGAAGAAATTGAGTGTGCACAGGTCAAGGATAGGACGAAGGCCGCCGTCTTTCTTGGGAACCAGAAAGTAGTGGAAATAGCAACCATGACCTACTTCTGGCATTGGCACTCTCTATGGCTCATTTGACCAAAAGAGCCATCACTTCATGGCAGAGAAGGGTTGGGTGATCCACCGTCAGCCTGTTGTAAGTAGGTGATATGGAGGGATGGATAGTCTCGACAGGGAGGTAGTAGCCCTACAGACAATCTGCAAAATCCACCTGTCCGATGTTATGGACTGCCAGTAGGGCAGGTGATCGAGAATTCTGCTGCCCACTGGGTGCCCATGATAGTAAACTGGCAGACTAGGTGGGTTTGGAGGCTGCGGCTGCTGGGTGGGTAACGGGGGGGGGGAGTGCAAAGGGGAGGGGGAATCATGGACTGACCCAACCTCTGGCTACCTGACCCACAGGTACCGTGTCCACGCAGAGGGTGGGAAACTTCAGCACCACGGTGGCTGGGCGGGTAAGGACGCAGCTAGAAGCCCCTTCCGTGGCCACGACAGGCAGATAGAGGGTGACAAGGGGCCATGGAAAGGATGCTTCGACTTTCTTCTTATGGCAGGACTTACCAGCATGGCCCAACAACCGAGTGCGACGAGCTTCTCGGACTCCGAGACTGCTCCTGGGGACTGTTGACTGGGATCTGGATTGTCACATGACGAGATGCCAGGAGCTTGAGTGATTGCTCCCTCAAGGTCTTAGGGTGAATGGCGCGGCAATCGAAGCAGGCCTTCGGGTCGTGGTGGAGCTCAAGGCATCAGAGTCACACAAGGTGCGGGTCTGTCACCGACCTCGATTGGTGACAGACACCGCAGGGCTTAAAACCGGCCTTACATACCTGCCACACCAGGTGGAGAAAATTTCAAAACACTTTCACAAAACGTTGAAAAAAGTTAGTCAAAAATTGAGTAGGGGTAGCTTTTTCAGATATGCACTGACTCGCACGGAAAGAAAAGAACTGACATCAGCGTGCTGTGCTTGGGCCTATATAGGCACCGTGCACGTCACTTTCGGCGCGGACAACACCACGCGGAGCTGAACGATGTCACCTACACCAGCACGCAGAGGTAATGCTCAAAAAAATATTCTGGATCCAGTCTGACGCCTGGGTATAATTCTAAGGTAAGGAATCTGTGGCTAAAAGTCTATCAGATATCACTTTACATCGGGAGCCTAATATCCTTGTCAACCATCATGCCACCAATGAACATGCTTACCTGGGGGCTGAACTCTCATGAGAATAACACTTCGGCACAGCAGTGGCCGAGCAAGGAAGAGCCAAAGCCCCTTTCTGTTTATATTATTACTAAAAATATGACGTACTCTTGTACTATTGAGACTTCAACAGGCTGGCGATACATCTTAAGCAGTCTCTAGTTCAACCTAAGAATGACAGCCAGTCCCATTCATGGAAAAAAAAAAGCTAATAAAACCATAGTTCCCAGTTTTAGAATTATTAGCTGTTTTCTAACATAATTCGTTCACAAAAACTGACATTTTAAATGAATAAATCAAATAAAAAATAAAAGTGCTAAACTTACGCAATCTTTTTACAAGATGCCAATGCACAGAATAAAACATCATTCTCTTCATGCCATTTGCACCTGTAGAGAAAGTAATACAAGAGCTTGATATAGTCATATGACAAGATTAAAAGATTGCTGAACTTGAGTAAGCACATCTGAATCTCCCTCTTGAGCAACAGTGCATTAAAGGAACCAGATGGATGTACTAGTCAAAAAAACTGTTACTGTAATATAGAAGCAACAAATGACCAATGAGAGGAATTGGTTAATTACATGAAAACCACGACAAAGAAGCTATTTAAAGAGTGACCCGCGTAAGCAGGGCCGGTCCTAAGACTTCTGGGGATCCTGGCAGAACTGGAACATAAGGGACCCCAATAATTCGCATAAGATGTAACCTCACAGCAAGTGACAGAGGAAGTGACATCACAGGAAGTAACATCAATTGACAATTAATTCTCTTGCTCTTGTCGATCCCCGAGTTTTTGGATTCTTTGTTGTAGGAGACGGTGCACCCATTCTCCGCCTGTCTAGCCTGGCCCATTGTTGTTGTGCTCATGACAATGAGTTGAATGAATTTGTGTACACCATCAAACTTACTTTGTACACACCAACCCAAAGTCTGAAGCAGCCTTTGGAGTTGAGCACCAATGAGCAAGCCGGTCCAGGCCAGGGGCCAGTTTACCCAGCCATAGGGCTATTGGACAAATTTGGGTTTTCTGTCTCCTTGCATATCTGAGCTTGGCCGTTTTCCTGGGCCTTACAACACTTAAGACTTGCAGGGTGGCTTATATTCTATATCAGTTCACAGGGCACTTTGGGCACACAGAGACATAGTAAGATGTTTGTTGAGGATAGGGGGGCTATTAGTCACATAGAACATTTTTTGGTATTTTATTCCATTAACATCTTGTCTAAATCCGATCATTTTAAAAGACTGAAATAGAATGGCTGGATGAGGTGCTTATAACTCTCACCCAGCCTCTTACTTTCAGTCTCTGGTTCAGTCACTTTTAAATCCATCTTTCCTCTCGATGCTCTACTCTTTACCTCTCAATTTTCCAGCCAGCCTCTCAACTCTCTAGCTATTCCTGCCCGTCTTACAGCCACATCACCCTTCCTTGCTCAATTCTTCACAACTCAAATCTCTACCCAGACTTATTTTTTCTACTGGTTCAGCCCTCCTTAATCCAACTATCCACTTTCCTTTCCCCCTTTACTTTATCTGCTCTTGCTAGTGCTGCCCCCGTTGCATAATGTCTCCTCTTTCTCCTTCCCTCTCTCCACTTACCTTCTCTGACTGGTTCTGCCCCTCTTTGACCTCTACCTCCCCGACCGATTATTAATCTGACCGCTCTCACCAACCCTTTCAATTTCTCTTGCTGGTTCTGGCCATCCAATATACACCTTCCTCCTTCTGTCTCCCTTCCCCCAAACTCTTACCATCTTTTAGTGATTGTGCTCTCTTCCATCCACCGCTTACAATTGCTTCTCTGTCCTGTCCACTGTGCTTATGCTATCTAGCTGGTTCTGCCTATCTTATATTCACTCCTCTTATCCATATACTACCTCTCATCCCTCCAAGTCTTATAACTTTTCACTGGTTCTACCGCACTTACATCCGCCTCTCCCTTACCATCCTCCTGAAGCATCTTATCTTTTCTCGTTGATTCTACCCCTCACACCCACTTCCCCCTCCATACTATCATCATTTTATTATTGCAGCTTCTAAAGCGCATTGTTACTCCATTACGGAATGTCCCCATGCTGAATTCTTTCAAGGCTAAGATCCTAGTGAAAAACTGAACGACGTAAGACTAGAGGGTGAGAGATTTTTTTTTATAAATAGCCTAGTCTTAAGATGTTTCCTGAAAGCTGCTTCTGATGTCTCCAATCTAAGATGCAGAGGTAAAGAGTTCCCCTGCTTGGCAGCCAGGTACCTGGAGGAGGTGCCACCAAAGCTTTTTCTGTTATATTTTGGGATGCTAACCAGTCCAGTTCCAGCAGATCACAGACAACACGTAGGGTGGTAGGAATGAATCATAGGGCGAACATATTTTGGGCCCTTGCCCTATAGTATTTTGTGGACATAACATAGGGCTTTAAAAGAGATCCTCTCCTGAATAGGGAGCCAATGTAGAGTATCCAGGGCTCGTCCCGTGGGTGCATATCTGGGGATGTTTAACAGCATCCAGGCTGCTGCTTTTTGCACCCGTTGGAGCATGTATATGCTCCGTTTCGATGCCCCCAGATGCACAAGTTACTAACTTGTGTAATGATATATCTGTAAGAGACAGTAGTTAGTGACAGATTCCTTACCTTAGAATATCCCCAGGCGTCAGGCTGGATCCGGAAAGTTTTTGCGTAGCAGTACCCTTGCGCGTCGGTAGGCGGCATCGTGCAGCTCCGCGTCCGTCGTCGGCGTCGTGATCGCCGGGATGACGTCGCGGGCAGTACTTAGACGCCGCCCCTGCGCGCTGTCAGTTTTGTACACGACTTTCCGCGCCAGGAACGCAGAGCCATGCAAGAAGCTGACATAGGTGTCTGAAAAATACTAGGGCCCTGAAAGGGATGTCCTTAACCCTAGAAATCAGTTCGCAGAACGGGGAGGATGGGTGGGGCGGTAAGGAATCTGTCACTAACAACTGTCTCTTACAGATATATCGTTACACAAGTTAGTAACTTGTGCATCTGAAAGAGACAATTTAGTGACAGATTCCTTACCTTAGAATAGAAACCCCAGCAATACCAACCCCGGTGGTGGGTCTGCGAACAAAGATCAGACAAGGAAGTCCCGGAGGACAGAACGGCCAAAGAAGCCGTCCCTCCGGACCAGACTGTCAAGGCAGTAATGCTTTGTAAATGTGTGCAGCGAGGCCCACGTAGCTGCCTGACAGATATCCTGCAGCGGAACACCGCGGCCTAAAGCCGTGGTAGCAGCCGTTGCCCTGGTGGAATGGGCACGCAGCCCAACAGGAGGCTCCTTCTTAGCCAAAGAATAGCAGGCTTTGATACACAAGGTTACCCAGCGGGAGATGGTTCTCTTGTGCACCGCCCGACCTTTTTTGGCGCCCACGTAGCCAACAAAGAGCTGGTCATCCACCCGGAAGTGTTGTGTGCGGTTGATATAAAAGGAAAGCGCACGTTTTGGGCTATAGACGGTGGAGCCTCTCTTCCTCTCTGGAAGGATGCGGAGGCGGAAAGAAGGTGGGCAAGGATAAGTTACTTACCTGTAATCCTAGTTCTCTTCCAGGGGTATCCTCATCAAAGTCATAAGCACATGAATATTCCTGCCCATGCGTTGGACCCCGGAAACACATTACATATATGTGAAAAACCATATATGTAGCTCTATATATATCCATATATATATAAAAAACACAATGTAGCCTCCCATAAACATGCTGAACAATGTTGCAAGGAATTCTCTTGCACATAAACATATTCCAATAAAGCAGGGAGAAAGAAACTTTTGAAAACTGCTTTAATACATAGCAGACAACACAATCCTGCAAGGAATAATGAAGAAAACATTGCCAGCACATAGGCTGCATTGTGGGAACATTAGTGTAGAAAGCTGAAAAGCTAACCCACATAAACACACAGATAAACTGGCACCGTGCCTTTAAGGCAGCCATGACCCCTAGCTTCCCATCATGCCTCAGGGGTGACAGTTAGGTCAGTTGTTCTTTGCGGATATCCGCAGACCTTTTTACTAAGAGATGTATGAATCATGTTCACTTGCCCGGGGAGGCGGGTGGGTTGCTTATGACTTTGATGAGGATACCCCTGGAAGAGAACTAGGATTACAGGTAAGTAACTTATCCTTCTCTTCCAGGGGATCCTCATCAATAGTCATAAGCACATGAATAGAATAGCAAGCCCATCCCCTCATCCTGCGGGCAAGTAAACAGAGTACCATCAAGATACATAAATGCCATAAGGCCTATACAGACTCCAATAGGTTAGCATTGGAACAGATTCCTCAAGGAGGCCTGGCCCACTTGTGTATCTGCTCTGGAGTCAGAATCCAGACAGTAATGTCTGGTAAACGTATGGACCGATTTCCAAGTTGCCGCCTTGCAAATCTCAGCCATCGGTACATTATGTAAGAATGCAATCGTAGCAGCCTTACCCCTAGTAGAATGAGCTTTAGGGGAGGCAAACAGAGGCTTATTTGCAATCTGGTATGCCAACTTTATACAAGATACTATCCATCTTGAAATGGATCTTTTAGAAGTTGGGAAGCCTTTTCTAACAGAACCATAGTTTACAAACAATTGATCTGCTTTTCTAATGGATTTCGTTGCATCCAAATAGAATTTGAGAACCCGCTTGAGGTCTAGCGAATGAAGAGATCTTTCCGTTGGTGTGGATGGATTGGGAAAGAAAAAGTGTAGAGAAATTGTCTGATTAACATGGAACTCTGACACAACCTTAGGTAGGAAGGAAGGGTGAGTTCGCATAACCACCCTATTATGGTGGAAAACCGTATAGGGTTCTTTAGAACAGAGTGCTTGTATCTCACTCACTCTGCGTGCTGATGTAATTGCTACTAGAAAAGCTACTTTCCAAGAAAGGTGTTGCAATGTAGACTTATGAATGGGTTCAAATGGAGGTCCCATCAATTTAGACAATACCAAATTCAACTCCCAAGGAGGAGGAGGAGGTCGAACAGGGGGATAAACCTTTTTCAACCCCTGCAGGAAGTCCTTAACCACCTGAAGCTGAAAGAAAGAAGGCTGGTTAGGTGATTTACGATATGCTGTGATAGCCGACAAATGCACTTTAATGGAAGAATATTTCAAACCAGATTTGGCCAAATAGAGCAAATACGGCAAGATTACTTCCTCTTGCCCGTCAATTGGACTCCAATCATTACGGATACACCACAAGTAAAATCTTTTCCACTTTAGAGAGTATGAGGATCTTGTGGAAGGCTTCCTTGACTCCCTTAAAATGTCCATGCAGTCCTGAGGGAGGTTCAAATATCCGTACTGCAGGACTTCAGGAGCCATGCTGTCAAGCTGAGCGAGGGAAGGCTGGGGTGCAGAATTTTCCCTCCCATCTTGGTGAGAAGGTCCGGCCTGCACGGAAGTCTCCGATGAGGGCGAACCGAGAGTTGCAAAAGGTCCGGATACCACCATTGGCGAGGCCAGTCCAGTGCTATGAGTATCATCCTCATTCTGGATCGCAGAAGTTTGGCCACCACCTTCAGAATTAGAGGGAGGGGTGGAAAGGCGTATGCAAACGTCCCTGACCAATCTATCAAAAGAGCATTCCCTCTCGTTCCTGGTCGGTAAAACCTGGATGCGAAGGCGTGGCATTTTCTGTTTTGATCGTCTGCAAAAAGGTCGATGGAAGGATGACCCCCATTGATGAAAAATTTCTGCCACCACTTCGTCGCTGAGCACCCAGTCTTCTTGCTCTTGGAAGTGACGACTGAGGGCGTCTGCTCGCACGTTCTGCTCTCCCGGCAGATGGATTGCCGTGATCGATAGGTTCCTGGCTAGCAGCTAGTGCCAGATTGCCTGGGATTCGAGAGACAGAGGGCGAGAGCGAGTTCCACCTTGTTTGTTCAAGTAATACATGGTGGTTGTATTGTCCGTTTGCACTAGGATCGATCCGATCTGAATTGACGGTTGAAAAGCTTTGAGGGCTAAATGAACCGCCCGCAGTTCCAGCATATTGATGTGATATGTCTGTTCTCTGCTGGTCCATCTGCCCTGAGTTTGCAGATGACCCAGAAGTGCTCCCCAGCCCTGAAGTGAAGCATCCGTGATCAGAGATTGTTCTGGCAGAGGTTGATGAAAAGGGACTCCCACCAGTAGGTTCTGTGGTTGCAGACACCAGAGAATGGACTTCTTTGCTGCAGGAGAGGACAATCCGGTCGTTCCACTGACCCGAGGATTGATTCCATTTGTCCTCGAGATCTTGCTGTAACGGTCTCATCCTCAATCTGGCATTGGGTATGAGAAAAATGCACGAGGCCATCGAACCCAGTAGAGAAGCCACCTGTCTTACTGATGGCTGATAAGCCTGAAGGATGATGTTGCCCTTGTCTTTCATTGATGACAATCTCTCCTCCGAAGGAAACACTTTTCCGAGGTCAGAGTTGAGGTTGGCGCCCAGATAGTGGAGTGATTGAGTTGGGTGAAGGATCGACTTGTCCAGGTTGACATGCAGGCCTAAGCGCTGAAGGAGATCTAGGCAGGTGTGAAGGTGTTCCTGCACCATTTGAGGAGAGGATCCCTTCAGCAGCCAGTCGTCCAGGTATGGATATACGAACAGGCCTTGGCGATGTAATGCTGCCGCTACCACTGCCATGCATTTGGTGAATACCCTCGGAGCTGATTTTAGGCCGAAGGGTAAGACTTTGAACTGGTAATGTCTTGTTCCCACCGTGAATCGCAAGAACTTGCGATGTCGTGCTGTGATTGGGATGTGAAAATACGCATCTTGTAGATCCACCGAACACATCCAATCGCCTTTCCTTAGATGTGGAAATATTTGGTGGAGCGCCAACATCCGAAACTTCCTTTTTGATGGACTTGTTCAGAGAACGTAGATCCAGAATTGGTCTGAACTTGTTCGGTTGATCTTTTTTCTGAACAAGGAAGTATCGTGAGTACACTCCCTTTCCTCTCTGCGCTTGAGGGACCTCTTCTATTGCTTGTTTTTTGAGAAGGGTCGACACTTCCTGACGCAGGAGGTCTATATGTAGATGACGAGATTTCACAGGAGGAATGTCTCTTGGGGACGTCCAAAAACGTAGTGTGTACCCATTTTTTAGTATATTTAGCACCCACTGATCTTTGGTTATGTTGCGCCACTCTTGAATGTAACTTGAGATACTTCCTCCCACTGGAGTGTGCAACGGTGCTAGAGAAAGCAGAAACTCATTGCTTCCCTGGAGTTTTTGATGCAGAGGAGGACTGCTGTTGATGTCCTCTTCCTCTCGAGGAACGGCGGCCTTGATACTGGGATTTGCCCTGTTTGTTTTGTGACCATTGAGGGGTTTGAACCCTCTGCTGGTAACTTTTCCGATTGTAGGGCTGGTACCTCTTCCTAAACTCCTTTTTCTTTTCTAGGCCCACCGCCTTTAAGGTGTCCAACTCGGCCTTCATCCTCGCCATTTCGTCGTCTGTGTGAGCACCAAATAGTGAAGTGCCAGAAAAAGGGAGATTCAGGATGCGTTGTTGTGCTTCTGGTTTTAACGCTGTGAGGCGCAGCCAGGAAGATCGTCGTGCACAGATGCCATGTGCATACGAGTGAGCCGCCAGGGACGCACCATCTGCTGCAGTGCTGATTACCTGATTAGCAACCAGAGCACCTTCGTGAAGGATTTCAGAAAAGTCCTGCTGATCCTCCTTTGGGAGCCTGTCCTTGAAGCGCTCCAGTGAGTCCCATAGTGATCTGTCATAACGACCCAGCAGAGCCGCAGCGTTGGACACTTGCAGAGAAGACGCTGCAGAACCACAAGCCTTCCGTCCCCAAGAGTCTTGTGCTCTACTCTCTTTATCCGGAGGAGCGGAGGAGGAAGATGCAACCGCATGCGTCTTTTCGCTGCTGCAATTATAACAGAGTCCGGAGGTGGATCTGATCTAAGGAAAAGAGGATCCGATGCAGCTGGCTTGTATTTTTAAGAATCCGAGCTGGAGCTGCTTTAGTCGATGCTGGTGTAAGGAAGAGATCCATTACCGGCTCAATGATGCCTGGGACCAAAGGAAGCAATGGTCTAGTCGCAGACCTTTGGTGGAGAGTCTCAAAAATGATGGACTTGGCTGTCTGAGGAGCTGACATGGTGATGCCCAGCTTCTGAGCCCCTCTGTTGAGAACATCATGGAAAGTGTTCACATCATCATAAGCGACACTCTGGAGGGAGGACTATCCGTCGGGGTAGGTGAGTAATCCCTTTTGGATGAACGTGTCGAAGAGGAAGACCAAGATGGTGTACGCCGCCTCTTGCGATGTCCCTGAGACGACCTGCGTTCAGGGGATCTGCCTCGGTGTTCCCTGGCCCGAGTGGTGGCTGATTTGTCCACTTCCTGCACAAGACGCTGTAATGGTGATCTGTGCTGCGGACTGGAGTAGGTCGTAGGTCGTTGAGCGTGACCTGTGGACCCCGTCTGCCAATGATGAAGTGGTTGAAGCCATCTGGGAGAGAGATGGATGGAAGGAGATCGCTGTCTCCTTGGAGAACCTCCTGGCGGTGCTTTTGTAGGCTCCTGTGAGTTACCAGAAGCACTGCGTGATGACGCAACCATCTGGGGTGAGCTCCGGATGGAGTGAGAGGACTCTGCAGCTTCTGGAGCGTGATCGGCGTCTGGATGAGCGATGTGACGTCGATGGGGTGTGTCTCGACGTCGACCTGCTCTGTGCCACCATCACTGGTGAATTTCTCTTCGACGTCGACCTCTCAGTGTGCCTGGAGCCCATAGACCTCGCCTTCGACGTTGAGCGTGGAGACCTCAACGATGAACGGGTAGACGGAGAAAACCTTCTCGACGTCGATCTTTCTCTCAACGCTGATCTTCTCGCCGTTGACGGAGACCGCCGTCTCAACGTCGATCTTTCTCTCGACGCTGACCTCCTCGCCGTCGACGGAGACCGCCGTCTCGGCGTCGAACCGACGTCTGGTATATTTTACCCTTGGTCTTGACGTCGAATACCTCGCCGTCGGAGAGGATCTTGCCTTCGACGTCGAACGCCGCCTGGGCGGCGGCGGAGGCGATGAGTGTCTATCCTCAGGTGACGAGGTGTGTCTCGACGTCGACTGTCGTCTGGGTGACGTCGACTGAGATGCTTGCTTCGACGCCGAACGCTGGAGACCCTGCGACGGCGGAGCCTGTCTCGACGTCGAACGCCTGTCTCGACGTCGAACGCCGCATCGACGGTGACGATGGAGATCTGTGTCTCGACGCTGGGCGAGCCCGCACCAACGGAGAGCGACTCCTCGACGCCGATCGTCGCCCGGTTGACGACGGCGGAGGATTCGACGTACCTGCGTTCTTCGACGACGACCGGTGTTCTCTCGACGGCGAGCCCGCCGTCGATGGTCTTCTCGTCGACGTTTTTGTTGCCGATGAAGGGAATTGAGGCGCCGAGCCCGACGCCGATGGAGAGCATACTGGAATCTTACTTGTAGATAAGCTCTCTTTCCTCTTCTTCATCGGAGGCTTGTCTTTAGAAGGTGATTTTCTCTTCTCAGCCAATCCATGGAGACGAATCCTTTCTCTGTCCTTTAAAGTTCTGTTGGACAGCAGCTTGCAATGCTGGCAGGATTTAGGATTATGCTCAGAAGGAAGGCATAGAATACAGACAGGGTGGAAGTCTGATTTGGCCTTCTTCTTGCCACAGGAAGGGCAAGAGTCCAAAAGAGAGGGCATTCTGTTGTAAAACAATGCTCAACTCTCTAAAAAAAAAAACAGTAGAGAAATACTTTAACACCAAAAGATGTCAAAGTAAGAGCTTTTATCAAAAATTGAAGAATTTGACAGAAAATCAGAAAAAAGAGGTAGAGCTGAAGTAACCAGGGTCCTGACAGAAGGAGCCGGAAAGAACAACTGACCTAACTGTCACCCCTGAGGCATGATGGGAAGCTAGGGGTCATGGCTGCCTTAAAGGCACGGTGCCAGTTTATCTGTGTGTTTATGTGGGTTAGCTTTTCAGCTTTCTACACTAATGTTCCCACAATGCAGCCTATGTGCTGGCAATGTTTTCTTCATTATTCCTTGCAGGATTGTGTTGTCTGCTATGTATTAAAGCAGTTTTCAAAAGTTTTTCTCCCTGCTTTATTGGAATATGTTTATGTGCAAGAGAATTCCTTGCAACATTGCTCAGCATGTTTATGGGAGGCTACATTGTGTGTTTTTTATATATATATGGATATATATATAGAGCTACATATATGGTTTTTCACATATATGTAATGTGTTTCCGGGGTCCCGCGCATGGGCGGGAATATTCATGTGCTTATGACTATTGATGAGGATCCCCTGGAAGAGAAAGTGATGGTCTGCCCAATGTGGAAGGCAGTAACCACCTTTGGCAAGAAGGACGGACGCGTCCTAAGAACAACCTTGTCTGGATGGACAGACAGAAAGGGAGGTTTGCATGCTAGAGCCTGGAGCTCACTCACCCGCCGAGCGGAGGTGATGGCCACCAGAAAGGCTGTCTTCAGAGTCAGAAGACGAAGAGGACAGTTATGTAGAGGCTCAAAGGGAGCGCACATGAGAAAGGTAAGAACCAAGTTCAAGTCCCACTGAGGCATCACAAACGGAACAGGAGGGAAGAGGTGTGTAATGCCTTTTAGGAACCTGTTAACAGGGGACTTGAAAAGGGAGGGCTGATCAGGAAGCCTGAGGAAGACCGAGATGGCACAAAGATAGCCTTTGATGGTACCCAGGGCAGAACCCTGTTGGGCCAGGGAAAGAAGGAACAGAATAACCTCAGAAAGAGGGGCAGAGAGAGGGTTCACAGCCTTTGCTGTGCACCATGCCACAAACTTGTTCCACCTGCAGGCATATACCACCTTAGTGGTGGGACGCCTGGCTGCCAGAATCACATCACAAACTTCGGGAGGCAAGTCGAAAGGAATCAACTGCCGCCGCTCAATCTCCACGCAAGCAGGTGGAAGCTGGACAGGTTCGGGTGGAGGACCGTCCCCTGCTGCTGCGACAGAAGATCCTCCCGAAGAGGCAGACGGATCGGGGATCGACGCTCATACTGAGTAGCTCGGGATACCAAACTCTTCGAGCCCAGTCCGGAGCCACAAGGATGACTTGGGCCCGGTCGCGCCGAATCTTCTTCAACACTCTGGGTAGAAGTGGTATAGGCGGAAAGGCGTACAATAGACCGCAACTCCACTCGCGACGAAAAGCGTCGCCGAGCGAGTGCCGCCTTGGAAATTCCAACGCGCAGAACTGATGACATTGCGCGTTCTCTTCGGTGGCGAATAGATCTAACCAAGGCTCTCCCCACTGTAGAAAGAGTCCTTGCGCCACTTCCGAGTGAAGATGCCATTCGTGATCCATCATGCACCTGCGGCTGAGTTCGTCCGCCCTGGCGTTCAGGGAACCTGCCAGGTGTTGAACCATCAGGAATATGCCCTGATGTTCCAGCCATGTCCAGAGGCGCAGAGCCTCCTGACATAGGGTCCACGACCCCACCCCGCCTTGTTTGTTGCAGTACCACATGGCGGTGGTGTTGTCTGTGAACACCTGCACTACCTTCCCTTTGACAGAGGGCAGGAATGCCTTGAGTGCAAGTCGGATCGCCCGGAGCTCCAGAATGTTGATATGGAGCCGGGACTCCGCCGGAGACCAGAGGCCTCTGATCTCCGCCTCTCCCATGTGACCGCCCCATCCCAGAAGGGACGCGTCCGTCACAACTGTGTGCTCTGGCTGGGGAAGGGAGAGGGATCTGCCCATGACCCATTGCCAGTTCGAGAGCCACCACTGCAACTGTTTTGCAGTCCCCTCCGAGATCTGGACGTGATCGGACAGGTTGCCCTGGTGCTGCGCCCACTGGAACTTCAGGTCCCACTGCAGAGCCCGCATATGCCATCTGGCATGATCGACCAGCAGGATGCAGGAGGCCATGAGGCCCAGCAGCCTCAGGGTCATCCGTACCGAAACCCAGGATAAAGGCTGAAAGATCGGAATCATAGCCTGAATATCCCGGACTCGCCGTTCGGGAGGATAGGCCCGGAACTGCGTCGTGTCCAGAACTGCTCCGATGAAAAGGAGCTGTGGAGAAGGAATCAGATGCGACTTCGGCACATTGATGGAGAAACCCAGCGAGTGCAGGAGTTCGGCCGTAGTCTGGAGGTGGGAGACGACTGCCTGGGACGAGCCCGCCTTCAGCAGCCAGTCGTCGAGGTAGGGGAAGACTGGAACCCCTGCCCGGCGCAGATGAGCTGCGACCACCGCCATCACTTTTGTGAACACCCGAGGGGCACTTGTAAGGCCAAAGGGGAGCACGGTGAACTGAAAATGCTCGAGGCCTACCGTGAACCGCAGGTAACGCCGGTGGGCCGGCAGGACGAGGATGTGAAAATAAGCGTCCTGCAAGTCCAACGCTACCAACCAGTCTCCAGGGTCGAGGGCAGTCAAGACCTGAGCTAGGGTGAGCATCTTGAACTTCTCCTTCCGGAGGAAGCGATTGACGTTCCGGAGGTCCAAGATAGGACGCATGTCCTCCTTGTCCTTTTTGGGCACCAGAAAGTAGTGGGAGTAGCAACCACGTCCTACTTCTGGGGTCGGAACATGCACGATGGCCCTCTTGGCCAAGAGGGCCGTGACTTCCTTCTGCAGAAGCACCAAGTGATCCCCTGACATGCGGTGGAATTGAGGTGGCATGGCTGGGGGGGTGGTCTCGAAGGGGAGGGAGTAGCCCCTTCGGACAATGTCCAAGACCCACCTGTCCGAGGTGATGGCACGCCAGTGGTGAAGGTGATGGCGGACCCTGTCCCCTACTGGCGTGCTGTGCACCTGAAAGGAGGGACTAGGAGGGCTTGGAGGCCGCAGATGGGGTGGAGTTGGTGGCCTGACCTGCACGCTGGTTGCCCGAACCGCCACGGCGGTAGCCACGTCCTCGGCCACGCGAAGACGCTTGCTGCGCGGGCCGGTGGCTGGGCAGCGGACGTGACTGGGCGCCCCTTCCGTGGCCACGAAAGGGGCGAAAAGCAGAGGTTAGCGGAGGGCGCACAACAGAAAGGCCCAGGGACTTGGCAGTAGCCCGTGAGTCCTTAAAACGCTCCAACGCATGGTCTGCTTTGGAACCAAAAAGACCGACTCCATCAAAGGGCATGTCCATGAGTGTATTCTGGACATCACCCGAGAAACCAGTTCTCAGCCAGGCGTGGCGACGCAGCGCCACCGTCGTTGCAAGCAATCTGCCCAGCGAGTCGGCGGTATCAAGGCCACAACGTATGGTGTATTTAGCCGCATCTCTACCTTCCGCAATGGTGCGGGTAAGCAGTGTCTGGACCTCCTCAGAACACTGGGGCAAAACAGTCGCCACCGAATCCCACAGGGAGTGGGTATATCGGCCCAAAAGGCAAGCGGTGTTGACGGACCGCAAGCCAGCACTGGAGGAAGAAAAAGCCTTCTTCCCAAATTGGTCCAGGCGTTTGGATTCCCTATCCGGAGGGGCGGTAGGGAAGGCGGTTTGTGAGGCAGAGGCTTGGACAACCAAGCTCTCGGGGTGGGATGTTGAGAGAGAAACAAGGGGTCGCCCGGAGCAGGGCGATGGCGTCGGACCACGTTCCTATCCACAGGAGCCCCTGTGGTGGACTTGGACCAGGTGCCCAAAAGAACGTCAGATAGTGCATCATTAAACGGCAGCACAGTCTCCGAAGAGGAAGCTGCCGGCTGAAGCACTTCGGTCAGGAGATTAGTCCTGACAGCCACAGTAGGCAATTGGAGGTGCAAGGCTCCAGCTGCTCTCACGCAACACCATTGCGAAATTTGCTCCCTCCTCCGTAGCCACGGGAGGAGACAGCATGCCAGTGTCAGGGGAAGTGTCTAGACCACTGGCATCCCCAAGTTCCTCTGCCCAGTCCTGATCATACTCACACTGCTGTGTGAGAGGGTCTTCCGACCCCTCCCAGCTCTCCTGGTCCTCCTCTGGTTCAAAATATGGAGGAGGGGGGACATCTGGGACCCAAGGTCTCATCGGCGCCGGAGCCGACGTCGAGCGACGTCGGTCTGGCTCCATGTCCGGAACCGGAGAGAACCGGGGAACGACGCCGCCCGGAGCCCCGGGCGGCGTTAGGAACGGCACCGGGGAGATCGGCGGAGGCGTGGTTAGGTCAACCGGCGTCGATCAGGGTTGCGGTACCACCGGAGCCGGGATCGAGGCCGGGATCGAGGCCGGGATCGAGGCTGGCGGGACAGGAGTCGTCGGCGACGCCGGAGCAACCCCATCAGGGCCCACGGGGCCCAAAGGGGCACCGGAGGGACCTTGAGGACCGAAGAGGCGGGCCATGGCCGACAGGAATTCCTGTATCTCGGCCGGAGTCGCCCCCGAACCCGGGAAGGACGGGTAATGCGGGGGCGGCGCCACAGGCACATCCGGAGCCGCGGGGACGGTGCCGACAGGGGCCTCAGCCGAGTCGCGAGACCGGCGAGGCGAAGTCTTAGAGCGATGGTGCTTCTTAGACTTCTTGTGCTTCGACTTACCCGAGGAGCGCGAAGACTTGGACTCAGACGACCGGCGGGGGCTCGGCGACCGGCCCCTCGACCTCTCACGGGACCGGGGCTTGGTGCGGCGCGGAGCCGACTGCCGAACCTCCAGGAGCTTTCGAGACCGCTCTCGCAAAGCCTTCGGGTGAAGTTTCCGGCAGTCAGGGCACGACTTTGTGTCGTGGTCTCGGCTGAGACAGTAGAGACACTAAGTGCGGGTCTGTGATCGACATCATTCGACCACAGGCACCGCACGGCTTGAAGCCGGGCATCCCTACCGACACCTAGGAGTCGAGAAGACTCGAAAAGAAACAGTGAAAAAATTCACCAAAAATGTAGTCAGAAATTGACTAGGGCACTGCTCTTCCCGGATCTGCGCTTACTGGCGCGGAAAAAGAAGAACTGACGTCAGCGCGCAGGGGCGGCGTCTAAGTACTGCCCGCGACGTCATCCCGGCGATCACTACGCCGACGACGGAGCGGAGCCGCACGACGCCACCTACCGACGCGCAAGGGTACTGCTACGCAAAAACTTTCCGGATCCAGCCTGACGCCTGGGGATATTCTAAGGTAAGGAATCTGTCACTAACGTGTCTCTTTCGGATACAGAACATTACAGTAATCTAACCTGGCTGTCACCAGAGCCTGGACTGCTGTCTTTTTGGCATTTTGTGAGCATTTTTTAAAATCCCAAATCAAGTGCCTGCGAGGGCAGAGATTTGGTTGGAGAAGGATAATGTGGAGTTGAACCAAACTCCAAGATTTTTGACTTTGTGGCTTGGAGAGGGTGAAGATCCTAGCGTGCTAGGCCACCAACTCTAGGACCAGATGGAAGGTTGTTTCCCTATCACTAAGATATCCGTTTTATTGGCGTTTAGTCTGAGGCAGCTGTGTTTATCCAGTTTGCCATGTCCTCTAGGCAGAGCTCAAAGTCCTCTGCTGCTTGGCCGTTGTCCTGAGCCAAGGTGAGGATCAGCTGCGTGTCATCGGCATATGACACAGTCTGTACCTCAGGTTTGTCTAAAAGGTTTGCCAGCGGTCGCATATATAGGTTGAAAAGGGTCGGGCTCAAAGCTGCGCACTGAGGCACGCCCTGTTTCAGCTGTTGAGTGGTCGAGGCATAGGGTTGAAGAGTAACTTAAAATGTGCGATCCTCCAGAAAGCTCGCCAGCCAGCCTAGTGCAGTGCCACCTACCATTGCGTGATCTAATCTGTCAAGCAGCAAACCATGAGAGACCGTATCAAATGCAGCACTCAGGTCAAGCATGACTAGAGCCGCTGTTTGACCTTCATCAGCTATTATGCGGATTGAGTCCGATGCAAGAAGTAGCGCTGATTCAGTGCTAAAGGATTCTCTAAAGCCAGACTGTCTCATGGAGGAGTTCATTTTCCTCCACAAACTGCATTAATTGCCGATTGACAAATTTCTCTGCGATTTTAGCAAAGTCGGGTAGAAGTGAGATGGGTCTTAAATTCGCAAGCAGTAGTGGGTCTAGGCTTGGCTTTTTAAGTAGAGGAATAACCATGGCCGGTTTCCACTCTTTCAGGACTATGCTGGAGCGAAACGACAGGTTGAGCAGCTCCATTAACACTGGTGCAATGACCACTCTGCCCTGTTCCAGAATCGATGGAAATTCGGGGTCTAAAGAAGATCCAGATTTAACTTTAAGCATTAAGCCACACGTGTCAGACTCTGAGGTAGGTTTTAGATTAAGAAGCTTACCCAGAGCATCAGGTAGCGTACAGTTAGAAATACACATTTTAAAGGTCCTGGCACTCTCAGAAAATGAGATGTAGATGTTGTCGACCTTTTTTTAAAAAGCATTGTGCAATCTGGTCGCAGCGGTGCGGAGAAGGAGGAATTGTGGCTGCGGTACGTTCCAAGGAGGTTAGAGACTTTATTATTTGAAAGAGTTCCCTGGTTGAATTTTTCGAAAGTTCAATTTGAAGGGCATAGTAATTTGCATGGGCATGCCTAAGATCTTTGTGATAGGTCTTTAAGGCTGCAAGGTACGTGAATTTATGATGTTCATTGTACTCTTTGCACCACATGCTTTCTAACCTTTTGCAGGATCTCTTTGTTTCCTGGAGTGCCTCTGAAAACCATGGTGCAGTGGGTTTGATCCACCTGCTGGTGACTGGCTTGAGTGGTGCTAGGGTGTCTGGGGCATGATTGATCCACCCGTTGATCTGTGTACTGGCCGATGATATACAGGCTTCAAGAGTCGGTCTGTTGGAATTTAGGACCCTAGTAAAAGAGGATACTCTGCTCTTCTTGTCCCACCCCCAGCCTCGTCCCTCCCACAGACTCTTACCTTATCTTGTGCATTCTACCCCTCTTACATCCATCGCTTCAATCTTCGCCCCTTCTTTTACTGGTTTTGCCCCTCTGATATCCACCTTTCGCCTCCATTCTCTACAGTTCACCTCATCTCTCCGCCTTTGTTCTCACTGATTCTGCCCATCTCACAACCACCTCTCACAATTTCCTTCTTCCCTCTCCTCTCCACATAAGTTTCCCTGTCTCTTACATCTACATCTCCAATTCATGTATTGTCCTTCGCCGCTCAGCTCTCTCCCCAGCCTCAACTTTTCTTTCCTTGTGTGTCCCCTTCACATCCACCTTCACCTCTTCTCACTGTTTCTGCCTCTCTTACATCACCCTCTCACTTCCATGATGTACACTAAACCTCATCCCTCCTCCTGCCTCTTACATTAGTTTGTAAAATAATGAGTGCCGGTACCCAAAGCGCTGCTCAGAAACACGCGGTCAGCGCCATTAAATATCAGCGATTCGAACACCAAGGCTGCATAGTCCTGAATGTAGCTCAAGCTTCTTTAATCCACTGCTAGACACCACCAGCCATTTTATCTCACTCAGAGGTTTTTGCTTTCTCCCCTGATTACTTTTTTCTGTCTTTCTCCTAATTTTCAGTTTGACAGTTTTTCCCTCTTTTGGTTTCGGTAAATGCCTGATGCAGAAAAGTAAGTGCTGGAGGTCCCCATTGGCAACCACCAGCTCAAATTAAGCACTGCTCTTACCTTTCTCTAGGATTCTGGTACTCTTATATCCACCTCTTTCTCCGGTCTGCTGTACACTTCACCTCTCATCTCTCTCTAGCCTTGAAGCACAAGTTACTAACTTGTGTAACGATATATCTGTAAGAGACAGTAGTTAGTGACAGATTCCTTACCTTAGAATATCCCCAGGCGTCAGGCTGGATCCGGAAAGTTTTTGCGTAGCAGTACCCTTGCGCGTCGGTAGGCGGCGTCGTGCGGCTCCGCGTCCGTCGTCGGCGTCGTGATCGCCGGGATGACGTCGCGGGCAGTACTTAGACGCCGCCCCTGCGCGCTGATGTCCAGTTTTGTACACGACTTTCCGCGCCAGGAACGCAGAGCCATGCAAGAAGCTGACATAGGTGTCTGAAAAATACTAGGGCCCTGAAAGGGATGTCCTTAACCCTAGAAATCAGTTCGCAGAACGGGGAGGATGGGTGGGGCGGTAAGGAATCTGTCACTAACTACTGTCTCTTACAGATATATCGTTACACAAGTTAGTAACTTGTGCATCTGAAAGAGACACGTTAGTGACAGATTCCTTACCTTAGAATAGATACCCCAGCAATACGAACCCCGGTGGTGGGTCTGCGAACAAAGATCAGACAAGGAAGTCCTGAAGGACAGAACGGCCAAAGAAGCCGTCCCTCCGGACCTGACTGTCAAGGCAGTAATGCTTTGTAAACGTGTGCAGCGAGGCCCACGTAGCTGCCTGACAGATAACCGGCAGCGGAACACCGCGGCCTAAGGCCGTGGTAGCAGCCGTTGCCCTGGTGGAATGGGCACGCAGCCCAACAGGAGGCTCCTTCTTAGCCAAAGAATAGCAGGTCTTGATGCACAAGGTAACCCAGCGGGAGATGGTTCGTTTGTGCACCGCCCGACCTTTTTGGCGCCCACGTAGCCAACAAAGAGCTGGTCATCCACCCGGAAGTGTTTCGTGCGGTCGATATAGAAGGAGAGCGCACGTTTTGGGTCCAGACGGTGGAGCCTCTCTTCCTCTCTGGAAGGATGCGGAGGCGGAAAGAAGGTAGGCAAAGTGATGGTCTGCCCAATGTGGAAGGCAGTAACCACCTTAGGCAAGAAGGACGGACGCGTCCGAAGAACAACCTTGTCTGGATGAACAGACAGAAAGGGAGGTTTGCAAGATAGAGCCTGGAGCTCACTCAGCCGCCGAGCGGAGGTGATGGCCACCAGAAAGGCTGTCTTCAGAGTCAGAAGACGAAGAGGACAGTTATGTAGAGGCTCAAAGGGAGCGCACATTAAAAGGTAAGAACCAAGTTCAAGTCCCACTGAGGCATTACAAACGGAACAGGAGGGAAGAGGTGTGTAATGCCTTTTAAGAACCTGTTAACAACAGGGGACTTGAAAAGGGAGGGCTGATCAGGGAGCCTGAGGAAGGCCGAGATAGCACAAAGATAACCCTTGATGGTACCCAGGGCAGAACCCTGTTGGGCCAGAGAAAGAAGGAACAGAAGGACCTCAGAAAGAGGGGCAGAAAGGGGATTCACAGCCTTTGCTGTGCACCATGCCACAAATTTGTTCCACCTGCAGGCGTATACCACCTTAGTGGAGGGACGCCTGGCTGCCAGAATCACATCACAAACTTCGGGAGGCAAGTCGAAAGGAATCAACTGCCGCCGCTCAATCTCCATGCAAGCAGGTGTAGACTGGACAGGTTCGGGTGGAGGACCGTCCCCTGCTGCTGCGACAGAAGATCCTCCCGAAGAGGCAGACGGATCGGGGGATCTACGCTCATACTGAGTAGCTCGGGATACCAAACTCTTCGAGCCCAGTCCGGAGCCACAAGAATGACTTGGGCCCGGTCGTGCCGAATCTTCTTCAACACTCTGGGTAGAAGTGGTATAGGCGGAAAGGCGTACAATAGACCGCAACTCCACTCGTGACGAAAAGCGTCGCCGAGCGAGTGCCGCCTTGGAAATTCCAACGCGCAGAACTGATGACATTGCGCGTTCTCTTCGGTGGCGAATAGATCTAACCAAGGCTCTCCCCACTGTAGAAAGAGTCCTTGCGCCACTTCCGAGTGAAGACGCCATTCGTGATCCATCATGCACCTGCGGCTGAGTTCGTCCGCCCTGGCTGAATGCCAGGTGTTGAACCATCAGGAACATGCCCTGATGTTCCAGCCATGTCCAGAGGCGCAGAGCCTCCTGACAAAGGGTCCACGACCCCACCCCGCCTTGTTTGTTGCAGTACCACATGGCGGTGGTGTTGTCTGTGAACACCTGCACTACCTTCCCTTTGACAGAGGGAAGGAATGCCTTGAGTGCAAGTCGGATCGCCCGGAGCTCCAGAAGGTTGATATGGAGCCGGGACTCCGCCGGAGACCAGAGGCCTCTGATCTCCGCCTCTCCCATGTGACCGCCCCATCCCAGAAGGGACGCGTCCGTCACAACTGTATGCTCTGGCTGGGGAAGGGAGAGGATCTGCCCATGACCCATTGCCGGTTCGAGAGCCACCACTGCAACTGTTTTGCAGTCCCCTCCGAGATCTGGACGTGATCGGACAGGTTGCCCTGGTGCTGCGCCCACTGGAACTTCAGGTCCCACTGCAGAGCCCGCATATGCCATCTGGCATGATTGACCAGCAGGATGCAGGAGGCCATGAGGCCCAGCAGCCTCAGGGTCATCCTTACCGAAACCCAGGATAAAGGCTGAAAGATCGGAATCATAGCCTGAATATCCCGGACTCGCCGTCCGGGAGGATAGGCCCGACACTGCGTCGTGTCCAGAACTGCTCCGATGAAAAGGAGCTGTGGAGAAGGAATCAGATGCGACTTCGGCACATTGATGGAGAACCCCAGCGAGTGCAGGAGTTCGGCCATAGTCTGGAGGTGGGAGACGACTGCCTGAGGCAGAGCCCGCCTTCAGCAGCCAGTCGTCGAGGTAGGGGAAGACTGAAACCCCTGCCCGGCGCAGATGAGCTGCGACCACCGCCATCACTTTCGTGAACACCCGAGGGGCACTGGTAAGGCCAAAGGGGAGCACGGTGAACTGAAAATGCTCGAGGCCTACCGTGAACCGAAGGTAACGCCGGTGGGCCGGCAGGACGGGGATGTGGAAATAGGCGTCCTGCAAGTCCAACGCTACCAACCAGTCTCCAGGGTCGAGGGCAGTCAAGACCTGAGCTAGGGTGAGCATCTTGAACTTCTCCTTCCGGAGGAAGCGATTGACGTTCCGGAGGTCCAAGATAGGACGCATGTCCTCCTTGTCCTTTTTGGGCACCAGGAAGTAGTGGGAGTAGCAACCACGTCCTACTTCTGGGGTCGGAACATGCTCGATGGCCCTCTTGGCCAAGAGGGCCGTGACTTCCTTCTGCAGAAGTACCAAGTGATCTCCTGACATGCGGTGGAATTGAGGTGGCATGGCTGGGGGGTGGTCTCGAAGGGGAGGGAGTAGCCCCTTCGGACAATGTCCAAGACCCACCTGTCCGAGGTGATGGGACGCCAGTGGTGAAGGTGATGGCGGACCCTGCCCCCTACTGGCGTGCTGTGCACCTGAAAGGAGGGACTAGGAGGGCTTGGAGGCCGCGGACGGGTTGGAGGTGGTGGCCTGACCCGCACGCTGGTTGCCCGAACCGCCACGGCGGTATCCACGTCCTCGGCCACGCGAAGACGCCTGCTGCGCGGGCCGGTGGCTGGGCTGCTGACGTGACTGGGCGCCCCTTCCGTGGCCACGATAGGGGCGAAAAGCAGAAGGTAGCGGAGGGCGTGTAGCAGAAAGGCCCAGGGACTTGGCAGTAGCCCGTGAGTCCTTAAAACGCTCCAACGCATGGTCTGCTTTGGAACCAAAAAGACTGACTCCATCAAAGGGCATGTCCATGAGAGTATTCTGGACATCCCCTGAAAAACCAGTGGTTCTCAGCCAGGCGTGGCGACGCAGCGCCACCGTCGTTGCAATAGATCTGCCCAGCGAGTCGGCGGTATCAAGGCCACAACGTATGGTGTATTTGGCCGCATCCCTTCCTTCCGCAATGGCGCGGGTAAGCAGTGTCTGGACCTCCTCAGAACACTGGAGCAAAACAGTCGCCACCGAATCCCACAAGGAGTGGGTATATCGGCCCAAAAGACAAGCGGTGTTGATGGACCGCAAGCCAGCACTGGAGGAAGAAAAACCCTTCTTCCCAAATTGATCCAGGCGTTTGGATTCCCTATCCGGAGGGCGGTAGGGAAGGCGGTTTGGGAAGCGGAGGCTTGGACAACCAAGCTCTCAGGAGTGGGGTGGACAGAGAGAAACAAGGGGTCGCCCGGAGCTGGGCGATGGGACACGTTCCTATCCACAGGAGCCCCTGTGTTGGGCTTGGACCAGGCGCCCAAAAGAACATCAGTTAGTGCATCGTTGAACGGCAGCACAGTCTCCAAGGAGGAGGCTGCCGGCTGAAGCACTTCCGTCAAGAGATTAGTCTTGACCGTCACCGTAGGGAGTCGGAGATGTAAGGCTCCAGCTGCCCTACGCAACACCGTTGCAAAATTGGCTCCCTCCTCCGTAGCCACGGGAGGAGACAGCATGCCAGTGTCAGGGGAAGTATCTAGACCACTGGCATCCCCTAGTTCCTCTGCCCAGTCCTCATCATACTGACACTGCTGTGCCAGAGGGTCCTCAGACCCCTCCCAGTCCACCTCCGGTTCAAAATAAGGAGAAGGAGGGACATTTGGGACCCAAGGTCCCATCGGCGCCGGAACCGGCGTCGAGCGACGTCGGTCCGGCTCCATGTCCGGAGCGTACATGGGGACGACGCCGCCCGGAGCCCCGGGCGGCGTCAGGAACGGCACCGGAGACATCGACGCCGGCGGAGGCGTGGTCAGGTCGACCGGCGTCGATGGGGGTTGCGGTACCACCGGAGCCGGGATCGAGGCCGGGGCCGAAGCCGGGACCGAGGCTGGAGGCACGAGCGACGCCGGGACCGGAGTCGTCGGCGGCGCCGGGGCAACCCCATCAGGGCCCGCGGGACCCGAAGGCGCACCGGAGGGACCTTGAGGCCCGAAGAGGCGGGCCATGGCCGACAGGAATTCCTGTACTTGAGCCGGATCCGCCCCGAACCCGGGAAGGACGGGTATTGCGGGGGCGACTCCACAGGCATGTCCGGGGCCGCGGGGACGGTGCCGGGAGGGGCCTCAGCCGAGTCGCGAGACCGGCGAGGCGAAGTCCTAGAGCGATGATGCTTTTTGGACTTCTTGTGCTTAGACTTACCGGACGACGAAGACTTGGATCCCGACGACCGGTGAGGACTCCGCGACCGACCCCTCGACCTCTCATGCGACCGGGGCTTGGTGTGGCGCGGAGCCGACTGCCGGGCCTCGAGGAGCTTTCGAGACCGCTCTCGCAAAGCTTTCGGGTTGAGGGCCCGGCAGTCGGAACACGACTTCGTGTCGTGGCCTCGGCAGAAGAGACACTCCAGATGCGGGTCTGTGATGGACATCATCCGAGCACAGGCGTCGCAACGCTTAAAGCCGGGCATCCCTACGACACCTTGGAGTCGATTCGAAAGAAACAGTGAAAAAATTCACCCAAAAAGTTAGTCAAAAAATGACTAGGGCACTGCTCTTCCCGGATCTGCGCTTGCTGGCGCGGAAAAAGAAGAACTGACGTCAGCGCGCAGGGGCGGCGCCTAAGTACTGCCCGCGACGTCATCCCGGCGATCACGACGCCGACGACGGACGCGGAGCCGCACTACGCCGCCTACCGACGCGCAAGGGTACTGCTACGCAAAAACTTTTCGGATCCAGCCTGACGCCTGGGGATATTCTAAGGTAAGGAATCTGTCACTAACGTGTCTCTTTCAGATCCTTCTCTTGTTGGTTCTGACCCTCTTACGTCTACCTCTCCCCTGCATCTCTCCCACAGCCTCTTACCTGTTCTTGGTGGTCCTGTCCTTACGTCATGATGCACCTCTTACCAGTCCCCCTCCAGCCACTTAAGTTCTTATGATCCTGCCTCTCTAATCTATGCTCTCTCTTTCAGCTGTTTGATTTCCCTCCAGCCTAAACATTTTTTGCTGGTTATGCCCCTTTTACATTACCTCTTCTCATCGTGTTCTAGTCTTCAAGTTTCATCTCTCCCTTGCCTCTACCCTCCTCTTCTCGTTCTGTCCCTCTAACATACACCTCTCCCCTCCATGCTCTTCTCTTCATATTTCATCTCTCGCTGGTTCTGACCCTATAACATCCACTTCTCCCCTTCGTGTGCTGATCTTCACCATTTTTCTCCCCCAGCCTCCTACCTCACTTCACCTGTTCTCCTCCTTTATATCCCCCACCCCTTCCGCACTACCAAATCCTCATTATTTGAGCAGATCTGCCCCTCTTACATCACTCTCTTTTACACGCTATGCCCTTCATCTCTTCTCTCTTCCAGGGATGCATCTACCATCTAGAGGATCAGGTACAGTGGCACCAGGGTCAAGAGCCATAAGGGGCTGCCTGAGCCCTGATAATTGCTGTATTATACAACCCCAACAGCAGTCAAAGGGGCCATTTTCCTTCCTTGCACTGGGGCCCATGAGATCCTTGCTACGCTACTGCTCTCTCCCAGCCTCTTCCCTTCTCTCAATGATTCTGCCTGTTTTATCCACCTCTTCCCCACCTCCCTTTCCTCCAGCCACTGTGCTGATTCTGCCCATCTCTCTTTCCTACTTTACTATCACCTCTCCCTACTCCTCGCACCTTCTACCATTTGGGTTACCAATTTTATAATCAACTCACCTGGTTATGCTCTGCTATACTCTTTCCCTTCATCCTTGGTGAGCAATGCCCATTGTGATGTGACGTCATTCTTTGTTTTGAGTGTGAGCTCTGTAGGATACCCTTGCATGTCACTCATGAGGGGGCAGGAAAGGGCCAAGAATAGAAGGTGATAAAAAATAAAATCTAAACTTGTTGACCTGAAATGTCTCGAAGGAGGCGACTGTAAGTTGCTCAATGGAACTGGAATATAAGTGAGCAGCCCAAGCACCTTCCAATGGGCTGAAGCCCTTTCTCTTAACGGCTGGGAGGTCCAGGGGAGTGTGCCCCCTCTTTTGGGCCTCACAGCGCTTAACCATGGTTTAGAGGCCTAGGAGAGGCTGCCACCCCTGTCCCCTGGGCCTTGTAACACAGAGGTCCTTGAAAACGTGGCACAGTGTGATGCGAGAACCCCATGAGTGAGAGCAGGCTTGGTGCCCTGAGAAGTTTAGCTACTTGCGGTTGGCAGTTAAAAAAATTTAAAAAAATTATAGCACTGTTTGCCCAGGCGAGATTTTATGCATCAGTAGACCAAACGAAAAATATTAATTTCAAAACTCAAATCTAATAGGAACTCATAACGGCAAGTCTCCAGTAGCAAACCATTTCAGCGAATTTCTTCACCTAGCCACTTTCAAGAAACAGATCTCAGTGCTAAAAGAAAAAAAAGGATCGACAGAAAAGAATAAAATGCTGATAGAAAAAAAATGACTTAGCCAGTTACAAACCAGGGACTCCAAAGGGTTGCCTAAAAAATGGATCTTCCGTTTTCTTAAATTGCATTTGCACAACCAGCGCCAGGACACCTCCGGGTAATCGCTGCGCTATAGAAGTTCCCTTAACATAACATAACATTTCAAACTTGGTTTTGAACACATTACGTTTTGCATTGCCTTCGCCATCAAATCACTGTACTCTGGTTACTGTAGTTTTATCTGACAGTCATTTTAAAAGGATGAAGGAGGGGGTTTTCACAAACAAGGAGAGGTGCACAACCAGTATATAGAATTCTGTATAAGGTAGTGGCACACAGAAAATTGACTAATATCATGACAGGACCTTTTAAATAAGATCGGAGTGCTTAAGAACTTTGGGCAAAAGATAGTCGCCATCCTGGGTCTAACGAGGGGCTCTCTCTGGCGAACTACTTTGAGGAAGTTGCTTGACAATCGGATATAAATGAGGTGCAGATAAAAACCCTGCATAGTGCATTTCAACCATCAGACAAATTTCTAAATGACCTTCCGGTAATGCAGAAATACTTAAAAAGTTCAATTTCACATATTGTCTGCATGTCAGTCATATCTGGATGTCAAGTAACCAATCTAAAGTTTAACCACACAAAAAGGGATTTCCTACATGTTCACAAAGAACAACAAACCAACAACTCTTCCAAACGTGGCTGAACGACATTCACCTGGATGGCTTTGAACCCCACGTTTAAACCAGGACCAAGTCTCTCCGATTCAACCTGTACACTGATCTCACCATCAAGGAA
The DNA here is from genome assembly GCA_963921515.1 of Calotriton arnoldi. Lineage (NCBI taxonomy): Eukaryota > Metazoa > Chordata > Amphibia > Caudata > Salamandridae > Calotriton > Calotriton arnoldi. The sequence goes on along the minus strand of CAWUFW010008731.1, from coordinate 114,951 downwards.
CACATTGCCAAGAAACTAAGACAGCCTCGTACCAGCTCTCTCAGCTAAAGAAAGTGAAAACATTCCTCCCAGAACACAGCTTCAGAACTTTTGTTGAAGTGTTTGTACTCTTGCATCTGGAGACACACACACACACTTTATTCAACCGGAGGAGCACCAATCAGAACATCCATCTGTGCTTCTTACTTCCCAGCAACTGTCCCACCTAGAGTTCTCAGGAGTGTGTACTCAAATTCTACATTCCATTAACGACATAATCACAACATCTCCCCGCCCGCTTACAGAGAAAAAAAAGATAATAAACACTTATGTAAAGAAACCTGAAAACAAACACAATAAATAACAGTGCAAATATACAATATAACATACCACCCAATGACCTCATAAAAGAAATAAACTACAATATTGATTAAGGATTAAAAAACGAACACAGATACACTAAAATGTAGTAAAACACTGATGTAACTAGAAAAAGTAACTTACAATCATTTGTTAACCACTGCATAATCTCTAGAGTCTAAGCCAACATGGTGGTTTCCTAATCCTCCCACTGTTTCTTCCCCACATCAACCCTAGATATCTTCATAGTCCCTTCAGGTGCTACACCAACCACATCCTGCACATTATCCATACCCTGCACATCTCCCGATTCACTACACGCTGGACCATCAGAATGAGAAACATCCTCCAGCACCTTCTGTGTGCCGACATCACTTCCACCTGAAATACCACCAGATACCTGTATTCCCTTTTCCACAAATTCATCATGTAACTAATTAAAATCCTTATCTCCAGTTTCCTCATAATAGTTCCTCCCGGCAGCCTTCAATTGCAAAGGAACTCCCTTTATATTCCACATCTTCCCACTCCTCATCTTGACAGCATTGTGTAAAACTTAAACCACTTCTTCCGGTGCATAAAACAGAGACTCACCTTTGCAAACCTTGCCGGCTTCCCAGTAACTGTCCCACTTAGAACCCTCAGGAGCAGGAACTCCAATTCTACAATCCATTAATAAAATAACCACGAAAGTGGCGTACAGGCAGAAGCAGGCCTAAAAAAAGGCCTGATGCAACAGGACATCACCCTCTTTTTCATGGAACTGCACTTGCCAACCTGCACCAGCTTCATCATCTAAAAAGCCATCAAAACGTGCAACCCTGCCAATAAGGCTAACATGCTCACTTTCTCTGATGCTCTCGACAACCCGGAACCAGGACACCATCAGAGTGGAGATGTAGTGCAAAAAAGAAAAACATCAGGGGTCTATCTATGCACTCAGGGTCTAAAACACCCTCCCTGCATCCATTACGACTACCACAATTCTGCTCAAATATAGAAATGAGCTGAATACACACCTCTTTATAGAAGATGATATAATGATGAATACTCCCCCGTAATCCACTCTCCAATCACAGTTTGACTGTCTTTCTTTGCTTTAGACCCCATGGATCGCTCTGCTACTCTACGGCTAGGTTTGCGCTACATAAAATATATACATACCTGGGGGGGCGGAGCTAGCCACGCCTGAAGATAGCCGCGCTTTGAGCGACCTCCTTCGGTCACTAGATCTATCCTGAAAATATCCTGCGTCAATATCCTGCAATCCCCTCAAAAAAGCATGAATTAACGAATTACAAGTTAGCAGCATCCTGTGAAACCTCTTTTATAACCGTGACACCTTCGGAACTACAAAAACAGCCACCCGTCACCGCCCGACCGAGGTGAGGCCTACAGTGCGCGCTCGCGGGCGTGCTTGCTACGACAACGGCGTGATCGGCTGTGACGGAGAGAGTGAAGCTGGGACAATGGCGCCTCCCTGGGTGTATCGGCCTTCGTACCTGAAGTGAGTGCATGGAGGCTGGGGCCGTCACCCCCTCCGCAGGCGCACTGTAGCGTGTGGGTTCCGCCAGCGGCCTGGGTTCGCGAGCCTGCCTGGAGCTGCGGACGGCACGCACACGAGGGTCGGTGAGGGGCCCCTTTGAGAGCGACTGCTCCAGGAAAGTGCGAGGGCGGCCTCGCGTAGGGCCTGGGCCGGGACGCGGAGGCTGCGTTCTGGGCTGCGGGAACTACACACCGACCAGAGTGATGCCGCATTTTACTGCGGGAACCGGCGCCTGAGCAGACGACCAGTGGCACGGAGAGGCGCGGGTGCCCCTGTGGCCCGGACCTGGTGCATGCATGGACTGCTACACATAAGCCCTAAATATATGGTGAGGTGCAAGCGAAATTAGGGCGTCCATTGAGTCGAGCGACTGGCTACGGGGACAGCGCTGCCTACCTACATGACGCTCATCTAGCCCATATGCAGGGGCTGACCGGAGGCACAGCTCGTGAACCATAGGCCTGAAGCAGCGGAGCCCCCTAATCACGAACTACAGCGATAATTGACTCTCGGGTGGGCCAGCTCCGGGATAGTTCACTACAGGATTAAAAACACGCCGTCTCATGCGCCACACTGGACACTGTAGCGGCATACTCTTGATTACTCAGACACTCTGGGTGCTGCCAACTGAAAAGTCCAGCACAGTTCGCGACCGGACACAGAATCAACACGATCTGGAGTAAATACGGAGCTAGCACGACATATTGGTAACGCTGCTGACTACACGTGGGAGTTCGGAGGGTGGGACCACGGTGTGGGTCGAGCGGAGACACGGGGCTGGGCCAGACTCTCTCCGACAAGTGCGCTGCGGAGACACATCTCCACGAATACAGTGTTGCGTGAGACAGCCATACAAGGCTGATACGGAGATCCATACTGCCCCCCGGCTTGCGTCATGGGTAAACCGGACAGAACAACCCAAGATCCACTTCGAGCAGCCAAAAAAGCGGACTGAAACACGCACAGTCGACCAACACTCTACTGAAACTCCCCCATCGGCCACGGACACTGAAATCAGTGTAGAACTTCGAGATATGTTTTCAACAATGCAGGCCTCCCTCTCCAACATCGATGGCAAGATAGATGCGTTGACCTACAGGGTGGACCGTATGTCTGAGCGCCTCGACAAACATACCGAAAGAATAGATATGGCAGAGCGTCGGATATCGGACACAGAAGATGTGCAGTAGCATATGGAAGTCAAACAAAGGAAAATGGAAAAAACCCTGGCGGCACTGGCAGCGAAGTCTGAAGATTTGAAAGCGCGCTCCCGCCGGAATAACCTGCGATTCATGGGTATAGCGGCATCAACAAATACAGGCAACATGGAACGCTACATAGAAATTCTATTAATAACCCTCATGGGGAGAGACATTCTCCGCTGTTTTTATTATAGAGAGAGCGCAGAGATCTTTAGCCCCCCCCTCCACCGCCGGGAGCCAAACCGCGCCCGATCATTGCGAAAGTGTTGAACTATAGAGACCGAGACGCAGCGCTCCGCAAGGCCCGAGAGCTGGGACAACTGAATCATGACGGAATGGACATATCCATCTATCCTGACTTCACGCCGCAGGTACAGGAGGCTAGAAAGAAATTCTTAGAGGTAAAGAAGAAACTACGAGACCAAAATATCCGGTATGCGATGATATATCCAGCTCGGCTGAGAATCACTGTTGCAGGCAAGACAACCATCCACAATGACCCTAAGGAGGTATTTCAGTACCTGAAGAAGGAAGGCTCCCAGACCCAGCGGCGAAAATCACCCAGAGGTGGCCCAGATGATCAGGACCGAAAATCAGTGTTGATGAATGAGACTCTCCGGTTAACCTGGGCAACAGAGACACGCCTGCGACAGGTCAACCCTCCAGATCAGCGAAGCAAAGGACTCCTATAAGTGACATTACACTGCCTGTATATTTGTATGACTGAACCTGAGGCAAGAGGCAAGGACACTTTGTAGATTATATATACACTCAGGCCGAATGCGGACAGATGTATACAGGGGTATACAACATTATCATACACTCTGCAAGTATAGACGCAAAATGTTTATTTTATGAAGCGACCCCCGTGTGCCCTTCCCCGGGGTCCATGGCCGGCAGCTCCTGCCAACATGTGTGCACCACTTAAAGTTTGTTTTCATTTGGGAAATCAGTGTGGGGGGGAGAATGTCTTTTCTGGCAATGTCTCCGCTGTGATTGGGATGGCGGAGTGGGTGGGGTCGGGGAAGTGGATAATTCAAGAAAAATGGTCGGTTACATGGCAATGGGGACCACATGCAATGTGTGCACTGAGACCACACAACGTCTACAAGTTCACTTAAGCAACTATACTACATCATGGGCACTATGACACGGAACACTAGAACCCTAACGCACAAGTTACTAACTTGTGTAACGATATATCTGTAAGAGACAGTAGTTAGTGACAGATTCCTTACCTTAGAATATCCCCTGGCGTCAGGCTGGATCCGGAAAGTTTTTGCGTAGCAGTACCCTTGCGCGTCGGTAGGCAGCGTTGTGCGGCTCCGCGTCCGGCGTCGTGATCGCCGGGATGACGTCGCGGGCAGTACTTAGGCGCCGCCCCTGCGCGCTGACGTCAGTTCTGTACACGACTTTCCGCGCCAGGAACGCAGAGCCATGCAAGAAGCTGACATAGGTGTCTGAAAAATACTAGGGCCCTGAAAGGGATGTCCTTAACCCTAGAAATCAGTTCGCAGAACGGGGAGGATGGGTGGGGCGGTAAGGAATCTGTCACTAACTACGGTCTCTTACAGATATATCGTTACACTAGTTAGTAACTTGTGCATCTGAAAGAGACACGTTAGTGACAGATTCCTTACCTTAGAATAGATACCCTAGCAATACCAACCCCGTTGGTGGGTCTGCGAACAAAGATCAGACAAGGAAGTCCCGGAGGACAGAACGGCCAAAGAAGCCGTCCCTCCGGACCGGACTGTCAAGGCAGTAATGCTTTGTAAATGTGTGCAGCGAGGCCCAGGTAGCTGCCTGACAGATATCCTGCAGCGGAACACTGCGGCCTAAAGCCGTGGTAGCAGCCGTTGCCCTGGTGGAATGGGCACGCAGCCCAACAGGAGGCTCCTTCTTAGCCAAAGAATAGCAGGTCTTGATGCACAAGGTAACCCAGCGGGAGATGGTTCGTTTGTGCACCGCCCGACCTTTTTTGGCGCCCACGTAGCCAACAAAGAGCTGGTCATCCACCCGGAAGTGTTGTGTGCGGTTGATATAAAAGGAAAGCGCACGTTTTGGGTCCAAACGGTGGAGCCTTTCTTCCTCTCTGGAAGGATGCGGAGGCGGAAAGAAGGTGGGCAAAGTGATGGTGTGCCCAATGTGAAAGGCAGTAACCACCTTTGGCAAGAAGGACGGACGCGTCCTAAGAACAACCTTGTCTGGATGGACAGACAGAAAGGGAGGTTTGCATGATAGAGCCTGGAGCTCACTCACCCGCCGAGCGGAGGTGATGGCCACCAGAAAGGCCGTCTTCAGAGTTAGAAGACGAAGAGGACAGTTATGTAGAGGCTCAAAGGGAGCGCACATAAGAAAGGTAAGAACCAAGTTCAAGTCCCACTGACGCATCACAAACGGAACAGGAGGGAAGAGGTGTGTAATGCTTTTTAGAAACCTGTTAACAGGGGACTTGAAAAGGGAGGGCTGATCAGGAAGCCTGAGGAAGGCCGATATGGCACAAAGATAGCCCTTGATGGTACCCAGGGCAGAACCCTGTTGGGCCAGGGAAAGAAGGAACAGAACACATCAGAAAGAGGGGCAGAAAGGGGATTCACAGCCTTTGCTGTACACCATGCCACAAACTTGTTCCACCTGCAGGCGTATACCACCTTAGTGGAGGGACGCCTGGCTGCCAGAATCACATCACAAACTTTGGGAGGCAAGTCGAAAGGAATCAACTGCCGCCGCTGAATCTCCACGCAAGCAGGTGGAGGCTGGACAGGTTCGGGTGGAGGACCGTCTCCTGCTGCTGCGACAGAAGATCCTCCCGAAGAGGCAGACGGATCGGGGGATCGATGCTCATACTGAGTAGCTCTGGATACCAAACTCTGAGCCCAGTCCGGAGCCACAAGGATGACTTGGGCCCGGTCGCGCCGAATCTTCTTCAACACTGTGGGTAGAAGTGGTATAGGCGGAAAAGCGTACAACAGACCGCAACTCCACTCGCGACGAAAAGCGTCGCCGAGCGAGTGCTGCCTTGGAAATTCCAACGCGCAGAACTGACGACATTGCGCGTTCTCTTTGGTGGCGAATAGATCTAACCCAGGCTCTCCCCACTGTAGAAAGAGTCCTTGCGCCACTTCCGAGTGAAGACGCCATTCGTGATCCATCATGCACCTGCGGCCGAGTTCGTCTGCCCTGGCGTTCAGGGAACCTGCCAGGTGTTGAACCATCAGGAAAATGCCCTGAAGTTCCAGCCATGTCCAGAGGCGCAGAGCCTCCTGACACCACCCTGCCTTGCTTGTTGCAGTACCACATGGCGGTGGTGTTGTCTGTGAACACCTGCACTACCTTCCCTTTGACAGAGGGAAGGAATGCCTTGAGTGCAAGTCGGATCGCCCGGAGCTCCAGAAGGTTGATATGGAGCCGGGACTCCGCCGGAGACCAGAGGCCTCTGATCTCCGCCTCTCCCATGTGACCGCCCCATCTCAGAAGGGACGCGTCCGTCACAACTGTGTGCTCTGGCTGGGGAAGGGAGAGTGATCTGCCCATGACCCATTGCCGGTTCGAGAGCCACCACTGCAACTGTCTTGCAGTCCCCTCTGAGATCTGAACGTGATCGGACAGGTTGCCCTGGTGCTGCGCCCACTGGAACTTCAGGTCCCACTGCAGAGCCCGCATATGCCATCTGGCATGATCGACCAGCAGGATGCAGGAGGCCATGAGGCCCAGCAGCCTCAGGGTCATCCGTACCGAAACCCAGGATAAAGGCTGAAAGATGGGAATCATAGCCTGAATATCCCGGACTCGCCGTTCGGGAGGATTGGCCCGAAACTTCGTCGTGTCCAGAACTGCTCCGATGAAAAGGAGCTGTGGAGAAGGAATCAGATGCGACTTCGGCACATTGATGGAGAACCCCAGCGAGTGCAGGAGTTCGGCCGTAGTCTGGAGGTGGGAGACGACTGCCTGGGACGAGCCCGCCTTCAGCAGCCAGTCGTTGAGGTAGGGGAAGACTGGAACCCCTGCCCGGCGCAGATGAGCTGCGACCACCGCCATCACTTTCGTGAACACCCGAGGGGCACTTGTAAGGCCAAAGGGGAGCACGGTGAACTGAAAATGCTCGAGGCCTACCGTGAACCGAAGGTAACGCCGGTGGGCCGGCAGGACGGGGATGTGAAAATAAGCGTCCTGCAAGTCCAACGCTACCAACCAGTCTCCAGGGTCGAGGGCAGTGAAGACCTGAGCTAGGGTGAGCATCTTGAACTTCTCCTTCCGGAGGAAGCGATTGACGTTCCGGAGGTCCAAGATAGGACGCATGTCCTCTTTGTCCTTTTTGGGCACCAGAAAGTAGTGGGAGTAGCAACCACGTCCTACTTCTGGGGTGGGAACATGCTCGATGGCCCTCTTGGCCAAGAGGGCCGTGACGTCCTTCTGCAGAAGCACCAAGTGATCCCCTGACATTCGGCGGAATTGAGGTGGCATGGCTGGGGGGGTGGTCTCGAAGGGGAGGGAGTAGCCCCTTCGGACAATGTCCAAGACCCACCTGTCCGAGGTGATGGCACGCCAGTGGTGAAGGTGATGGCGGACCCTGCCCCTTACTGGCGTGCTGTGCACCTGAAAGGAGGGACTAGGAGGGCTTGGAGGCCGCGGACGGGGCAGAGGTGGTGGCCTGAGCCGCACGCTGGTTGCCCGAACCGCCACGGCTGTAACCACGTCCCCGGCCACGCGAAGACGCTTGCTGCGCGGGTCGGTGGCTGGGCTGCGGACGTGACTGGGCGTCCCTTCCGTGGCCACGAAAGGGGCGAAAAGCAGACCGAATCCCACAGGGAGTGGGTATATCGGCCCAAAAGGCAAGCGGTGTTGACGGACCGCAAGCCAGCACTGGAGGAAGAAAAAGCCTTCTTCCCAAAGTGGTCCAGGCGTTTGGATTCCCTATCCGGAGGGGCGGTAGGCAAGGCGGTTTGGGAGGCAGAGGCTTGGACAACCAAGCTCTCAGGGGGTGGGATGTTGAGAGAGAAACAAGGGGTCGCCCGGAGAAGGGCGATGGGGTCGGGCCACATTCCTATCCACAGGAGCCCCTGTGGTGGGCTTGGACGAGGTGCCCAAAAGAACGTCAGATAGTGCATCATTAAACGGCAGCACAGTCTCCGAAGACGAATCTGCCGGCTGAAGCACTTCGGTCAGGAGATTAGTCCTGACAGCCACAGTAGGCAATTGGAGGTGCAAGGCTCCAGCTGCTCTACGCAACACCGTTGCGAAATTTGCTCCCTCCTCCGTAGCCACAGGAGGAGACCGCATGCCAGTGTCAGGGGAAGTGTCTAGACCACTGGCATCCCCAAGTTCCTCTGCCAGGTCCTGATCATACTCACACTGCCGTGTGAGAGGGTCTTCCGACCCTTCCTAGCTCTCCTGGTCCTCCTCTGGTTCAAAATATGGAGGAGGAGGGACATCTGGGACCCAAGGTCTCATCGGCGCCGGAGCCGGCGTCGAGAGACGTCGGTCCGGCTCCATGTCCGGAACCGGAGAGAACCGGGGAACGACGCCGCCCGGAGCCCTGGGCGGCGTCGGGAACGGCACCGGGGAGATCGGCGCCGGCAGAGGCGTAGTTAGGTTAACCGGCGTCGATCGGGGTTGCGGTACCACCGGAGCCGGGATCGAGGCCGGGATCGAGGCTGGCGGGACAGGCGACGCCGTGACCGGAGTCGTCAGCGACGCCGGAGCAACCCCATCAGGGCCCGCGGGGCCCGAAGGCGCACCGGAGGGACCTTGAAGCCCGAAGAGGCGGGCCATGGCTGACAGGAATTCCTGTATCTCGGCCGGAGTCGCCCCCGAACCCGGGAAGGACGGGTAATGCGGGGACGGCGCCACAGGCACATCCGGAGCCGCGGGGACGGTGCCGACAGGGGCCTCAGCCGAGTCGCGAGACCGGCGAGGCGAAGTCTTAGAGCGATGGTGCTTCTTAGACTTCTTGTGCTTCGACTTACCCGAGGAGCGCGAAGACTTGGAATCCGACGACCGGCGGGGGCTCCGGGACCGGCCCCTCGACCTCTCACGGGACCGGGGCTTGGTGCGGCGCAGAGCCGACTGCCGGACCTCCAGGAGCTTTCGAGACCGCTCTCGCAAAGCCTTCGGGTGAAGTTTCCGGCAGTCAGGGCACGACTTCGTGTCGTGGTCTCGGCTGTGACAGTAGAGACACTAAGTGCGGGTCTGTGATCGACATCATTCGACCACAGGCACCGCATGGCTTGAAGCCGGGCATCCCTACCGACACCTAGGAGTCGAGAAGACTCGAAAAGAAACAGTGAAAAAATTCACCAAAAATGTAGTCAAAAATTGACTAGGGCATTGCTCTTCCCGGATCTGCGCTTACTGGCGCGGAAAAAGAAGAACTGACGTCTACGCGCAGGGGCGGCGTCTAAGTACTGCCCGCGACGTCATCCCGGCGATCACGACGCCGACGACGGACGCGGATCCGCACGACGCCGCCTACCGACGCGCAAGGGTACTGCTACGCAAAAACTTTCCGGATCCAGCCTAACGCCTGGGGATATTCTAAGGTAAGGAATCTGTCACTAACGTGTCTCTTTCAGATACTCTTGACATGGAATGTGAGAGGCCTGAAAAACCAGCAGAAAATAAGGAAAGTTTTTGCATATCTAGATCGTCACAAAATAGATGTAGCCTGTATTCAAGAAACCTACCTCACGTGTTCAACGAAGTGCCGAATAGGTATGAGATGGGCGACATATTGCATTGCCTCCTCATATTCTACTTATGCCAGAGGAGTGTTGTTCCTCATTAAACGAGGTGCACTATTTACCCTGCTCAACTCGACCACTGACGACCAGGGGAGATGCACCATAATCCAGGGTAACTTCGGGGGGACGGCGCTGACTCTAGTAAATACATATGGACCGAACACAGATGACCCATCCTTTTTCGCACAGATATGGGCCAAACTACACACATTGACGCCAAAGGCGATTCTCTGGGGAGGGGACTTTAATACCTGTATGGATCCTTCAATGGACAGATCCACATGCAATGATAAATATGGGAAACAGGCCACTAACGTCCTTAAAGATGGAATGGAGGAATTTGCAATGTCAGATATTTGGCGCATGAGACATCAGGGACATAGAGAGGGCACATGCATCTCCACTACGCACAATACATGGTCCAGAACAGACTTTTGGATAGCCACAAATAACGTTTGCACGTGGACTATATAGATAGAACATTTGCCAAAAACTATCGGATCATGCACCGGTCCGCCTAGAGCTCGAACTTCCCACACACACACTCCGACAGTTTACCTGGCGTCTCCAGCAAAATACGCTGCTAGATCAGGTGTTCAGGACTGAACTACAGCAGGCCATAACTGACTACTTCGAACGCAATTTGGGATCGGTAGACAACGCAAAAATATTGTGGGAAGCCTTTAAAGTAACAATTCGGGGCTTTTGTATAGGCAAGCATGCTGGAATATTGAAAGATATTCAGCAACAATTATCTAAGACAGAAATAGACATTAAACAATTAGAAACTGAATATATGCGTACACAGAACCCCGGGACACTGGCAGACATCAGAACTAAACTCGACATCTATCATGACTTCGCAAAAAAAGCAAGGTGAAATACATTTCACGTAGGTATACGGCACGTAATTATGGCGAAGGTGGGCGCTGAGGCCGCGCATTGACTAGTAGGATACGCCCAGCACACACGGTCTCATATCACGCAAATTATAGATGCGCAGGACGCGCCCCACTTTGATACCCAATCTATCCTTGGCTGCTTCTCCGCCTATTACACACATTTATATTCCACAGATAAGAGCGCGATCCCATCTGAGATAAATCAGTATTTAGACGACATTGCGCTCGCCTGGCTGTCCAATGAACACAGAGAATATTTCTGTCATCCTATCACAACTTCAACACTACTGGCAGGAGGTGACTAATATCCTCACTACTATGCTGTCCGAACAGATTTCTAACGCACCCCTAGTTAGCTTACTGGGGATATACAAAATCAAACAGGCTAGACGACGTAAATTCCTGGCTGTGGCGTTACTAGCCAAAAGACGCATAGCTCTACGTTGGGGTAGTAGACGTACACCACGGAGTAAGGACTGGATCACAGATATGACCTATTGTAAGGAGAGGTTAGAAACCTATGCAGAAGAAATACCGCAGGCCTCCAGACCTAGAGATTTCTGGGACCCACTGGTACAATACCTCCAATCACTACAAACAGATGAATGAACACATACCATAATCTATACATTGTACTCGAATTGTAATGTTGCTTACATTATTATACTGTTCGTGTGTCTAAACTGGAGAAGTCGAAGATTGGAGAGAGGGTGTCGGAGAACATTACTTGTTAAGAGATGTGCTCAGGTGAAACTGATGGAATGACATATGCCCAGTGTGCATTAAGATATGCAAGGGGAAAGCTTAAGCAGACTATTGCAAAATGTACGTGAACTATTGTAAAGTAATTATGTTTTCTTGTGGACCTCTGTATGCTATGCCTGACCGCAAATAAATAAAAGAAAAATAAATAAATATATATACACATACCTAAATCTCTTCAGGTTAGTCAGGATGTAATCTGAAAATAGTTCAGTACTTATTTGTACTACATCTGCTGTACAATCAATTACCATAAAATACTTAGCTTAGTCCGGTTACTAGGAACACTTGCTAATTGGCTGTGCACAAAATTCATCCCAATATCTCTTCCAAAGGCTTTAGTGAATTTCCATACAAGGCAACATTCAATGATCAGTATGCAGAAAGCCAAAAAGAACTTGCACAATAAGCCAACTGCAGAGGCAGTCTCAACATTGTATTTTCCACCATACTTTTGACTCCCGATTAATGCTAGATTCAAGCAATAATTTCCATTTCAAATTCAAGATTCTATGCGCCAGTTCTCGTGTTTCTTACAAGTACGGGATAGCTATTTCACTTGGCCGCACTTGAATTCAATTGAATTTGCTTCTGCTCACTCGCTTACAAACTATTGCTTTACTGTGTGTGAGCCAGTCATCAACAGTGTTTGGTGAGCCACATAGGCTGGTGCCGACTAACTCCTTCGCTGCCAGGCCTCCCCCAGCCCCCGTGCCATGCCCTTATTAGCTATTTGGGATAGTTTGCGCTTAGGCCCCCATAACTTTTTGTCCAGATAAGGTTTCCAAGCCAAATTGGCATCCTTTTCTTCCAACATGCTGAGGATTCTAAAGGTACCCAGGGTTTGCGGATTCCCCTGGAGGGATCAAGAAATAAGGCAAAATACAGCCAAATGTCCAGAGAAACAACGGCGGACCCCTGATTCCGCACCTCACGCTAGTTCCAATTCGTAGTATTCCTGTGCAGGCAACCCCAACACCAGCCGTTGCTTGGCACCTCTGTGCTCCAGATCCAAAATTGTGGTTAATGAAATGGGGGTGCGCCAGGTCATGAAGTCCAGTAGTCAGATAGTACTGTAAAAATAGTTCTTTAGTTCAAATTTCTTAAGTCAGTAATACGAAAAGCTCAGCCAATGCGTTTCATTCCCTCACGGGGAACTTCATCAGGGCAAGAAAGTAACAGATGGATTGTCCTAGCTCAGATGGCCGATGTGTGGGTTCAGTTGTAGCATGTACTGCGGGTACTTCCCGATATAATTCCAGATTCTCAAAGCCTGTGTTTAGAAACCTGTTGGTGAACAGTGACGGTGGTCAAGCGTACGGATAGTCAAATACGTATTTTAGTCCAGTGTATTGTGCTGGAACAAACCGGAGAGCCTGCAGGTATGATAAATCCTGCATGAAAAGACCACTGCAAAGATTCGTCTGGTCATGACCTCCGTACGTGCATACACTGAGTCCCTTGATGGTCTGGTTAAGTGGATTTCTGTTGTGGAAGGTACTATGGTACCCTTGCAGAATCTCGCTCTACCACCAGCATGTTTGCAGAATAGTTCCAATATGGCCCCCGGGTATATATGGTTGTATGCTTGGTAGTAGGGGCTCATATACCATGAAATATTTAGCAAAGCTTACAAGAATAATTTTTTCCAAAGTAGTTTGTCTTTGTAAAATGGTTTTAATGCACAAGTTACTAACTTGTGTAACGATATATCTGTAAGAGACAGTAGTTAGTGACAGATTCCTTACCTTAGAATATCCCCAGGCGTCAGGCTGGATCCGGAAAGTTTTTTGCGTAGCAGTACCCTTGCGCGTCGGTAGGCGGCGTCGTGCGGCTCCGCGTCCGTCGTCGGCGTCGTGATCGCCGGGATGACGTCGCGGGCAGTACTTAGGCGCCGCCCCTGCGCGCTGACGTCAGTTCTGTACACGACTTTCCGCGCCAGGAACGCAGAGCCATGCAAGAAGCTGACATAGGTGTCTGAAAAATACTAGGGCCCTGAAAGGGATGTCCTTAACCCTAGAAATCAGTTCGCAGAACGGGGAGGATGGGTGGGCGGTAGGAATCTGTCACTAACTACTGTCTCTTACAGATATATCGTTACACAAGTTAGTAACTTGTGCATCTGAAAGAGACACGTTAGTGACAGATTCCTTACCTTAGAATAGATACCCCAGCAATACCAACCCCGGTGGTGGGTCTGCGAACAAAGATCAGACAAGGAAGTCCTGGAGGACAGAACGGCCAAAGAAGCCGTCCCTCCGGACCTGACTGTCAAGGCAGTAATGCTTTGTAAACGTGTGCAGCGAGGCCCACGTAGCTGCCTGACAGATAACCGGCAGCGGAACACCGCGGCCCAAGGCCGTGGTAGCAGCCGTTGCCCTGGTGGAATGGGCACGCAGCCCAACAGGAGGCTCCTTTTTAGCCAAAGAATAGCAGGTCTTGATGCACAAGGTAACCCAGCGGGAGATGGTCCTCTTGTGCACCGCCCGACCTTTTTGGCGCCCACGTAGCCAATAAAGAGCTGGTCATCCACCCGGAAGTGTTTTGTGCGGTCAATATAGAAGGAGAGCGCACGTTTTGGGTCCAGACGGTGGAGCCTCTCTTCCTCTCTGGAAGGATGCGGAGGCGGAAAGAAGGTGGGCAAAGTGATGGTCTGCCCAATGTGGAAAGCAGTAACCACCTTTGGCAAGAAGGACGGACGCGTCCGAAGAACAACCTTGTCTGGATGAACAGACAGAAAGGGAGGTTTGCAAGATAGAGCCTGGAGCTCACTCACCCGCCGAGCGGAGGTGATGGCCACCAGAAAGGCTGTCTTCAGAGTCAGAAGACGAAGAGGACAGTTATGTAGAGGCTCAAAGGGAGCGCACATTAAAAAGGTAAGAACCAAGTTTAAGTCCCACTGAGGCATCACAAACGGAACAGGAGGGAAGAGGTGAGTAATGCCTTTTAAGAACCTGTTAACAACAGGGGACTTGAAAAGGGAGGGCTGATCAGGGAGCCTGAGGAAGGCCGAGATAGCACAAAGATAACCCTTGATGGTACCCAGGGCAGAACCCTGTTGGGCCAGAGAGAGAAGGAACAGAAGGACCTCAGAAAGAGGGGCAGAAAGGGGATCCACAGCCTTTGCTGTGCACCATGCCACAAATTTGTTCCACCTGCAGGCGTATACCACCTTAGTGGAGGGACGCCTGGCTGCCAGAATCACATCACAAACTTCGGGAGGCAAGTCGAAAGGAATCAACTGCCGCCGCTCAATCTCCACGCAAGCAGGTGTAGACTGGACAGGTTCGGGTGGAGGACCGTCCCCCTGCTGCTGCGACAGAAGATCCTCCCGAAGAGGCAGACGGATCGGGGGATCTACGCTCATATTGAGTAGCTCGGGATACCAAACTCTTCGAGCCCAGTCCGGAGCCACAAGAATGACTTGGGCCCGGTCGTGCCGAATCTTCTTCAACACTCTGGGTAGAAGTGGTATAGGCGGAAAGGCGTACAATAGACCGCAACTCCACTCGTGACGGAAAGCGTCGCCGAGCGAGTGCCGCCTTGGAAATTCCAACGCGCAGAACTGATGACATTGCGCGTTCTCTTCGGTGGCGAATAGATCTAACCAAGGCTCTCCCCACTGTAGAAAGAGTCCTTGCGCCACTTCCGAGTGAAGACGCCATTCGTGATCCATCATGCACCTGCGGCTGAGTTCGTCCGCCCTGGCGTTCAGGGAACCTGCCAGGTGTTGAACCACCAGGAACATGCCCTGGTGTTCCAGCCATGTCCAGAGGCGCAGAGCCTCCTGACAAAGGGTCCACGACCCCACCCCGCCTTGTTTGTTGCAGTACCACATGGCAGTGGTGTTGTCTGTGAACACCTGCACTACCTTCCCTTTGACAGAGGGAAGGAATGCCTTGAGTGCAAGTCGGATCGCCCGGAGCTCCAGAAGGTTGATATGGAGCCGGGACTCCGCCGGAGACCAGAGGCCTCTGATCTCCGCCTCTCCCATGTGACCGCCCCATCCCAGAAGGGACGCGTCCGTCACAACTGTGTGCTCTGGCTGGGGAAGGGAGAGGGATCTGCCCATGACCCATTGCCGGTTCGAGAGCCACCACTGCAACTGTTTTGCAGTCCCCTCCGAGATCTGGACGTGATCGGACAGGTCGCCCTGGTGCTGCGCCCACTGGAACTTCAGGTCCCACTGCAGAGCCCGCATATGCCATCTGGCATGAGTGACCAGCAGGATGCAGGAGGCCATGAGGCCCAGCAGCCTCAGGGTCATCCGTACCGAAACCCAGGATAAGGGCTGAAAGATCGGAATCATAGCCTGAATATCCCGGACTCGCCGTTCGGGAGGATAGGCCCGAAACTGCGTCGTGTCCAGAACTGCTCCGATGAAAAGGAGCTGTGGAGAAGGAATCAGATGCGACTTTGGCACATTGATGGAGAACCCCAGCGAGTGCAGGAGTTCGGCCGTAGTCTGGAGGTGGGAGACAACTGCCTGGGACGAGCCCGCCTTCAGCAGCCAGTCGTCGAGGTAGGGGAAGACTGAAACCCCTGCCCGGCGCAGATGAGCTGCGACCACCGCCATCACTTTCGTGAACACCCGAGGGGCACTGGTAAGGCCAAAGGGGAGCACGGTGAACTGAAAATGCTCGAGGCCTACCGTGAACCGAAGGTAACGCCGGTGGGCCGGCAGGACGAGGATGTGGAAATAGGCGTCCTGCAAGTCCAACGCTACCAACCAGTCTCCGGGGTCGAGGGCAGTCAAGACCTGAGCTAGGGTGAGCATCTTGAACTTCTCCTTCCGGAGGAAGCGATTGACGTTCCGGAGGTCCAAGATAGGACGCATGTCCTCCTTGTCCTTTTGGGCACCAGAAAGTAGTGGGAGTAGCAACCACGCCCTACTTCTGGGGTCGGAACATGCTCGATGGCCCTCTTGGCCAAGAGGGCCGTGACTTCCTTCTGTAGAAGCACCAAGTGATCCCCTGACATGCGGTGGAATTGAGGTGGCATGGCTGGGGGGTGGTCTCGAAGGGGAGGGAGTAGCCCCTTCGGACAATGTCCAAGACCCACTTGTCCGAGGTGATGGGACGCCAGTGGTGAAGGTGATGGCGGACCCTGCCCTCGACTGGCGTGCTGTGCACCTGAAAGGAGGGACTAGGAGGGCTTGGAGGCCGCGGACGGGTTGGAGGTGGTGGCCTGACCCGCACGCTGGTTGCCCGAACCGCCACGGCGGTATCCACGTCCTCGGCCACGCGAAGGCGCTTGCTGCGCGGGCCGTTGGCCGGGCTGTGGACGTGACTGGGCGCCCCTTCCGTGGCCACGAAAGGGGCGAAAAGCAGACGTTTGCGGAGGGCGCACAACAGCAAGGCCCAGGGACTTAGCAGTAGCCCGTGAATCCTTGAAACGCTCCAGCGCATGGTCCGCCTTTGAACCAAAGAGACCGACTCCATCAAAGGGCATGTCCATGAGAGTATTCTGGACATCCCCTGAAAAACCAGTGGTTCTCAGCCAGGCGTGGCGACGCAGCGCCACCGTCGTTGCAAGCGATCTGCCCAGCGAGTCGGCGGTATCAAGGCCACAGCGGATGGTATACTTAGCCGCATCACGCCCTTCCGCAATAGCGCGGGTAAGCAGTGTCTGGACCTCCTCAGAACACTGCGGCAAAACATCAGCCACCGAATCCCACAGGGAGTGGGTGTATCGGCCCAAGAGGCAAGCGGTATTAACAGACCGCAAGCCAGCACTGGAGGAAGAGAAAGCCTTCTTCCCAAAGTGATCCAGGCGCTTGGATTCCCTATCCGGAGGGGCGGTAGGGAAGGCTGTTTGGGAGGCAGAGGCTTGGACAACCAAGCTCTCAGGGGTGGGGTGTTGGGAGAGAAACAGGGGGTCGCCCGGAGCCGGGCGATGGCGTCGGGCCACGTTCCTATCCACAGGAGCCCCTGTGGTGGGTTTGGACCAGGCACCCAAAAGAACGTCAGTGAGTGCATCGTTGAACGGCAGCACAGGCTCCGAAGAGGAGGCCGCCGGCTGAAGCACTTCAGTCAGGAGGTTAGTCCTGACGGCCACTGTAGGCAACTGGAGATTTAAGGCTCCAGCAGCTCTACGCAACACCGTTGCAAAATTAGCCCCCTCCTCCGTTGCCACGGGAGGAGACAGCATGCCAGAGTCGGGGAGGTATCCAGCCCACTGGCATCCCCAAGTTCCTCAACCCAGTCCGGGTCAAACTCGCACTGTTGTGTGAGAGGGTCGTCAGACCCCTCCCAGCTCTCCTGGTCCTCCTCAGGTTGAAAAGATGGAGGAGGAGGGACATAAGGGACCCAAGGCCTCATCGGCGCCGGAACCGGCGTCGGGCGGCGCCGGTCCGGCTCCATGTCCGGACCCGGGGAGAACCGGGGAACGACGCCGCCCGGAGCCCCGGACGGCGTCGGAAACGGCACCGGGGACATCGGCGTCGGCGGAGGCGTGGTTAGGTCAACCGGCGTCGATGGAGGTTGCGGCACCACCGGAACCGGGGTCGAGGCCGGGGCCGGAGCCGAGGCCGGGACGAAGGCTGGTGGGACAGGCGACGCCGGGACCGGAGTCGACGGCGACGCCGGAGCAACCCCATCTGGGCCCGCGGGGCCCGAAGGCGCACCGGAGGGACCTTGAGGCCCGAAGAGGCGGGCCATGGCCGACAGGAATTTCTGTACTCGGCCGGAGTCGCCCCCGAACCCGGGAAGGACGGGTAATGCGGGGGCAACTCGACAGGCACGTCCGGGGCCGCGGGGGCGGGGACGGTGCCGACAGGGACCTCAGCCGAGTCGCGCGACCGGCGAGGCGAAGTCTTAGAGCGATGACGCCGCTTAGACTTCTTGTGCTTCGACTTACCGGAGGAGCGCGAAGACTTGGATTCCGACGAACGGCGGGGACTCCGCGTCCGGCCCCTCGACCTCTCCCGGGACCGGGGCTTGCTGCGGCGCGGAGCCGACTGCCGGACTTCAAGGAGCTTTCGAGACCGCTCTCGCAAAGCCTTCGGATGAAGTTTCCGGCAGTCAGGGCACGACTTCGTGTCGTGGCCTCGGCCGAGGCAGAAGAGACACTCGAGGTGGGGGTCCGTCTCGTTGAAGAGAACAGTGAAAAATTTCACAAAAAGATAGTCAAAAAGTGACTAGGGCACTGCTCTTCCCGGATCTGCGCTTACTGGCGCGGAAAAAGAAGAACTGACGTCAGCGCGCAGGGGCGGCGCCTAAGTACTGCCCGCGACGTCATCCCGGCGATCACGACGCCGACGACGGACGCGGAGCCGCACGACGCCGCCTACCGACGCGCAAGGGCTGCTGCTACGCAAAAAACTTTCCGGATCCAGCCTGACGCCTGGGGATATTCTAAGGTAAGGAATCTGTCACTAACGTGTCTCTTTCAGATATAGTGAGTATTCCTGTCTTTCTTTTAAATGTACCTTCTCAGAAAAGTTCACCAGATGTTAACGATAGCTTCATCACTCAGCCCAGTTATAAAACACCATTCCTAAATGGCCGCTGTTTTTGCAGGCAGTGCAAGGTGGGTTTTAGACAGGTCCCAGGTAGAGACTTCCGGGTCACGTGTCTTTACCCTCGTTTCAAAACGACAAGCCCGGGTGTACTCCGAATACAATCGGGACGGAGCACGAAGCTGAGGTGTCCGCGTGAGCGGTAAGAGGGAGCCAGAATGTTTGGGCGGGTCGTGCTCGCTGTGAGAGAGTGAGCACGGAGGTCCGTTAGTAAACAGGAATCCCTGACTTTGGGGCCGTTCGAGCGGAATGAGAGTATCTTACACAACCGGCATTTAATTTGGGGTTGTGGCGTTACAGAGCAAGTTACTTACCTTCGGTAACGATATATCTGTAAGAAACATTAGTAGTGATAGATTCCTTACCTTAGAATATCCCCAGGCGTCAGACTGGATCCGGAAAGTTTTCGTCAGCAGTACCCCTGCGCGTCGGAAGGTGGGTCGCGCGGCTCCGCGTCCGTCATTGGCGTCGTGGTCGCAGAGATGATGTCGCAGCAGCTACTTAGACGCCGCCCTCGCGCCAGTTCTGTACACTACTTTCCGCGCCAGGAACGCAGAGCCATGCAAGATACTGATCACTGGCGCCTTGAAACTAGGGCCCTGAAAGGGATGACCTTAACCCTAGAAATCAGTTCGCAGAACGGGGAGGGTGGGTGGGGCGGTAATGTTTCTTACAGATATATCGTTACCGAAGGTAAGTAACTTGTTCATCTGAAAGAAACACGTAGTGATAGATTCCTTACCTTAGAATAGATACCCCAGCAATACCAACCCCAGTGGTGGGTCTGCGAACAAAGATCACACCAGAAAGTCTCGGAGAACAGAACGGCCAAAGAAGCCGTCTCTCCGGACTTGGCTGTCCAGGCAGTAATGCTTAGTAAAAGTGTGCAGCGAGGGCCATGTAGCTGCCTGACAGATGTCTTGTAAGGGGACACTATGTCCCAATGCAGTAGTGGCCGCCGTCGCCCTGGTGGAATGGGCACGCAGCCCCAACGGAGGCTCCTTTTTAACCAGAGAATAGCATGCTTTTATACACAAGACGACCCATCGAGAGATAGTCCGCTTGTGTACGGCCCGACCTTTCTTGGCGCCAACGTAGCCAACAAAGAGTTGGTCATCCACCCGGAACTGTTGTGTGCGGTTCAGGTAGAATGAGAGCGCACGTTTTGGGTCCAGACGGTGGAGCCTCTCTTCAAGGAGGCGGAAAGAAGGTGGGCAACATGATGGTTTGCCCGATGTGAAAAGCAGTTACAACTTTTGGCAGAAAGGATGGACGGGTTCTGAGCACAACCTTGTCCGGATGGACAGACAGAAAAGGAGGTTTACACGAAAGAGCCTGGAGCTCACTCACCCTCCTAGCGGAGGTGATGGCAACCAGGAAGGCAGTCTTTAGAGTTAAGAGACGTAGAGGACAGTTGTGAAGAGGCTCAAGGGAGCACACATCAAGTAAGTGAGAACCAGATTCAAGTCCCACTGTGGCATCACAAAAGGAATAGGAGGGAAAAGGTGAGTAATGCCTTTGAGGAATCTATTTACAACAGGGGACTTGAAAAGAGAGGACTGATCAGGGAGCCTGAGAAAGGCTGAGATAGCAGAAAGGTAGCCCATGATAGTGCCCAGAGCAGAGCCCTGCTGGGCCAAAGAAAGGAGGAACAGTAGGACTTCAGAAAGAGGGGATCCACAGCCTTTGCTGTGCACCATGCCACAAATTTGTTCCACCTGCAGGCGTATACCAACTTAGTGGAGGGATGCCTGGCTTCCAGAATGACATTACAAACCTCAGGAGGCAAGTCAAAAGGAATCAACTGCCACCGCTCAATCTCCACGCAAGGTGGTGGAGACTGGACAGATTCGGGTGGAGGACCGTCCCCTGCTGATGCGACAGAAGATCCTCCCGAAGAGGCAGTCTGATCGGGGGATCAATGCTCATACTGAGTAGCTCGGGATACCAAACTCTTCGAGCCCAGTACGGAGCCACAAGAATGACTTGGGCCCTGTTGCGCCTGATCTTCAGCACTCTGGGCAGAAGTGGTATAGGCGGAAAGACGTACAACAGACCGCAACTCCACTCGCGACGAAAAGCGTCGTCGAGCGAGTGCCGCCTTGGAAATTCCAACGCGCAGAATTGCTGACATTGCGCGTTCTCTTCGGTGGCGAATAGATCTAACCAAGGCTCTCCCCACTGTTGAAAGACCTTGCGCCACGTCCGAGTGAAGACGCCATTCGTGATCCATCATGCACCTGCGGCTGAGTTCGTCCGCCCTGGCATTCAGTGAACCTGCCAGGTGTTGAACCACCAGGGAAATGCCCTGATGTTCCAGCCATGTAGAGGCGCAGGGCCTCCTGACCTAGGGTCCACGACCCCACCCCGCCTTGTTTGTTGCAGTACCACATGGCCGTGGTGTGGTCTGTGAACACCTGCACTACTCTCCCCTTGACAGAGGGAAGGAATGCCTTCAGTGCAAGTCGGATCGCCTGAAGCTCCAGAAGGTTGATATGGAGCCTGGACTCCGCCGGAGACCAGAGGCCTCTGATCTCCGCCTCTCCCATGTGGCCACCCCATCCCAGGAAGGACGCATCTGTCACCACTGTGTGCTCCGGTTGGGGAAGGGAGAGGGATCTGCCATTGACCCAAAGCCGGTTTGTGAGCCACCACTGCAACTGTCTTGCAGTGCCCTCGGAGATCTGGACGGACTCGGACAGGTCCCCCTGATGCTGCGCCCACTGGAACTTCAGGTCCGACTGCAGAGCCCGCATATGCCACCTGGCATGATCGTCCAGCAGAATGCAGGAGGCCATGAGGACCAGCAGCCTCAGGGTCATCCTGACCGAAACCCAAGATAGAGGCTGAAAGATCGGAATCATACCCTGAATATCCTGGACTCGTTGTTCGGGAGGATAGACCCGAAAGAGTCGTGTCCAGAACCGCTCCGATGAAGAGGAGCTTCAGAGAGGGAATCCGGTGCGACTTCGGCACGTTGATGGAGAACCCCAGCGAATGCAGGAGGTGGGAGACGACAACCTGGGGCGAGCCCGCCTTAAACAGCCAGTCGTCGAGATAGGGGAAGACTGGAACCCCTGATCTGCGTAGATGAGCTGCGACCACCGCCATCACTTTCGTGAATACCCGAGGGGCGCTGGTAAGGCCAAAGGGGAGCACGGTAAACTGAAAGTGCTCGTGGCCTACCGTAAACCGCAGGTAATGCCGGTGGGCCGGCAGGACGGGGATGTGGAAATATGCGTCCTGCAAGTCCAACGCTACCATCCAGTCTCCAGGGTCGAGGGCAGACAAGACCTGAGCCAGAGTCAACATCTTGAACTTAGGTCCAAGATAGGACGCAGGCCCTTGTCCTTCTTGGGCACCAGAAAGTAGTGGGAATAACAACCACGTCCTACTTCTGGCGCAGGAACGCGCTCGATGGCCCCCTTGGCCAAGAGGGCCGAGACTTCCTGTTGGAGAAGTGCCAAGTGGTCCCCCGACATGCGGTGGTACAGAGGTGGCATGGCTGGAGGGGCAGTCTCGAAGGGGAGGGAGTAGCCCCTCCGGACTATTTCTAAAACCCACCTGTCCGAAGTGATGGTGCGCCAGTGGGGGAGGTGATGGCGAATCCTGCCTCACACTGGCGTTTGATGGGCCTGAAAGACCGGACAAGGAAGGTTTGGAGGCAGTGGTGGCCGGGGTGGAGGTGGACTGACCCGCCTCGGCGGGCCCCACGTCCGCGGCCGCGCTGAGACTGTTGCTGTGCGGGCCTGTGACGGGGCGCCCCTTCCGTGGCCACGAAAGGCAGAAGGCGGAGGAGGGCGAGAGGCCTAAAGGCCCAAGGACTTGTCCGTAATCCGCGAGTCCTTAAAACGCTCCAGCGCACTATCCGCCTTGTTGCCAAAAAGGCGAATGCCATCAAAGGGCATGTCCATGAGAGTGTTCTGGACATCCCCAGAGAAGCTAGTAGTCCTCAGCCAGGCGTGGCGACAGAGCGCCACTGTCGTGGAAAGCGCTCTGCCCAGCGTGTCGGCGGTGTCAAGGCAACATCTGATCGTGAACTTGGCTGCATCTCTCCCTTCATCAATTGCTTGAGAGAGCACTGTCCGGGCCTCCTCCAGACACTGAGGCAGCACCTGCGCCACCGTATCCCACAGAGAGTGGGAATAACGGCCCAAGAGGCATGCGGTGTTCACCGACCGCAGCCCTGAACTGGCGGAAGAAAAGATCTTCTTCCCAAACTGTTCCAGTCTCTTGGATTCCCTATCCGGGGGTGCGGTAGGGAATGCGCTTTGGGACGTGGAGGCTTGGACAACCAAGCTCTCAGGGGTGGGGTGTTGGGAGAGGAAAAGGGGGTCGCCCGGGCCGGGCGATGGCGTCAGGCCACGTTCCTATCCACAGGAGCCCCTGTGTTGGGCCTGGACCAGGTGCCCACAAGAACATCACAAAGTGCATCGTTGAAGGGCAGCAGTGGCTCCGCAGAGGTAGCCGCCGGCTGAAGCACTTCTGTCAGGAGGTTAGTACTGACTGCCACTGTAGAGAGTTGGAGGTGTAGAGCCTCGGCCGCCCTACACAACACCACTGCGTAACTAGCACCCTCCTCCGTAGCCACGGTAGGAAGAGTTAGCATGCCAAGGTCAGGAGAGGTGTCAAGACCACTGGCATCCCCCAGCTCCTCTGCCCAGTCTGGGTCATACTCGCACTGAGCTGCGAGAGGGTCCTCAGACCCCTCCCAGTCGTCCCCTTCCTCCGATGGCTGTGGTACAAGCCGAAAATACGGATGCTGGACATGGGGAAAGAAGGGTCCATCGGCGTCGGAATCGGCGTCGGGCGACGCCGTTCCGGCTCCGTGTCCACATCAGGGCTAAAACCGGGGACGACGTCGTCCGGTGCCACGGGCGACGTCGGAAGTGGTGCCGGTGGGGTCGACGTCGGTGTTACAAGGTCAACCGGCGTCGACCGGGATCCAGGCCTGGATCCATGGGGGCCCTGCGGCGCCGGAGCCGACGGCGATGTCGGGGCCGGAGCCGCCAACAGTGAAGGGCGAGGGCCCCCAGTCGGGCCCGCGGGGCCCGAAGGCCCAAAGAGGCGGGCCATGGCTGACAAAGTCCTGCAGCTGGGCCGGAGTCACCCCCGGACCCGGGAAGGGTGGGTAGGCCGGGGGCGGCTGCGTAGGCTCTGCCGGAGCCGCTGGGCTGGTGCCACCCACACCCTCAGCCGCGACGGGGGAAGTCGGAGAGCGATGGCGCTTCTTTGACTTCTTGTGCTTCGCCTTACCTGACCCCAAGTGCGAAGACTTCGCCGAGGAATGATGCTGATGGCTCCGCGACCGGTCCTTCGACCTCCCGCGGGACCGGGACCTCGAGCGGCGCGGAGCCGACTGCCGGACTTCCAGCAACTTTCGGGACCGCTCCCGCAAAGTCTTCGGCGCCATCGCCCGGCAGTCGGAGCACGACTTGGGGTCGTGGTCGCGCCCCAGGCAGTAGAGACACACGCGGTGCGGGTCCGTGACCGACATCATACGATGACAGTCCCCGCACGACTTGAAACCGGGCATCCCTACGGCACCTTAGGAGTCAAACGACTCGGAAAAACAGACAAAAGCCTCAAAAAATGACTGGGGGTGCCGCTCTCTCCGGATCTGTGCTTGCTGGCGAGGAAAAAGAAAGAACTGACGTCAGCGCGCGAGGGCGGCGTCTAAGTAGCTGCTGCGACGTCATCTCGGCGACCACGACGCCAACAACTGACGCGGAGCCGCACGACGCCACCTTCCGACGCGCAGGGGTACTGCTGACGAAAACTTTCCGGATCCAGTCTGACGCCTGGGGATATTCTAAGGTAAGGAATCTATCACTACGTGTTTCTTTCAGATATGGTCCATTAGAACCTTTGATACTCAGCAGAAGGGGAGTATGAATGAGTGGAGGGTGACCAACTATGAGATGGCGTGAATAGCATATCCACTGCACAATGACCCTTCAGACCCTTTGATAATCAGTACAAGGGGAGTATGAGTGACAGGAGGGTGATCGGCTATTAGGTGGTGTGAATAGTTTGTTCTCGTGAGGTGGACATTGCGGTCCTGCTTCTCCTTAAATGTATACATACAGGTTTGCAGGTTGATATAGGACGACTGCGGTCATCAGTGGGATGCGTTACTAAAAGTGCGGGATCCTCATAATGGTGTGTTGCAGGTACGAGAGATGACAGCAACCACTTGGTAAATATGCAATTTCAAGGAGATGGCATACATTGATTTTTTGGGCATATTTGGAAGCTATTGCTTCTTCTATTTGTTATTTATGGTTGGCCCGCTCTTTTTATTTCGTCAATAACCACAGGTTCGGAGTGATGTACCAGTGAGGTGAAGACTGGTCCCCCTAGCCCTGATGAAGTTGCCGTAAATAAATTGGCAACGAAACATGTTGGCCTTTCACCTCTGAAATGGCCAAATACATGGCATTCTTTTAATTTGAGGGTACTCACGGCACCGAATCAAATATGTGTTTTTGCAAGTGAGTTATACCTCATTTTAATTCAGAGAAGTGAATCTCTCTTTTTCACAATGGGGCCCAGTGGGTACTGAATGACAAGCACTTGTAGTGCATCTGTACACATATCACTGCTTTTCTTTCTTTGCTTTTCTTCACCTCTTAAAAATCTTTAAAATTTGGCCACTTTTTCCTTCTTTATGGTCATGAAAGTCACCGATGATGATAACGTGGGCAAATTGGTGAGTACCAACCAGCAGCTCCCTTGGTGACTCTTACGTGAGGTACTTTCTGACCTTTCACTCATTTTTTTCATTTTTTGTCTTGATACTTACAAGATGAAATGCAATGTGGTGTATTGACCAATATTGAAAATTTAACATTTGGACCGGGAGGTGAATGGCATTGAGTCCGTCCCGTGAGCAGAGTTAATGCTCTAAGCTGCTCCCATTCTCCAAAACACAAATGTTCATAATCAGGTTTTGTGGGTTTATAAGTTACTGAGTGGGGGGCAACCTGATTATTAACCCCCTGATGCTCCTTTTTTGTGTACGATATAGTGAAACCTATCAAACCCACACATCTCAAAACTAGACACCCGGGGAGTTCAGGAGGTGTGACTTGCCTGGATCCCCCAAAGGTTTCCTTCCCAAAATGCTCTGTAGACCTCGAATTTAGCTAAAAAAAAACCCCACATTTTCCATACATTTTTGTCTGGGATCACCGCGCAAGCACATATTTCCTACCACCCAGCGTTCACCTTGGTCCACGCAACCCACACCTCCCTGAACTCCCCCGGGTGTAACCTACCAAACCCAGACATTTCCGAAAACTAGAAACTTAGGAGAGTCCAGGGAAGTGTGGCATGTGTGGATCTCACATCATTTTCTTACCCAGAATCCCCTGCATGCCTCATGTTTAGCTAAAAAGTCACATTTTCCTCACATTTGTGTGGGAAGGTTGTGAGATCACCGCGCCAGCACAAATTTCCCACCACCCAGCATTCCCCTCAGTCTCCCACTTGTGTGGGTGCCCAAAGCAGTGTCAGCCTAAAAACGTATGGAAATAAACTGCCCTTTTGGACCCACTTTGGTTCCCCCTCAGTTTTTCATTTTATAAGTTTTTAGGTTCTCCGCTTTGGGCACCCACACAAGTGATATGGGGGGGGAGCAAAGACCCTTGTCCAAGAGGCCGCTCCCTCCTCCCTAGTGTCTAGGGGTGGATTCCTGCTTGGGTATCGCCCCCCCTGCGGCGATCCCCAAGCAGGGATCCTCTAGGGGAGGGTACCATTGGAAAAGGGTAGATTGTCCCCTTTCCAACGAAACGTCTCCTGTGTGTTTCGGTGCCCGGAGGGCTGAGATAGCCTCACGAGCACTGAAGCAGTGTAACTGAAACAAATCGATCAGCTTATTTAAATTTCAATGTAATGGCGCCAACGCGCCATGCGTGAAATCGTCATTACATTGAAAAAATAAAATAAAAATACCTTGGAGGTTGTGGAAGCTCTTCCCCACCTCCGGAGGCAAACATTTAAAAAAAAAAAAAATCCCTCTACTGTTTACAGCAGAGGGATTAGGTGGTAGTGTGCCGAGGACGTAACGGTTACGTCCTTAGCACACCAGCACCACAGCAGAGGACGCAACCGTTACGTCCTCCGCACTCAAGGGATTAACAATCTCGATCAACAATCCACCACGGGTCCGAAAAAGCATCATTGTGCCCACTTCAAATAAATACTATTGAGGATTAACTTTGCAATACTGTAGGGAGATCCCAGGCTTCTGGAGAAAATATTTAAATAAACATGCTGCCAATGTAGCTACATCCACCATCTAGCCTCCCAGGAGTCCTGGAAGCTGCGAACCAAAAGTCCACTCTGCACCTATTTTAGAGGGGTCCTACCCTTTCAAAAATCATCCTCTAAAAGGTCAAGAATCATAAAGGGATCACAAGTTCTAGGAGACCTTCAGCCAAACACCAAGTTTCAAAATACTTGTTAACATAACAAGTGACTTTGGATGGTTGTTGTGTAGTCTGAATAGAAACAGCTACGTTCCTGTAGCAACCTTTCCCTTGCAACCGCACAGATTCAACATACAGGCTGTGAGGCGAACAAAGAAGAGACATTGATAAGAGGGGTGTACTAGAGAGGAGAAAGCAGAAGAGAAAGATGGAAAAGACGAGACACTTTGGCAGGAACCAAGCATGTCAACATCAAAAGTGGGTAACAATCGGGGGGAGGGGGGGTGGTGCATGGCCAGCAGCATGGCCGACTAGCCGCATCTGCCGGCGCTCCGGCTGCCCGACACAGACACTGATAGCAATCCTGCTCTTTAAGCCACCATCCACGGCTCATGTCGGGCACTAAATACTCCCTGCACCCCAGACAAGACCGGTGCTGTTTCGGTGGAGGCCACTGCGACACGACGGGGGAAAGCTACATTGAAGAGGAGACGTGCCGTGGCTGCTAAGATGGCTGACGGGACCCGCTAGCAACATAACTCCAACCCGGGACTGCCGCCCGGAGATCTGCGGTAGGCTGCCTGCCTGCTGCGGAGCAGACACCGTTCGCAGATTGAAAACTGCAGCGACCCGCCGCCCGCCTGGGAGCAGACGGCGCTGTTCGGGAGGCTCCGGGACCCTGTGTCGGAGATAAGCAAGAGGCCGTGTGCAGTCGCAAAAAGGAAGAAACGGAACCACATTGACTGGGGAACGGTGGGTGAGTGACATCCTCCCCCAGGCGCGAGAAGACAGAACTGAGAGCCACCCCTGGCAGGACCCGAGCTGCGGATGTGACCCCGGCGGTGACGCAGCTCTGAAATACTGAGATGGCCGTCGAGCCCTGATAACCCGAGGAGATGGGCCTAACGCACCCAGGGGCCGGACATAAGACTCAGGCTTGCCGGACCGTGGGGGCTCCCTAGGTCCGCGGCCGTAAAGAGCGTCAGCGCCGGAGTGTGCGGACAGCCAGAAAAGCGGTGAGAGGGGCTGCGGAGTATCGCCCCCAGACACGGACAAGGATGTATGCCTCAGCGAACCCTCCTTGCGGGAGGGAGATGTCCCGAGGAGCGGATGATCCGCAAAACAAAAATTAGTTTGCGAACGAATCCCCAGTACAACAGTGGTACAACCGAGAGCCCAGCCCGAGTGCAGGTGAGAGAGACTGCGCTAGGGTGAGTGGGAGGCAGACGCCCCCCTGAGGCTGCGGGCGACCAGCATGGAAGCCAGGGAAAGCGGAAAGGAGATTGGGGGCCACTTAAACTTGCCCGCTGTGACCCACAGCTGCTCCACCCAGAGACACCTTACAGTGGATCGAGTGGAGGCACCACACCCAACAGGCTGCCCTTCTGAGTCCGGGGGTGAGACAAGGATATAGCTAACTTGATAGCTGGACAGTGAGCGCCCTAGGCAGTGAAACATCTAAAGGCTGCTTGGAACTCTATTTGCCTCCTTGCATTAAGACCGCCTTTTCTTCTTGCAAGAGGAGATCAGTGAATCTGATATACTCTCCCACAGCGAGAAGGTGGAAACAGATGGGACACTACTGAAACAGACAGGAAGCATGGAATTGTGTTAGGGGGCGTTCGGCGGCTGGACCAACTGAAGAAGCCCCGACTTCACAGACATTAGCGGAGGCGAGGGGTGACCCGGCTGTGCTGTCCCTTGGGCGACCGTGGCGCTAAGAGACGGGCCTGGCAACGCACTGGTGCATCTTTGGACGATCGGGACGCAATACATGGGAGGTGGTCGGAAGACACTGCACAATCATTGAAACAGCTGCCAGAGATTGTCGGACAAGACATGAGCTGGTCTACATCCACAGCAGATAGATACACGTCAGTGACCCCTTATAAAACCCAGCCTCCTAGAAGAGAAGAGAGGGGACCCCACCCCACCACCCCCCGGTGCAGCGTCCAAAACTGCAGGAATTCCGCTCTGGGCTGACTGTTCCCCTGAAGAAGACCACAGGCCAACCATATGAAATGAAATTTCTCGGCAGACGGAAGATAAAACCACTGCTGCCGGTTAGGAACCCAAGACGCAAAAGCAGGGGAAGATGGATAAATACACAAAGGTGCTCCCACCACAGACAGAGCCAGAAGGAGAGGCCATGGGCCCTCCGGACAACGCGGCCATCCTCCAAGCAATTCACGCCTCGAGGTTTGGAAGGTCAACGATGCAGAAAACAGAGCCAGGAGAAACAACCTCTGCTTTATTGGGATACCAGAAGGACAGGAGAGCTCCGACCCGATCACCTTCCTGATGGCGTGGCTACGGGAAGTTCTCCCGGGGGCAAAATTCTCCACCTGTTTCCTCATTGAGCGGGCACACAGGATGCCAAATGTGAGACCTCCGCCAGGGCCCCCCCAGCGCCCGCTGATAGCAAAATTTCTGATCAGGACAGAGACATAATACTCAGAGAATCGGGGAGAGTGGGAGAACTTAAATTGGCTAACGCCAAAATTATGATCTTCCCTGACTATTCTAGAGAGGTACAGAAGATGCGGAGAACCTTTGACTCGGTAAAGGTTAAACTTAGAGCCATGCAAATTCAGTACATGCTTCTCTTTCCGGCCAAGCTCAAAGTTCTCTTTTAAGGCTCAGCCCAATTTTTCCAAACTCCAGAAGACGCCTGGACATGGATAGAAGAACGTCCTAGGCGACGGCCAGAGGCGAATAGCAACGAGACACGACCCAGAGAGACGCCACCAAGGTGGGAGCCTAGACCCCGGAGAATAAAAATGAAGAGGCGGATTACGGGAAGACACAAGAAGCCAATAGGGACCGCACAGATGGAGACCCCATTCCGAAGGAGGGTGGCCTCGGATGAAGAATCGAGACAGGCTCAAGCCACCAGCAGGGACTCGAACCAAGGAGACAGTACGCACACGGACCACTTGGATAAAGATTCCCAGGTGGACACAGACAGTGATCACCCGCTCCTTAAAGCTATCAATAATACAGAGGAGCCGGGAGTAGAGGCACAGGCGACTGGCAATGTGCACCAACTGCAGCAAGACAAAGGTGAAGAAGAGGACTGAAATATGGGCGTGAGACTGGAGCAGATCGGCGGCAGGTCGCCTGCAAGGAGGTCCCCCCTCCCAGACTTGCTTGCGCTCAGGAGAGACTGTGCGAAACAATTCTCTTTGAAAAAGACTATATCCTTTACTGTTTTGAATATTATCTAGGGGTGGGGCGGAGAGAGGTGAAGGGAGGGACCGACAGACTTCTCGAATGACACATACGCTTAGTTGTCATGTTGACAGTTGAAGGGGTAGGCGTAGGTTGCGGGAGAAAGTGGGGTGGGGGGATCAGGGATGGGGAAGTTGGGAGTTCAAAGATTCAATAGGTTTTCAATTCAGACAACAGAAGGGCGTCTCAGGATACATGGCTAGGTACGGTGGAATGGGGGTTTTCAGGAATGTTATCACTCCCTACGGGGTTCATATAAAACACACACAATACCCGATACGCCATACACAGTATTGACATGGAATGTCAATGGATTAGGCAGTAAGATTAAGAGGGGACTAGTCAACAGATATTTTAAGAGACTCAAGCCTGATGTGGTCCTCTTACAAGAAACCCATCTCCGAGGCACAGAATGTGCATTTATAGGGAGGGGGGCTTATATCACATTGGCACACGCCGGCTTCTCCCCTGGGGAACATGGCGTGGCCATCCTCATTAGGAAGACTCAACCGTTTCACACAACCAAGGCCTGGGTGGACCCAAACGGAACCTACGCCGCAGTCCAAGGAACATGGGGACCACGGGAGATTACCCTTGTTCGTGTTTATGCCCCACCACAACTACAAGCCCAAACATTGGGCGCAGTCGCAAAGATACTATTGGACTCAGGTTCCCCAACCCATATTATTATAGGAGACTTCAATGATGTTGTGAACCCAAGCTTAGACAGGTCCTGTACACCGGCCGGAACTCATGTCCCTACCCCACTAGCGGAATTTGTGAGGTCACTGGGACTGACGGACCTTTGTGCCAACACCACTCACTAGGTTATTCTTATTTCTCAGGGGCACATAAGACTTTTTCTAGGATTGATTACCTCTTTGCTCCGTCAGGGGAGATTCAGACAGTAGATGAAGTAGAATACCTTGCAAGAGGCATCTCAGATCACTCACCGCTGAGGCTGAAAGTGGGGGAGGAGAACGTGGACAATGTCCAGATGGGAGGCTGAATGCATGGGAGCCCCGCGATAAAGAAGTTACAGGAGTAATTAGTACAGAGATTAAGTTATTCTTCCAGGAGAACGAGGGCTCAGTGTCCTCAGAGGCCACCCTCTGGGAGGCCTACAAGGCAGTCCGAGGTAGGCTACAAGACAATAGCACGAAAACGGAGGGGAGAAACGTTACAAATAGAAAACCTAGAAGGTAAACTCTTAGAACTGGAAGGCACCATCACCCCGGACAATGAGGTAGCCCTACTTAGGCAGATAGAGGTTACGCATGGGTAATTCGGGCTCTGGCAAACAAGTCCAATCTCAAATTCAGGCGACACAACATAGATTATACGAGTCAGGGGATAGAGCGGGGAAACTCCTAGCTTGGTTAAGCCGGAAGGAAAGAGGCAAACTGGGTAAGCCAGATAGTTGAAGCAGACACGCGGCATACTACGGCACATGCAATATCGGGAACATTCGCGCGCTACTATACTAACCTCTATGAGGTCAAGTCGATAGTGGATGACGACCGCATAAGAGACTACCTCAGTGACATAGTCATGCCCACTCTGCAACAGGAAGACACGGACACCCTAGAGGCAGAGCTAACCCTAGAGGAAGTTCAAGTCACCATCACTAAACAAAAATCAGGGAAAACCCCAGGCCCGAATGGGCTGCCAGGGGAATTTTTCAAACAAAACAATAGCTTACTGGCTCCCCGTCTACTAAATATGTTCTTAGCGGCAAGGGGAGAGGGAACACTACCACCAGATATTTGTCAGGCCACGGTGGTGGTCATACCAAAACCAAGCAAACACCCAGAGGATTGTGGATCCTTCTGGCCAATCTCGCTTTTAAACATCGAAACCAAGATTCTAGCTTCCATCCTTGCTACACGACTATTGACGATTATTACATCACTGATCCATAGGGACCAGTCGGAGTTTATGCCCAAACAAGCCACACGCCTCAATCTCCGTAGACTTGCAAATTGGTTAGATACAGCAAAGGAGGGAGCTACTCCCCAGATGCTTTTGTCACCGAGAAGGCCTTTGATACTGTCCACTGGCCATTCATGAGACAAGTGCTTTTAAAATTAGGCTTCGGATGCAACTTCCGGTCATGGGTCGATATACTATACACAAACCCCAGAGCAAGAGTCAGGGTTAACGGAGTCAAGTCAGCTGACTTCCCCATTCAACGAGGGACTAGGCAGGGTTGGCCGCTGTCTTCCCTGCTTTTTGCACTTGTTCTAGAACCATTGGCATGCCTAATTAGAACACACCCAGGCATAAAGGGGTTTTCAAGATGCCGAGGGACAGTTGATGGATGACCGAATCTCCCTTTCCGCAGACAATATTTTACTTTATATAACCGGCCCTGACACGACACTCCCCACCATATTTAACCTAGTTAAAGAATATGGTAGGCAGGGTACAACATTAATTGGGGGAAGTCAAACCTATACCCCATCGGCGGCTCCATTGAAGCATACCTTATACCAGTGCATCTTCCCATAGCAGAAGATGGCTTTAAATACTTAGGGACTATATATCTCCACTAGCGTGACGGGCTGCCTCGCTCACAACATCCAGCGCGTCCTGGCGGAATTCCGCGAGGATGTAGTCTGGTGGTGACGCCTTCCCTTCACACTACTCGGGAGAGCGGCCATGTATAAAATGATAACGCTACCTAAGCTACTATACATACTCCAAAACACATACTACAAAATCCCGGAGACAGTTTTTCGGGAGAGAAATGACGAAGTGCGCACACTATTATGGGATGGAGGCCACTCCAGAGTAGCAATGCAAACGCTGCAACGCAGCCAATACAATGGGGGAATCGCGCTGCCGGATATCCGGGCTTACTATAGAGTGGCACATCTCACAGTAATCAACAAATGGGGACATGCACCCCGGGATCATCCCACATACGCTCTAGAGACACTTCATTTCTGAAGACACTCATCTACACTACATATTCGGGGGTCATGGAGTACAGGGCCTGTTACCAGCAACGCAGAGTGCGATTGAAGCGTGGAAGGAAGCGGAACGGCAGATGAAATGGGGAAAAGATTAACTAGGTCCACACCCCTATGGGAAGGTAAGCGACTACCGGAACTAGCGAAACTGCAGGGGTTTAAAGGATGGGACACAATCAGGATCACAACACTGGGAGACATAAGGCAAGGCGACTTGATAACCTTTGCAGACCTACAGGCTGAATACAACCTATCAGATAAACAGCATTATAAATACATTCAGCTCGTACACGCCTGGAGAACGCAAACACCCGACATCACAGATATTCCGGAGTATGCTCCATTAGAAGGCCGGTTGCTACAAGACGAGATACCAGAAAAGGCAGTCTCCTGGACGTATAAGACCCTGATAAACAATATGCCTGACAATCTACTAACACTTAGAAGCAAATGGGAGGAAACTACCGATACCCAGGAAGACCGAATGGGAGACGGCGTTGATGCACCCCAGAGAGGTGGCGATCAATCTTAGGCTACGACTGATCCAGTTTAAAATATTGCACAGGGTATTCTATGATAGGGCAAGACTCCATGCGATGGGCAGATCAGAGACGCCAGCCTGCCTGTGCTGTAAAACTGAGTGAGGCTCCTATATACATACCCTATGGGAATGCCAACAAATACATAGATACTGGACACGGATAATACAAAAACTTAACATACTAGAAACGCAAATTCCGATGGACCTTAAGTACGCTCTCCTAGGCATACACACAGACATCGACATGCCCAGATATAAACTCTTGCTAAGTAATTTAGGACTCATAGTGGCTAAGCGAGACATAGCCAGACATTGGGGGAGAGCAGAACTCCCCACCATGAAAGAGTGGCGGGCTGGTATGGATATGTACACGGGGGAAGAAAAAACAGTATATAAAGCGAGAGGGTGCCCTAAGAAGTTCCGGAATGTCTGGCAGCCATGGTTGAGCTATTACAATTTAGAAATGGAGGAGGAAACAGATACAATACAACTCATCACACGGAGACACGAAGGTGTTGGGTTTAACACTTCAGAACCCACGAATAGTTGAGGGGCAAGAGACGCTTAACGCGAGGGGGGGAATGGGACAGGAGATCCATGAAGAATTGTTACAATGCGAACTCTGTATCCTTACCAATTACGATTGTCATCTACTGTATCACACTGTCGCTATGTGAGATAAACCTGCTGATTATTGTGTAGTTTTTTCAAATAATAAATAAAAACAGTTCCAAAAAAAAAAAAAAGTGGGTAACAATCAGGACGAGAGGGACTTCAGTGACACGAAAGTACTGTACCGCAAGTTGGTAGTCATACAGTCTCCCCCTCCCCCAACCAATGCAGTCCTCCCCCTCTCCTCCCCCCTCCGAGCCTATGGGGCCCATGCGATTATAAAAGAGCAGAGAAGTGTTTTCTCCACATCCGGACCTACTTCAATCAATCAGGGGTTTGTAAGGCGCAGCTATTCACCAAGGTTGAACCGGACTACACAAAAACCAGGGGACACTGTTCCACCTATCTTGGAAAACAAAGGGATCCTCCTACCTCTATTGGTCCTTGCGAAAGCTACTGACCCATTGGGGCGCAAGTAGGGTGAAACATGTAAACCTGTTTTAAGAAGTGATGTGGGGGGCACATTACATATCTCAATACACATCCACCCTTATTTTTAACCTTACCCCTATCTAGGGTCCCAATAAATTAACTTCTAGATAAGAGGTAAAAAAACATGTTACTTACCTGTACGCTGAAGTTCTCCAGTATTGATATATTTTATAGATTCACATGCTTGAATCTTCCAAGTCGTCATGGTGGGAGTCCCACGGTAACAGTAAAATAAAAGCTAAAAATTCAATTGCCATAGGAAATCACTAGCCTTTAGCAACCGATTACCATTGTTTTAAAACATCCAAACTCCAGCCAATCAGAGCGTAGACCATAGTCTCCCCATCCCCTGCCGGGCCAACATACCTCAGATTTCGAGCACAAGTACAATTAGAGGAACAAGAGAGGCATGGAAGGTGAACCTGAAAGGGGAGGAGTGAGGGCCGCATGTGAATCTATAAAATATATCAATAGTGGAAAACCACAGTGTACAGCTAAGTAACTTGCTTTTTCTCCAGTATTGTATCTTTTACAGATTCACATGTGTGAATCAGAATAGCAAGCAGTTATCAAAGGGTCAGTGGTGGCGGGTAAGGTGAACCATCCCCACCATGCGACCCAGAACAGAAAATACAATCAATCATAAAGAGCCTACATTATGAGCTCACATATATATATATATCTCTCTATATACTTAAATCAAGAAATATTCGAAACATTAATCACTGATCATAAAACAATAGCACATGAAAAAACAGACACGAAGTTCATACCTTATGCGAACAGACGTCGCAGAGCAGCTTGCCCAACTGCTACATCAGCCTTCTACCAAGCATCCAGGCAGTAACGCTTCGTGAAGGTATGGACGTTCGTCCATGTCGCCGCCCTGCAGATGTCAGGCAAGGACACTCTGGTGAATAGGGCAGAGGAAGCTGCCACCTTGCGTGTTGAATGAGCTGTGACTTTGGAAACCAGAGGGCGACCAGCCCTCTCATGACAGAGAATAGTTGATGAGACCCAGCAAGCAATCGATGCCCGCGTCAAAGCCTGACCCTTCCTGCGGGCACAGAAGACAATGAGCAACTAAGTCAATTTTCGGAAAGACTAAGTCCTTTGCAAGTAGAACTGCAAAACATCGTTTAATGTCCAGTGAATGGAGGGCTCTTTCAGCCGGCGGCGATGGAGCAGAAAAGAAGGAGGGCAAAGCCACTGGCTTATTTAGATGAAATGTAGAAGGTACTTTAGGAATAAAAGAAGGATTGGTACGAAGAATTACTCTATCCTGACAAAACTACAAGTAAGGTTCCGTTGCTGTAAAGGCCTGAATTTCACTAATGCATCTAGCTGGCGTGATGGCCAACAGTAAAGCCACCTTCCCGGACAGGTACTTCAAATCGCACTTGTGAATTGGTTCAAAGGGTGGCCTCATAAGCTGTGACCGGACAATGTTCAATTGCCATAGCACTGGAAGAGGTCTTATCGGAGGGTAGGCCCTGAAAAGTCTCTTCATGAAGTCCTTTACCAATCTGTTAGACCACAAAGACAAGCGACCAGAACGTTGTCTGTATCTGGATATTGCCGCCAAGTGCACCTTGATGGACGTATGCGCCAGGCCAGCTTTGGCGAGAGACAAGATAATGCAAAACGTCCTCAGGAGGCAATGAGAGAGGATCGCAAGAGTGCACGACACACCATGAGCAAAATATTTAACATTTGGACGAGTAGCATTTGATACTAGGAGGAGCTCGGGGTTTCTGCAGTTTTGCTCGACATTCTTCAGAAATTGCTGGCTCTCCGAACTCAATGTGATGAGGAGCCAAGCAGACAAGTGAAGCGTGTGAATTTGAGGATGAACCACTTGGCCCTGGTTCATAGAGAGGAGATTCTCGTTTGGCTGGAACAGAATTGGAGAGGACCCCGATAGGCGATAAGCTCTGCGAACCAGTACGGTCACGCACATGCCGAGGCGATTAGGATGATGCAGCAAGGCTCCTGTTTGATCTTCTGTAGAACATTTGGAATGAGAGCAAACGGAGAGAATGCGTAAGTAAACATTCCCTCCCAAGAGAAGTGGAAGGTGTTTCCTAGAGAGCCTGGCTGAGGAAATCTGCTGGCGTAGAGCCTGCATTTTTTGTTGAGAGATGTAGCCAACAGATCTAGGATTAGAAACCCCCAACAGAAAAAAACCCTTTGAAACTGATCCTTGTTTAGCTCCCACTCGTGACACTGCTTGGCGTCCCTGCCGAGAGAATCAGCCCAATCCCTTTGGACTCCAGACATGTTGAACTTGTATTGATATCTCGTGAGCTATCCGCCATTCTCATATCTGCGGAGCCAGGATTGAGAGGGCATGAGATCTTGTCCCACTGTTTCAGGAGCTAGATCATGGTGGTGGTGTTGTCAGTGCGAATCAGGATCTTTGACTTTTTGATCCTTGGCAGGAATGCTTGGAGGCACAGAAAAACTGCTTTTAGCTCCAAGAGATTTATGTGACACTGAGCTTCCTGGGCTGACCACCTCCCATGAATCTAATTCCTGCAGGTGGGCACCCCAAACATCCTTGGGAGCGTCCGTCATTACCAACTTTGGTTTTGTCATAAGGAAGGATAGACCTTTGGAAAGG
The DNA here is from genome assembly GCA_963921515.1 of Calotriton arnoldi. Classification (NCBI taxonomy): domain Eukaryota; kingdom Metazoa; phylum Chordata; class Amphibia; order Caudata; family Salamandridae; genus Calotriton; species Calotriton arnoldi. Next base: position 77,032 of record CAWUFW010008731.1, on the reverse strand, counting down.
TTGTCCCTGACTGCCCACCAGGACATTGCTGAAGTAATCACCAGTGTGACTGAAATGTCTTCAAATGAGCCTCGAGATTGGGTCCATTGAGCTGCTCCTGAAGAGGCCTCATGCATAAGCGACAGTGCGGAATCAGCGGGATGCAGGACATCATCCCTAGCATTGATTTGTATGTCCTTACTGAAAAGCACTTTTTTGCGGATAGGCATTGTACCGTTTTCTGGAGGCATGAGATCCTTTCTTTTGTGGGGAAGGCTTTTGAAAACGTGGTATCCAGAGTTGCTTATAGGAATATTGTTGACCTGGAAGGAGCTAGAGAAGATTTCTTCCGGCTGATTGAGATCCAGGGAGTGAAAGAGCCTAACACAGCCGTTGTAGATCTTCTGGCGGCCTGGAATGATTGCGCTTTGACTAACCAGTCGTCCAGGGAAGGACTGGCTTTCTGCAGAAAAGCAGCCACTGTGCCAAGCATTTGGTGAAGACTCTTGGAGCAGATTTTAACCCGAAGGGTAGCATCTTGAATTGATAATGACACTGCCACCTCCAACCTGAGAAAATGTCGATGTTTTGGATGTATGGGAACATGAAAATACGCGTCCAGAAAATCTAGGGAGGACATATAATCCCCTGCATCCATGAAAAGCAAGATCTCCTGGAGCTACAACATCCTGAAGAGTTGAGATTTGATTAACTTGTTCAACGACATGTCAGTTATCTGCCTCTATTTTCCCGTCTTTTTCTTTATTAAAAAGTGAGAATAGAAACCCAGATTGCGCTGATCGGGTTGCACCTCTTCAATTTCCTGCTTGGAGAGGAGCAACCGGATTTCCCTCTTGAGAATTGCCAGATGACGATGGGACGTTCTTCACGGAGGCAAATTCGGGGGCTGTTAAATTTAAGGGTGTGACTGTGGTGGAATACATTTAACACCCTTTTGTTAGAAGATATGAGCTTCCATTGACTGAAGAATTTGAAGCAAGCGGGCCGAATTGAAATGGGACTAAGGTAGCAGGGGCCTGTGGATCCTCACTGCCTTTAGTTGGTGTCATGAGCTCTTCCCCCCCCCCCCCGACTGTGGGCGTCGATGTGCTGATGCTCAAGGATAGGCTGGTGTTGAGGTTAGTCGAAAGGACTGAAGTGTACTGAGATCGAAACCCCTGCTGATAATAGGATTGAAAAAGTTGCTGGAGCTGAGGTCGAGAGAGATATTGACCTCTACCTTTTGCCCGGAAGGAAGCAACTTTTTCTGCTGCAAATTCGTCAACGATTTAGCTGTATCCGTATCAATCGACAAGCGATTCGTCTACATGCTTGCATGTGAGAAGCTGGCTTGGTATATGGTGTACACTTATGTAAGTGGGCACCTTGCACCAATCCAGACAACCCTTATCGTGATTTTAGTGGTCTTAGACAACCTTAAAAAGCTCTCTAAGTGGTAGCTGTGGAGAGCAGCCTTCAGGCTTAGTCCAGAAGGAGTGTAAAGCAGCTTGTTTCACCAGAACATAATCTTATAGGTATAGATTAAGTGAAAAAGAACCACAGTGTATTTATAAAAATATGTATTTATTATAAGACACTCACTAACACATACAGATATCTCCTAGCCGGAGATATACACAATACTTTTCAATAGAAACAGGTAAGCAGCATGAAATACACAGTGGTCACCAGGTGGAGACCAAACCATATACTAAAATAGTGGTATGCGAACCACGACTCGAGACAAGACTATACCCAGAAGATGTAGAAGTGCCGGGGACCCAAGGAACCACCAAAGGTAAGTAACCAGGAGCCCCACGGAGGCCGTGTGCAGAGTGGGAACACAAACGTGGGATCAATGCAAGTCAATGGGTAAGTCGCGGTTGCATTTTTAAAGAAGGATCCTTCCCAGTGGTCCCTGATGAAACTCCGCGGAAGACAGAAGGTTGGAGAGCCACCCCACCCGTGGACACCCTAGGAACCAGGATACCTACACCAGGAAAGCCGGGTGCATAGGTGTGAAGTGGCGTCGGAAACTGCCGTCGAACCCAATGGAGGACTTCAGGAAGATGCCGCTGCTGGAGAAGGTTAAAGTGACCAGTGGAACCCAAAGGTGGATTCAGGAAGAGCAGTACCTGCAAGCAGAGGGGACAGAGTCTATGCCACTCAGGAGTGACCTGGAGGCACAGAAGACGAATGTCCACCAATGTCAAGTGTTGCAGGGAAGCGGATGGTGACCTTGAAACTGCAGCTGTGCGCACCAGACGACGCTGTGGACAACAAGGAGCCAGATACGAGCTATCCCATGTCGAGAGTTGAGGGGTCGGTGTCTGTCGGGAGCACGAACAAGCCTTAGCAACTGCAACCAACGTGGAAGTCGAAGAAGGTACAACGTCTGGAACAGCAAGGTCCAGGAAAATCACCAACAACAGGGGAGTCAGGGCAGGTCCCGAGCAATCAGGGGAGCCCAAAGAATTCAAAGATGATCCTCAAGAGGACCCACAGGCACTGGAGTCGCAAGTGGACCTCGAGCAGCTCAAAGATGCAGGCCCATGGTGCAAGTGATGCGGTGAAGATGAAGATTTTGGTCACAGGAGACACTTGAGGTTGGGGCTATTTGGAACCCGAAGATCTTGGTGGAAGGAAGCCAACAAGCCTTTGCAACTGCAAGTCGAAGCAGTGCACAGGGGGTCGGTTCCTGCGGCTCTGACAAGGGATACTGGCCTCAAACTTGGTGAGAGGACAGGGCAGGCCTCGAGATATGTGAAGAACCACCACCTGTGTTGCTGAACCTTTCAGAGTCCGTGGGAGCCCAGGATCAGCAGAGCAGTCAGCTTAGTTGCGGTGCCTGCAGATGCAGGGAAGTGCTCCTTCACTTCAAGGGAGATTCCTTCAGGTGTCTTGGATGCCCACAGGCCTTGGAAGGTTCCTGGAAGGTGCACAGGCATGGACGTTGCAGCAGAAAGGCAGGGCAAAGAGATCGGGAGCAGCAGGAGTCTTCCTAATTGCAGCCGTGATGCCCAGAGCGAAGTCCAGAGTGCCCAGACGGTTGAAGTGGTGTCTGAAATTAATCTTGTCCCACGACGAATCTAGGGACCCACCCTCAGGTAAGCCCTTGGGACGATTCAGGGTTCCCTCCCAGGGGAGGGATTGGACAGTGGGGAGGATACTCCCAGGTCCTTTGTCCAGTTTCGCACCAGAGCGGGAGCCAACAGCTCCCTGAGCTGGTTTGAACTGGACTATGCAAGGAGGGAACCAAATGTGCCCTTTGAGTGCCGCTGGCAAGCGCTTCCACCTGGCCCCAATACACTAAACCCTGTCTGGGAGGTGGTCACACACCTCTGTGACAGGATACCTATTGTTCTGCCTTCCCCTGCCCGAGCTTGGCTCAGCAGCAGGAGGGCAGAATCTGGTCTCTGGTCGGCAGCAGACATGTTGTGCTGTCTGGGTCTAGAAGACAGCTTTGAGTGCCTCCCGGAGGAGCTTTACAGTGCATGGAATCATACCTCCTACACCGTTTACGGTGTGGGGAGCCAGTTTCGAGATGGTCATCGCGTAATGACGCGGTGCCCCTCTATATGTTATATGGCTCTCTCACAATGCGGGAGAATGGACTCCGTAGGCTGTAGGGGTGCCCTGCTCATGCGGGGGCACCCTCACACTTAGAACCGAGCATCCTGTCTTCAAGATTGCAAGGCCTGCTTTAGTGGCGACTTATAGGTTTTAAGTGCAGTGACCCTAGATATAGGTAACCTATATCTTTTGTAAGTGGTGCTAGCACAAGCCTACACAGGCTGCAATGGCAGGCCTGTGGTTACAGTTTGAGTGGTCCCTCATGGGTGGCATAATACATGCTTCAGCCCATGGGGTACCCCTGGTGTTCCTATGCCCTGGGTACCTTAGTCCCATATACTAGGGACTCATAAGTGTACACCAGTATCCAATCTGGGATGTACCCAAGTACTTACCATACCAATTTAGGGAGAAAGCACAGAGACTGGGGTCCTGATTAGCAGGATCCCAGTCAGACTAGTCAGAAACAATATTGCATCAAGCAAAAACTGGGGGGGGGAGAACCATAAAAGCAGATCCTACTTTCCTACATTGCCATAGAGGAATTCGCAGTCCAACGGCATATCTAATAGCTTGGACTGAACCTCAGGGCGGAACGTTGTAGCTTTTAGCCACCCCTGCTGTCTCATGAAATATCCAGAGTCACATCAATCATCTCGGAAGAGGATCTCTCTCCTTCCGATAGCACCTCCTTAGCCTCCATTTTGTCCTCGGGGGGGGGGGGGAGGGAGGAACTCCAGCAAGTCAGATGTTGGACAACATCTGGCGGTCATGCCTCCTAAGGACAGCCATGGCGCGTTGGTGGCCCTGATAGCAGTGGCTGCCAATGGGGAGAACCTTTTGTTATCTAGTCAGTGCCCTTCCTTGTCAGGCAGAGCTGTGCACGGAGAAGAAGGATTTTTAGATCTCATCTGAGCAGCCGGCATAATAACCGAATCAGGCCGAGGGTGACCAATCAGACACACAGGAGAGACCTCAGGCGCCCTGTATTTTTTGTCTAATTTCGGTACCACCGCAGGAATAGTAGCTGGCGTCTTCATCAACTTTAGACCCTCTTGTCTTTAGTATACAATGGGAATGGATAGAGTGGAGCGCTGCATTGTAGTTTTAAAATCCTATAAGAAGCACTGCGTCTGCTTGGCGGTCATAGGGAGGTCAAAGCACCTTGAAGCGCGTTCCAGCAGATCGTGGAACCCATCGATATCTGCAGGCGGGGAGTCGGCTAGAGGTGGAGTAGGTGAAGGTGGAGTAGGAGCCAAGTAACCGTCCCACTCATCATGGACATCTGGGTCCAACTGCAATTCCCCTTCCTCTAGTTGCTGGTCATCATCCTGTTTTTGTGAAGGAATTTGCACAGGTGGCGGAACAGTTTTGCTTTTTGGCAATGGGGGTGCAGCCAGCGACACAGGAAAAGCCATGGAAACTTCCTGAGCAGATGGCTGCAGAGCAGAGTTCACCTGAGGAAGTCTTTTGTAGTAATCATTGATCATCAACCGAAGGTCAGTGACCTATGAAACGGGTATATTAATGGAGGGTTCTGAACAGGATTCTCATGTTCCTCGTAAGGGTTGTGCTGCTATATGGAGTCCAAGCGTTGAGCACAGGGACGCCCTGTATCAGAGAAGGAATAGTCACCCTCCAAATAAGTAGATTAATCATCCATTGCCTCCTCTTCCGCCAACTTGTGGCACTTAACGCTGAGTTGTGAGGGACTGTATGCTGGGCCATAAAAACCATCATCTTCAGATTCCTGGAAATCCAGGAGACAAGTAGGAAGTAACGGAGATATTTTTGAAAAATCCTGCAGAAGGGGAGGAATTGGCTTTGAAAGCAGACTGTCCTTTTCCCTTGTCAATGGTGTCGACGGGATCGTCGACAGGATAACTGTCTGCGATGGTTGAAGAGTCGCCGACAGTGACCAGACTTGCTGGCCCGTCGACGGGGAAGCCCTCGTCAATGAAAACTAACTGCAGCCGACGACGGTGACACCACCACTGCCGTCTTAATCATCTGCGTAGTCGCTAACGAAATTGTCAACGGAGCGCTACATCCTGTGGAGAAGGAGGCTGTAGGCGGTTATTTCTTCATCGACTGAACCGTCGACGAACTGGTTTTTTCAGCTTCAGACTCCTTGGAAGGAGTATGAGGCGCCAACGGTGGAGCAGAGCCAGATCTCTGGTGAGAAGAAGGACCGGGATGATCATTTTTAGCCCTTTTTTCCTCAACCCTCTCTTTACTTTGAGACCTAGATTTTTTAGGGTCTTTAAGCGAAGAGGAAGACCGTTCTTCCTTTCTTTTTCTGGAGGAGGTATAGGGGCTTGTCACTCTCAGAGTCAAAGCCTTTTCACGCTTTTTTCCTTTGCAACCAGAGAAGCAGCCTACCCTCACGGTCTTTGAGGGTTTTTGTGGAGAAAATACAACAGTACATGCATTCCCTGGGCTTGTGGTCTGGATACAGGCAACAAGGGCACTTCTTATGTGGATCCTTGACTTTCCACAAGTCTTACAGGGCCTGAACAACCCTTTTTTAGACTCCGACATAATTTAGAAAAAAAAGGTACTCCTGGACTGTAACTAAGTAGAAGATATGAAGTGAAGAAATGAACTGCTAGCTGGAAGTTCAAAAGGGCAACAGAAACACTGACTGAGCAGAGCTCAGGGACACTCCCTAGGTTATTTTATTTTATTTATAAAGTTTTATATAGCGCGAACCAGACCCCCAGAGGGTATCGGAGCGCTTTACATTTAGGATTGTTGCGTTACAGGTTGCATCAGTTACAAGAGCATAGTACGGTACAATAAACAAAAACAATGTTATGAGAATTCATAGGAGGGAGGGGAGGAAGGAGCTATAGCAGGGAGACAAGGAAGAACTGTGACCAATGTCCGGCTGGGTAGGTGACGGTCGAGGGGGAAACCAGGGCCATTCTCCTCTATAGCGGTCTAGCAGCTCCACCGGGCATCAGCCATGTTGCTCAGGTCTCGGCGTTCAGGGAAACAGTTTTGATTTGATATGATTTGAAACGTTTTATATAGCGCTGGCTAGACCCGGAGGTATCAGAGCGCTTTACCAGGGGATCATTGCGTTACAAGTTACATCAGTTACAAGAACATAGTAAGGTACAATAAACAAAAACAAGGTTACGAGAATACGTAGGAGGGAGGGGAGGAAGGAGCCATAGCAGAGAGACGAGGAAGAACTGTGCCCAATGACGGTGACGGTCGAGGGGGAAACCAGGGCCAATCTCCTCAATAGCGGTCTAGCAGCTCCACCGGGCATCAGCCATGTTGCTCAGGTCTCAGCGATCAGGAAAGACAGTTTAGAATAGATACATAAGCAACAGTCGAGTAGCGGAAGAACATGTCCCCACTAGAGGGCAGGGGTAAAAGAAAAGGGGGGGGAGGGGTGTAAAAAACAATCCAGAGAAGGAGCTGGGGGCTGCCATTTAGGCTGCCGAGGAAATGAAGGCAGAGGCGGCTGCCATTTTAAGGTCAGGCACGTCATGTTCAGTCCTCTGTAGATCCCTGTGTTGGCCATGGTGAAGCCCTGCTCGTGCCCACCTTGGATCAGATGTGGTGGCTGTTAGAGCGGTTGGAGACAGAGACAGAATCACCACAAGGGGTGCCCCAGCGCCTCAAGCTCCGAGATTGGAACAGGTCCGCGTGGACCAACATGGGTCGGGCGTCGCGGCCCCGCACCCAGGCAGAACAGCAGTCACTCCCGGTGACCCCGTCGCGAGCCGCAAGGCCACTGTTCCAAGGGTCGGGTAGTGAGCAGAGGGGTGGGCGGGGGAGATGAAGGACTCACCAGAATAGGTTGCCAGAACTCTGGGCAGGTCCAGAGCGACGAGTTGCGGTCAGCGCCGGAGACCAGAGAGACAACCTGCAACATCCATTGCAACGTCTGATATAACAGGAGGCGCTGGCACCCGGCAGGCGTTGATCCCTCGGAGGAAGAGGGGAAGGGCTCATCAGCAGCGCGCTTGTTGCCGGGCTCCAGGCAGGTCCCAGGGGGCGCAGGTTGCTAAAGGCTAGTGATTATCTATGGCAATTGAATTTTAAGTTTTAATACTGCTATTTTACTGTTACAGTGGGACTCGCACCACGACGACGGGGAAGATTCAAGCATGTGAATCTATAAAAGATGCAATACTGGAAAATATTAGATTTCCTATTCGGAAGCAGATCACAAATAATCTCTTCGATCTGAGTGATTAGCTCCAGGTGGAGGAAAAGACCTGATGATGCTATAAGTAACAAGTAAGTGAGTGGCAAAGCATATACCACCGACCGAAAGTAGCTGTTGAGGGTCCCACAGAGTTTTATAAAAGGGATCCCTCTAGAACACATGATCACACTCTTCTTTGATATTTTTTGATATATACGTTTGGAAGCAGAGTGAGTTCTTATTACCCGTTGCTTCTCTTTCCCTACTGTAGTATCCAAGGTCAAAAGTGAGCCATTAATATCACCATTTTTGCTTCCTTTGGAATCATCTTCAGCACTGTTGAGAATGGATAAGAGGCTAGAGCAGACCTTGAGGCCAACAGAGGGCGGGGAATCCATGTTTCTTGACACAAGGTCTCTTTAGAAAAGAGGAAGAACCGCGCTACTCTGACAAATATAGTTAGGTCATGCCACAGTGAAGAATAAGAAGCTGGAAGATTGCAAGTGGTAAGGACACTGAGGAGGGAGACCATCCATACTGTGCCTGTGTCAGACTTTTGCTATTCCCTGAAAGATAAGATGCCTTGACAAACAGTAGCTGTCTCTGCCCAGGAGCAAAAGTCTCAAGCCATCAAAGATGAACCGCCGCTTCATATCTCTGGGGAGTGACATAAATCACTCATACTGACTAGGACAATCTTTTCTTTGGAGACAAGCAGCAAAACTCTGAAGATTTGGGAGAATGGGCGAAAGCTCTAATAAACTGGATGAGAGCAAGGCTTCAGGAGCAGCCAAAGCACCCTCTATATCCAGAACCTGCAAGGCTACCCCATGACCACTGACTGGAATCCGCGGTTAACACTACTGGAAGTGCAGGAGTAAGAGGAATTCCCTAGACAATGATATTCAGGAACCACCTACTACTGTAGATCTTGAGAATTCTGTGCTGACAAGGGAACCAGGGACTTGTAATCCTAGGTCATCAGATGCCAATGGAAAAGCAGATGAAGCATCCAAGTCGGAGGTGAAAACATGCTTAAGAAGCACCAAAATGGTTGCAGCCATGAATCCCTTGCCCTTCAACAATGTCCGGGCCAGGGTTGCTGGTCTGGGCAAGATTAGTTGCAGATGGGATTTCAGAAAAGGTCTCTAATATCTTGCAGAAACACGTTCCAGGGCAGTACTCAAAAAGACAGTCCTGAGCAGGGTTTGTGTGGGATTTGAGGAAGTACAAATTAAACAGTAGGTGGTATCTGACAAAAACGGAAGTAAGAGTTCCATAAATACCATTATTAGCCGTATTCTGCAGACAAACAAACAGATTGGATGTCTTTTAGAAAGCTTGGGCTGCATAAGCCCATCGATCAAAATCCAGCCTTAATAGCAAAATTAGAAGCTGCCGAGGCATGCTTCAATGATCCTTCAAACTTTTTACCCACCAGATCCGGAACGGAGACTTCTTTGGAGGCGTAGGAAGATATGAACACGATGATGCTGGACAAGAAACAGTACACCCCAAGTATTTATGAAAATTCGATCTCCAAATAGACAGCAGGTAACAGTGATCCTAAAAGCAAGGAAAGCCAAATTTTGACCGTCTTTCCAGTCCTTCAGCAATATGTAATTACGTGCCTGGTCAAAGAGCAGCGTGTCAGCAAGAGGGGCACCATACTTGGCATGAAAGAAATCTTCCACCTCATACACAGTAATCAGAAATCCCACCATGTCTCCAATCTGGGCCCTAACCTCCAATAGATGATACCCTTGGGCAAATTTCCACAAGATGGTATCGTTTCTTACCAGTAACTCCAGTTCTCTCGTAGGGGTATTTCCAGGATAGTCATAAGCGTTGGAACCGTCCTGCCTGCCTGTGGGGGACCCCACAGCACTTTTTCAAATATATCTTCTTAAGTGCTGAAGTTCGCCTTTCTTCAGGAAGGCCTTGAAAAGTCACTTAAAGTCATAATGCAGCCTAATGGACAAGGCTACAGTGGCCAGAATTCTTCATCTTGAAGGGGCAAAGGAGAGGGGCAAAGGAGAGACTCCAAGGAGATGCATACTTAATGCATAAATAATGTTGTAAGGGCACAGTAAAAGAACCTTCGCAAACCCTTTTGCTATGAGAGAAACAGAGATGAAGTAGTGCAGAGCAATGTAGGCAATAGGTTGCCATTATAAGTAAAGAAAAGGAAGACTGTCTTTAAGAACAGAGAGACCTTCAATATCCCATCATGCTCAGCCAGAGGCAGTTACCTCAGTTCTTTTTGAAGGCTGCACTAGCTGATTAACAGCGGAGCATGAAAGTGTCTGTCTACTCCACCGGGGAGGAGGGAGGGTTGCTTAGGACTATCATGGAAACACCCCTACGAGAGAACTGGAGTTACAGGTAAGAAACTATACCTTCTCTAGTAGGGGATTTCCATGTACAGTCATAAGCGTTGAATAGAGTAGCAAGCCTATCCCCCTGAAGCGGTGGAGTCGACAGAAACCAAAAGTTAGAGAAGTAGTTAGGCAATGAGATTTCTGATGGACGCCTGTCCTACTTGAGCATCTGCTCGACCATCCGTGTCAAAGAAATCGTGCCTAGTGAATGTGTGGACTGATCTCCATGTAGCCGCTTTACAGATGTCTGCCAAGGAGATATTTCTCATCAAAGCAGTATTGGCTGCCTTGCCTCTAGTAGTGTGTGCTTTAGGTTCACCAGTAAAAGATTGATTAGCTAGCTGGTAACAGCATAGGATGCAAGAGACATTCCATCTGGAGACTGACTGTTTGGAGATAGCCAGACCCGTGCAAACTGGACCTTAATTGATAAACAGCTGTTGAGATTTGCAAATAGGTTTGGTTTTATCTATTCTATAGGTAGAATTTTAACACTCTTTACACCCAGTGAGTGGAGGGCTCTCTCTGCTGGAGAAGGGTTTTGAAAGAAAGTGGGCAAAGAGAAGTCTGATTTACGTGAAAGTCTGAGACCACCTTAGGTAGGAAACTGGGATGGGTATGCAACACTACTTTGGAAGAGTGGAAGACTGTGTATGGCTCATGAGCACAAAAGGGCCTATATCTCACTAACTCTACGTGCTGATGTTATAGCCACAAGGAAGGCAGTTTTCCAAGTGAGATGTTGAAGTTATGCCTTATGAATAGGCTCAAAAGGTGGAAGCATGAGGCAAGAAAGCACTACATTCAGCTCCCATGGTGGAGAAGGATGTCTAACCGGAGGAAAAACCTTCTTTAACCCTTCCAGGAAATCTTTAATAACTGGAATCCTAAAGAAAAAGGTTTGTGAAGGACTTTTCCTGTATGCCGTGAGTGCAGATAGGGTGACTTTGATGGAAGAAAATTGGAGGCCAGATTTAGCAAGGTGTAATAAATATGGAAACATTATATCCTCCAGGAAAGATTTAGGATGGATCTGCCTGGAAGAGCACCAAATGCAAAATCTCCATTTAAAGGCGTATGTAGATCCCGTAGATGGACGCTTTGCTTCCTTTAGAATGTCTAAACAGTCCTGAGGTAGGTTCAGATGGCCATACTGCCCTATCTCAGGAGCCATGCTGCCAAACCCATGGCAGGCAGAGATGTAGATGGACCGAACGGCGAAGCAGGTATGGAAACCACTGCTGACTCAGCCATTTTGGTGCAATGAGGATTGTAGGAAAGTACGATCTGCTTTCATGGTTACCCCCACTTTTTGCTAGTGGTGTTCTGTTTTACGACTAGTCTGACTGGGATCCTGCTAATCAGAACCCCAGTCAAAATGCTTTCTACCTAAATTTGACAGTGTTAAGTACCTTGGTACCGTCCTAATTGGCTACTAGTGTACCCATGTAATTACCTAGTATATGGTACTAAGATACCTTGGGCATAGATACACCAGGGGTCTCCCGTGGGCTGCAGCATCTATTATGCCATCCATGAGCGACCACTCAAACTGACTACAGGACTGCCATTGCAGCCTGTGTAAGTTGGTGCTAGCACCACTTACAACGGGTATAAAGTATCCTTATATCTAAAGTTGTTGCACTGAAAACCTATAAGTCACCCCTAAGGCAGGCCTTTCAATCCTGAGGCAGGGTGCTATGTTATAAGTGTGAGGGTACCCATGCATGAGCAGGACACCCCCTATAAAGCCCGGAGTCGATTCTCCAGGCTTTGTAAGTGCGGTCAGCCATTTTGATACATATAGTGGCCATGCCTCATTACGTGGTGGCTAACTATATAGTGGGTGTGTCGAACCTGGGCATGTTTGGTATCAAACATATTGGAATTATACCCCAACACCGTTACCGGTGTTGGAGGTATGATTCCATGCACTTGGGGGCTCCTCCGGGAAGCCCCAGTACTCCCAGTAACAGCCTTCCAGGGTCTGCCAGCAAGCTAGTGCTGCTGGCGACCCCAGACACGATTCTGCCCTCCTGCTGCTGAGCTGAGCTCGAGCAGGGGAAAGAAGAACAATAGGTTTCCTGTCACAGGGAGGGGTGACCACCTCCCAGACAGTACTTAGTGTATTTGGCTGGGGTGAGGGCGCTTGCCAGCACCACCAGACTGCTTTGAAGGGCACATTTGGTGCCCTCCTTGCATACTCTAGTTAGAATCAGTTCTGGGAGCCCTTGGCTCCCACTCTGGCGTGAAACTGGACAAAGGACATGGAAGTATCTCCCCTCTGTTCAGCCCCTCCTCTGGGAGGGACCCATGAGTCATCCTAACCCCTTTTATAGTGTATAAAAGGGCTTAGCTGTGGGTGGGTCCTCCGATTCGTCGTGGGACAAGACTCAAGCCTGAAACCATGTCACTCTTGTACCATCTGGACACTTGGACTTCGCCTGGAACAGAGATTGCATCAAGGAAGACTCCTGATGCTCCTGGTCTCGCTGTTCTACAAGCCTTCTTCATCGTCTGTCTGTTGCTTCCAGGATCTTCAACAGACCGGTGTGCATCAAGGACACCCGAAGTAATCGCGTGAAGGAGTCGCTCCCCTGCCGTTTCCTGGGAAGATGAGGAAGTACTGAGAAGACGCAGCTGCGCCATCGGAGCTTATACAAGTAGGCGCCGACAGTCCCCGGTACATTCATGGAAGTTCTACCCTGCTGAGTACACCAGGATACATTATAGGGATACCACCGTTGATACGGCTCAGAGTGTGATACACTCTGGTTTTGGGAGAGAAAGAACATATAATTTAACACACGCATGCATTGATAATTCTATGTACATCGGCGCTGGGGATCCCAAAATACTGACTAAATTATCTAGAAGCCTACTTTTACTTGAGTTAGAAGGGGACGGCTAGCCATTGACGACAGACTTCGCAGTCCATTGTTCTATAATCTGCTTTCTCTGGAGAATGGGCACCATTCCCAATTGAAATTAGTACATTCATGGAAGTTCTACCCTGCTGAGTACACCAGGATACATTATAGGGATACCCCCGTTGATACGGCTCAGAGTGTGATACACTGGTTTTGGGAGAGAAAGAACATATAATTTAACACACGCATGCATTGATAATTCTATGTATATCGGCGCTGGGGATCCCAAAATACTGACTAAATTATCTAGAAGCCTACTTTTACTTGAGTTAGAACGGGACGGCTAGCCATTGACGACACAGACTTCGCTGAATATTGTTCTATAATCTGCTTTCTCTGGAGAATGGGCACCATTCCCAATTGAAATTAGTACCCCCGTTCTGATCTGTCCTAGTGACACAGTATTCTATTTGGGCGAGGTCCTGATGAAGGTGGTTCATGGTGTGTGTTACTCCACCGAAACGCGCGACCACGTGCGCCCAGACCTTTTGGCTTTGGTCATCGAAATTGTCCATTGGAAACGTTTCACATCTATGTGTTCCTTATACCCAAATGTGTATATGTGTCTTGTATGACTGTGAGCGAGTGTGAGGAATGAATGTGTTTTGATGCTAGATTTATTTATTTATTGGGGGTTGATACAGCCGTTTCACACTGTATACAACAATTTGTAATAATTTTTGTACTAAAAAATTGCAAAAAAAAGTGTTTCTAGTAAATATATAAAAAATACAGATTGATGTGTATTGATTATAAACAGACAAGAAATTAATAAGAATGAATTTTTTTTTTTTTTTTTTTTAAAGAGTATGTATATGGGCACTTGAATGTTATAATCATGTAATTTTGCACTTGTACCTTAACCCATACCAGATTGAATCTTTTGGAAAGAAATATAGGTCATAGGGGTGAGTTTTGTTGCTCTACCTGGTCTCGCTGTTCTACAAGCCTTCTTCGTCGTCTGTGTCTGTTGCTTCCGGATCTTCAACAGACCGGTGTGCATCAAGGACACCCGAAGTAATCACGTGAAGGAGTCGCTCCCCTGCATCTGCTGGCCCCGCAACAAAGCTGACCGGACTGCTGCTCCTGACATCCCAGACTTCAAAAGGCTCAGCAACACAGGTAGTGGTTCTGCAACTCCCTCGCGGCTGAACCTATCATCTCAGCAAGTTTGAGGCCACTATCCCTAGTCAGAACCGCTGGGACCGAACCCCTGTGCACTGCGCCGACTTGCCAAGGCTTGTTGGCTCTGCACTAGAGATATTTGGGCTACAAGAAGCTCCAGCCTCCAGCATCCAGCATCTTCCTGCCAAGCTCTTTGTCCTCACCACATCCTCTGCACAGTGGGCCTTCATCTTTGGTGAGCTGCTAGAGGTCCTCCTGCGACTCCTGTGCCTTTCGCCTTTGGGTCCTCTTGAGGGTCTTCTCTTGCTTCAGTGGGCTCCCCTGCTTGCTCGGGCCTGCTCAGACTCTCCTGCACTTGGTGAGTCCCTTGGACCTTGCTGGTCCCAACGTTGCTCCTTCATTGTCTTTCAAGTCTGTTGCTGCTGCCAAGGCTTGTTGGTGCTCCCCCCCGGACACGACCCCCTGGTTCTCAACTTCCGACGCTGGACTGCTCGTGAACGGTTCCTGGTCTCTCAGCATCACCTGGTCCTCACAGCTGCAGCGACAAGGTCACCGCAATCACTCCTGCATCTTCCGTCATCGGTAGTCATTGCTCTTCCGTGCCTCCTGGTCACCTCGACTTGCAGGTTATTCTCTTCCAGAATCCACCCTTGGATTCCACCGGACTCTTGCAATCTTCGCCAGCGACATCTTTACTGAAGTCCTCCATTGTGGTCTACGGCGGCTTACGACGTCACTTCGCACCTATGCACCTGGCTTCCCTGGTGTAGGTATCCTGGTTCCTTGGGTATCCACAGGTGGGGTGACTCTCCATCACTTTTTGTCTTCCAAGGGGTTTCCTCAGGGTCCACTGGGAAGGGCCCAGCCAAACTGGAACCACGAATTTCCTGCTGACTTCTATAGAGTACGCAGCTGTGTTTCCACTCTGCACACAGCCTCCATGGGGTTCCTGGGTACTTACCTTGGGTGGTTCCTTGTGTCCCCAGCTCTTCAGGGTCTCCTGGTCCAAGGCACGACTTCAGTCACAGTTCGCATTCCACTTTTAGTATATGGTTTGGTCTCCCCCTGGAGACCACTGTGTATTGTGCTTACTTACCTGTCTACAATTGAAGTATTGTGTATTTGTGCTGATATCTCTGGGTAGGAGATATACCAATGTGTTACTGAGTGTTGTGTAAGAAATAGACATTTTTTATAACTACGCTGTGTGGTTCTTTGTCGTTTAACCTACACTCCATGATTAGATCTGGTAAAACAAGCTGCTTAATACTCCTTCTGGACTAAGCCTGAAGGCTGCTCTCCACAGCTACCACTTAGAGAGCTTTCTATGGTTGTCTAAGACCACTAAAATAACCATAAGGGTTGCCTGGATTAGTGCAAGGTGCTTCACTTAAACAAGTGTGCACAATATACTGAGCCAGCCTCCTACAACAGGGTATTTACTCCAGGTACCTCCTCGTGCCGAAGAAGGGCAAGCAAGAGTTTAGGCCCATTCTCGACCTCAGAATCGCAAACAAATGCTTATTTTCATATTCCCATTGCAAAGTCACATCGGAAATTCCACAAAGTCGTCGTGGGGTAGAACCACTACCAATACGTGGTGCTACCATTTTGTCTTAAGTCAGATCCCAGGACATTTTCCAAATACATGGCTGTGGTGGTAGCGCATCTACAAAAACACTGGATCTTTGTCCTTCCCAATCGGGATGACTGGCTGATCAAGGCGTCCACCTTCCCAGAAGCAAAATTGCATTTGCAATGGGCTTGCAATCATCTTCATCAGTTGGTCTTCAGGTCAATTTTACAAAGTCCACGTCAAAACCAGTGCAGACGTTGCACTACTTAGGAGCTACCATCGACACTACAGGAAGAGGTGTTCTCTTTAGAGGAATTACTTTTAGCCATTCTCCAGAAGTGAGACACCCTCCAGCGGGTTGCCCATCCAACAGTCCGTATAGTCTCCTTGCTCCTCGGCTCGATTGCCTCCTGCATATTTCTGACTCCCAATGCTCGCCTTCACATGCGCCCTCTCCAGTAGTGCTTGGAGGATCAGTGGAACCAGTTCTCAGGGAACTGGGAGGACAAGATCACCCTATCTACTCATGCCGTTGGATCACTTCATTGGTGGTGTTCCCCGAACAATCTTGTGCAGGGAATGCGTTTTAACCATCAGGACCCAACGCAGACCATTGTGACGTATACCTCTCTGTTCAGGTGGGGAGCCCACATGGGTCACTTGCAGATTCACGGAACACGGTCGAGGGAAGAGACATACCACATCAACTTCCTCGAACTCCGTGCAGTTCACCTGGCACTCAAGGCATTTCATCCTTCGTTCATGACCAACACCCTGCTTGTTCAGACGGACATTACAACCATGTACTACCTGAACAAGCAGGGGGGACATGATCCAGAGCCCTGACACAAGAAGCTCAAACGATCAGGCACTGGCTCTTCGCCAGGAATCTGAAGATAATAGCCGCTCACCTGCTAGGTGTTTAGAATGTCCAGGCAGACGCGCTCAGCAAGGTTCTCGACGAAAACCACGAGTGGGTGCTGAACAAAGAGGTCGTGCAAGATATCTTCAGCTTGTGGGGCACACCCTCTACAGACCTTTTCGCCGCAGTGGAAAACAAAAAATGTGGCAACTTCGCCGCCAGGTTTTATCATCCAAGGTCATTGGGGAATGCCCTATGGATCGACTGGTCCAAAAAATTTCTTTACGCTTTTCCACTAATTCCTCTGATACTGGCAGCTTTCAACCACGATAGCCAAGATGATCCTTGTAGGAGGCTGGCTTAGTATATGGTTCAAACTTAAGTAAAGCACCTTGCACTAATCCAGGCAACCCTTATGGTGATTTTAGTGGTCTTAGACAACCATAGAAAGCTCTGCAAGTGATAGCTGTGGAGAGCAGCCTTCAGGATTAGTCCCGAAGGAGTGCTAAGCAGCTTGTTTTACCAGAACTAATAATATAAAAAAGGTTAAACGAAAAAGAACCACACAGTGTAGTTATAAAAATAGGTGTATTTATTATACACACTCACTAACACATTGGTATATCACCTACCCAGAGATATCAATACAATACTTCAAATGTAAACAGGTACGTAAGCACAGGGGCGCTAGGGGGCGTGCAGACAAGATGGCCGCACTGTAGTGAGGCTCCGTCCGCCCCGGAGAATTAATCCAATATACATCCTTTACCTGCGGGGCCATCTCCTGCCGCGAATCCCCTGGCGAGCAGCGGAGGATCGGCGGCAGCAGCATAGCCCTTCGACGGAGTGCGGGCTGCTGAGGGGACCCAGTTTGACGCCGAACATATTTGCGGCCTGCGCAACGAGGAGAGGCCGGCTGGGCCACGGGCGGAGAGGCTTCTGCCGCACCCGCGATCCGTGCTCGCTTCCCCACGAGAGCCCACTGCAGCTGCAGGACACCAGGGACCAGCCAGTGGATCACCTGATGGTGAGGCGGAGGCGCTGTGGTGAGAGCCATCCACGCGAGGCAGCGGTCTCGGGCCTTTCCCGCGAGACGCGCTGTCCATCTGGGCCTGGGGGGGGGGCCAGCGGCTGGGGCCCGCGGCAGCGTCTGGCGGCGTGTGCGCCCGCCGTGGTCTGCAAGGGCTGCAAGACTGACCCGGCGAGAAGGCCTCACCAATCGGTGAACCTGGGGCCCGCGCCCTTCATTACGGACGTGCGGGCGACGCGCCCCGGGGGCTACAGGTACAGCGCTGAAAAAAGAAGATAGCCCATTGTGCGCACATTACCCTGCGGGCACTCCAGCACAGACCCGGGGCCTCGATCTGCCCGGTCGCAACTGAACATCCCTGTCCTCCCTGCTGCACCTGCGGGGTTGCTCCCCGCGTGGCGGGTGGGAGCGAGGACCGCCGAACCCCTGCCTTGAGTGGTGGATCCGACATGCTCCGGCGGGATCCCGACTCCGTGCCTCTGAGGGGCGAAGAAACGTGTGGGGCCTGACCCCACACCCCCCCCCCTCTTGAACCTGGACGCCTGGAGTGGCACAGGTAAATACACTGCTTCGCCCCAGCAGCTGCGTGGGAGATCCCCGCGGGGCCACCCTCTTGTGGAGCCAGCTTATATTGCCCGGGCTATCAGCGCACCCGCTGCCGCCGGACGCTCGCCGCTGGCTGCGCCGGGCTCGCGCCGCCAGAGTTCTTCCAATCTGCCCAACTCTACGGAACAAGAGCCCCTGTAATACCCTGCACCACTACTCTGGCTGGGAACCCTTCTTCTGCGCTGCGGGAGGACAAGCTCCGTTGTGCAAATCGGTTCCCGGCCGCTGCCAGGCTAACAACTCGCCCTAGAGACGGATTGAGGGCACAAGGGGAAGCCATCTCATTCACCGCGGGACCGGGCATGTCCCGAGATGCTTTACTTGCTTTACAGTACTCAAGTACTAGTGCATGGCCCTGGGAAACCTAGCCCACGCAAAACGCTGCACGAACACCACACAGACGCCACGTTCACTGGATTGCCCAGTAAATATCGGAACTCACCAAGGCACTTGTTTTGAATCCAGGAGCCATCGGAACACGACTGTGCTGTCCTGTGCATAGGACACCTGTTAAATGGCCGCCTGGACCTCTGCCACCCGTCCAAGCCGGCACGACGATGGTGAAGCCTGATGGCAAACAACCAAAGCTTACGTTTGACACCCGCAGAACGCCCAGAGGGCAGCCACCTGCCATGGACCAAGAGAGCATGGGGCAAGAGAATCAAAGCACAGATGAGGTGGACATTTAGACATTACTCCATACAATGAAAGCTAGCTTCGCCTCGATAGAAGGGAAAATGGACTCCATGTTCGCCAGAATGGATCAGATCACCCAAAAGATCGAAAAGCAAGACGGCAGAATAAAGGAGGCCGAAACGCGAATCTCCACCCTCGAAGACGTACATGAACAGGCGTCTGGGCAACTCACGGATATCGATCGGCTACTAAAAGTGATCGCTGCAAAAAAAGAGGACTTTGAAGCCCGCTCACGGCGGAATAATATACGCATTACTGGGGTCCCAGAGACAACTAATACAGGGAAACTGGAAGAATACGTCGAAAGGATGCTCACCACATGCTTCGGACAGGAGTCCTTCTCGCGCATGCTCATCGTGGAGCAGGCACATCGCACATTGGTGCCGAGGCCCCCTCCAGGAGCGCCGGCCCGGCCCATAGTCGCTAGACTACTGAACTACCGCGATACTGCTTTACGCAAGGCAAGGGAGCTGAAAGACGTAATCTTTGAGAACAATGCTATATCCCTGTACCCTGACTTTACGCTCAACGTCCAAGAGGCGCGGAAGAAATTTGTACCCAAGGAATGGAGTATGCCATGCTCTACCCCGCACGCCTACGGATCACCTACGATGGCAGGCCCCACATCTTCAACACCCCACAACAGGCAGCGGACTTCTTCAAACAAACAGTGCTGGCTGCCAAGAGAGCGACGCGATCCCCGTCAAGCGACAGGGACGGATCAGCGCATCCTGAAGGTCTAGACACTATGCTGCGAGCCTGCTGACCAATACCTACAGGTTTGAATGGGGACACTGAACGCAGGGCCGCTCGTTCCAAGTGGCAGGTAACGATACATGTTGTCCTTGAGTGTTCTCCTGAACTGGCACCATTTTACACTTAAGACAGTGTGACTCCGGCAGGATATTGAACCTGTGCTCCGGGGCCCCCTCCTGCACGACACGTCGGAACGGGAGGTGCTGCCACGCCCCCTGGAACACACGCCTCCAAGGGTGCTCCCCTTTCTTTCAACTCTTGGAACTGAACTGTTAGGCTGTTGCCTTTGTTGTGGTTATATCGGGGGGATAGTTCAGATATGCTTCATTAGCGTCCCCGAGATCCGATCTCTATCCATCCTCCATGCTAGATGCGCCCCCATGTCATTATGTAAACAAGTCTCCGCAACATGGATGGCGCACTGTCTATACGGGGGAATTGTGACACAGATTCTGTGGGTTTTTCTAGATTTGTTGGGACGGGACGTGAGGGAGGGAACCATGCACGGCAAGTTGGGGTCGCCGTTGTGGGAGGAGGGTTGGGGCACCAGGGTGGGCATTTCTAAGCTTGCTCAAGACAACAGGCTACGTAGGTAGAGTACATATTCAGAAATAGGCACACATATACAACACATACAGATGCACGCAACATTAGGCAATGGCGGGTGAGGGACAGCGAGCTGACGCCACAGCACACATGGGTCTCCTCACATGGAATGTTAGGGGGCTAGGCGATCCCAGGAAAAAACGGCACATATTAGCCTATTTGGACAGGCACCATGTCAGCATTGCTATGCTGCAGGAGAGACACTCTGCCCACACAACAGTCTCAGTTCGCCTCTAGGTGGGCCTCCCATAGATACTTTTCCTCGTACTCTGCCTTCTCGAGAGGCGTGGCTATCCTAATCAAAAGAACGGTGACAATACATTGAGGAGGGCTCTACACTCTATCCTTAGGGTAGGTACTGCCTGACATGGGGTAGGTTGGCGTCCGCCTCCGTTACATTAGTGTGTAGCAATGGGCCTAATGTGGATGACGAAGGCTATTTCGTCGCCTTATGGGCGCGCATAGTGAACATAGGCTCAACCCATCTCATATGGGGAGGGGATTTCAACTTAACGCCCTACCCCGCACAAGACCGCTCCCATCCGCTGCCGCACCACTACTATAAAGCGCAACGGCAACTATAACAAATAATGAAGGATAACCTGCTGGTGGACGTCTGGCGCCACCAACATCCCACCCAGCGTGAGTGAACATTCCACTCGGCAGTACACAACACCTGGTCGAGGCTGGATCTTTGGCTAGCATCACAGGACATAGCAGGACATGCCACAACCACTCGTCATTTAGCGCGCACTTATTCGGACCATTCCCCGGTGCTCATGCTGCTGACTCCTTCGGGCTTATCAGCCCAACCCAGATTATGGCGTCTACAACCCACAGCGCTCCTCGACGAGGCCTTTAAGACGGAACTGGGGGACACTTTACAAGAATTCCTACGACACAGACTCAGTGCCATCCTTGACCACCGTGTGGGAAGCGCTGAAGGTTACAGTTAGGGGACACTGCATGGCTAAAACAGGGGGTATCCTTAAAGCCATCCGCACAACCATCGCCAGCCTAGAGCGCCAGATCAAGCAGCAGGAACCAAACGCTAAAGGGGCACACGAGGGTCCCCGCCCTGGCCAAGATACGCAAACTCCTTACAGAGTATCAGGCCGGAACGGGAATGCCTATTCCGCAGTAAACACCATACGGTGCGCAGATATGGTGAGGGGGAGCGTCCAGGCAGAGCGCTAGCAGAGACCATCAGGCCACCAAAAACAGCGAACCACGTGTTGGTCATCCGGGATGGGGAGGGCACGACACACCAGGACACCCCGGCAATAAAGGGGGTCCTCACCACTCACTATCAAACACTATATTCAACCTGTGCTGCGCCTCAAGCCGAAACTTTGCAATACTTGCTACAGATAGAAATAGCCTGGCTAAGTAACAGGCAGCGTGAATTTTTAGCGACCGACCTTGGGGTAGACGAAATCCGGGAAGCCATTATGCAAATAGGGAATGGCAAGGCGCCGGGACCTGACGGCCTCGTCATTGAATTTTATAAGACCTACATTGATGTGCTGGCCCCTTTCCTGAAAGAGGTATTTGAAGAAGCAGCTAAAGCGGGAACACTCCCGCCCACCATGCGGGAAGCAATGCTGGTCTCGCTGTTGAAACCTGGGAAGCCTTCAGACTCCCCGGACTCGTACAGGCCTCTGTCCCTAATAAATTGCGACGTCGAGATGTTAGCCAAAGTGCTGGCCAACAGGCTCACGCTTTTAATGGGCAACCTCATCAGACCGGATCAAGCAGGTTTCATACCTGGTCGGTCAACCTCCCACAATATACGGACCCTCTTCTCCATAATGCATGGCATCGATCAGGAGGACCAGGCGGTGGCGGTCTTCCTCGACGCCACCATAGCCTTTGAATCCCTGGAATGGGGGTACCTCTTTGCGGTCTTGACACATGGGATTTCCCCGGATTCCTCATGTGGATTAAACTGCTTTACCACCGTGCCACACTGCTTCTGAACGGGGAACGCTCTCCCGCTTTCAGCATCTCCAGTACGCGGCAGGGGTGTCCCCTCTCAACCCTGCTATTCGCGATAGCAATGGAGCCGCTAGCTGCCATGCTGCGACAGCACCATAAACAGTATGCGCTGGACTACCCTACACGGCCTGTTTTAATTTCGCTGTATGCGGACGACATTACGCTATATGTGGTGATCCCGCAGAAGGGTTAAATGCCATGATTCGCGAAATAATAAAATTTGGGGCCTACTCAGGAATCACTATAAACTGGGGCAAGTCTCAGGTCATGCCGCTCACCAGGAGTACCACCCCTTCCCAATGGACTACCCGCTGCAATGGTGCGCAGATGAGGTCCGCTACCTGGGCATCAACATAACCAACGATAGAGACGAACTACTGAGGGAAAACTACGGAGTGGCCCTTAGCAAGGTGGAAGACATGATCACCAGATGGATAGCTCTTCCGCTTTCCCTTGCAGGCCGCGTTGCTTTAATGAAAATGGTCATCATGCCAACATTTTTATATCTATTTATAAACATCCCCTTCTCCCCTGGCCGACCCTTCTTTACAAATCTGAAGAGTCAGCTCATCCGTCTGGCATGGGGCGGGAAACAGCCTCGGATCAAATGGAATACCCTCACGCTACCGTTCGCTCGGGACGGGTTTGAAGCGCCCGACCCAAAACTTTACTCAGCGCTCAGGTACACTATGCCGCGTATTGGCTTGAACCCCCGCCCTTCATGACACACTTGGCGGTGGAGCAGGGACTTATGGCACCCATACCTCTCGTGGGGTTCCTGGGAGCAGACGATAAAACAGCTGGGGGAAAACGGTCCACAGTAGCTTGCACTAATAATGCATGGTGCGCTATAGCTCAACGGTCCCAAACTCCCATGCTACATTCCCAGTTACTTCCCCTACGAGATCAACGTAATCTCCCGGTCACGCAGGAAGGTATCTGTAAGCGCATGCTCCACAAACTAGGCCTGGACACCTGGGGAGATATGTATCAATCGGGGCAATTCAAGGGCGCAGCAGTTTTTCGGCGACATTCCCCCCCAACTTCTATGGACCAATTCCTGTATATCCGCTTGCGACAGGGCGTTAAAGCCGCCACGCCTGCATTCCCAGAGGAACCCCCACACTGCTTTCATTGCACCAAACGCTGCATGCAGGGGCACCACATGCCGTGTCTCGTATCTATAAAGCCACCATAGGGGCTGGGACACAATACTCTGAAAGCAAAACAGGGGTGGGAAGCGGAACTGGGTTACCCAATTACGGAGGAGGCCTGGACGTATTGCTGCCAGCAAACTGAACGAATCAAGGCACCGGTAGATTTCGGATCATACATTTCAAATTTCTTCACAATGTACTACACCCCAGTGAAACTGCATAAACTTCAATTACGAGATAGTGATAGATGCGACCGCTGCCGGCAGGAGGGAGCACGTTTTTTACATGTCGCATGGCGTAGATTAGCTGACAACCGGGGACCACTAGGCCGTAAACTAGCGGGGTAGACCTCCAGTACTATCGTCGTGCAAATTAATGTACCCTCCAAGCCTATGATAGATATACTGTGTTGAGTACTGTCTCTTCAGACCCATTTCTTACACTGTACTGATGTATCCATGAAATGTTACTGTAATGCCTGCCATGTACTGTACCGTGTTTTGTCATTGAACTCAAAATGCCAATAAACAAAGTTTTAAATAAAAAGGTACGTAAGCACAAATACACAGTGGTCTCCAGGGGAGGCCAAGCCATATACTAAAGAAGCAGACTGCGAACTGCGACCAAAGTCAGGACTTGGACAAGAAGACTCAGAAGAGCTGGGGACACCAGGAACCACCCGAGGTAAGTACCCAGGAACCCCACGGAAGCTGTGTGCAGAGTGGAACACAGCAGCGTACTCAATGCAAGTCAATGGGAAAGTCGCGGTTGGAGTTTTGAAGAAGGACCCTTCCCAGTGGACCCTGACGATACCCAATGTAAGACAGAAGGTTGGAGAGACACCCCACCCATGGATACCCCAGGAACCAGGATCCCTACACCAGGGAAGCCGGGTGCATAGGTGCGACGTGATATCAGAAACCGCCGTAGACCACCACAATGGAGGACTTCAGGAAAGATGCGGCTGGCGAGGAAAGTGGAAGAGTCCGGTGGAATCCAAGGATGGATTCTTGAAGAGAAGTACCTGCAAGTAGAGGGAACAGAGTCTATGCCACTCGGAGGTGACCAGGAGGCACGGAAGACCAATGACCACCGAAGACAGAAGATGCAGGAATGACGACGGTGACCTTGTCGCTGCAGCTGTGAGGACTAGGCGCCGCTGTGGAAGACCAGGAATCGTTCACAAGCTGTCCCACATCGGAAGTCGAGAACCAGGGGGTCAGTGTCCTGCGAAAGCACCAACAAGCCCTAGTGGCATCAACAGACGTTGTAAAGGAAAAAGGTGCAACGTTGGGACCAGCAAGGCCCAAGGGATTCACCAATTCCAGGAGAGTCAAAGCAGGCCCTGAGCAAGCAGGGGAGCCCATTGAAGCCTCAAGAGGACCCACAGCCGAAGGCACAGGAGTCGCAAGAGGACCTCGAGCAGCTCACCAAAGATGCAGGCCCACGGTGCAGAGGATGCAATGAGGACAAAGATCTTGGCAGGAAGAGATACTGGAGTCTGGAGCGTCTTGTAGCCAGAAGATCTCTGGAGTACAGAGCCAAAAAGCCATGGCAACGACAAGTTGAGAGTGCACAGGGGTTCTGTTCCAGCAGTTCCGAATAGGAATACTGTCCTCAAACTTGCTGAGAGGACAAGTTAGGCTTCGACAGAGTTGCAGAACCACCACCTGTGTTGCTGAGCCTTTCGGAGTCTGTAGGAGATCAGGAGCAGCAGACCTGTTGGCTTCGTTCAGGTGCCTGCAGATGCAGGGGAATGACTCCTTCACTCGAAGGGAGATACCTTGGGGTGTATGATGCCCACAAGCCTGGAGAGGAACCTGGTTGAAGCACAGGCAAAGACGACGACGAAGACTTGCAGAACAGCAAGACCAGGAGCAGCAGGAGTCTTCCTTGGTTCAGTCTCGGTTCCAGGCAAAGTCCAAGGTGCCCAGACGATTAAAGTGGTTTCGGGTATGAATCTTGTCCCACGACGAATCTGAAGAGCCACCCACAGATCAGCCCTTAAATACCCTAGGGAAAGGGTTGGAACGATTCAAGGGTCCCTCCCAGAGTAGGGGCTGGACAGAGGGGAGAATACTCCCATGTCATTTGTCCAGTTTCGTGCCAGAGCAGGCGCACAGGGCTCCCTGAACTGGCCCAAGCTGGAGTATGCAAGGAGGGCACCAAATGTGCCCTTCGAAGCAGTCTGGTGGCACTGGCAAGCGCCCCACCCCAGCCCAATACACTAAGTCCTGTCTGGGAGGTCGTCACACCTCTGACAGGAAACCTATTGTTCTACCGTCCCCTGCTCGAGCTCAGCTCAGCAGCAGGAGGGCAGAATCGTGTCTGGGGCTGGCAGCAGCACTAGCTTGTTGGCAGACCCTGGAAGGCTGTTACCGGGAGTACTGGGGGCTTCCCGAGGAGCCCCCCAGTGCATGGAATCATACCTCATGCAAACAAAAGGGGGATTCAGTTAAGGAATGGAGAGGCAGGAATCAAATGTATGATATCAAAAATAAAGGTAAAACCTCCCCAACCATAGATCAGATGCTACTTATTTGACATCAGAAGTCCCTTTTTATTGACTCTGAGCTAAACGTAATTTCTTTTTATGGATTTTAAATTATTTTGGAAATATTTTTCCCTTTTTTTAAAAAAAAAGTTGTACACCAAAGAAATACATAATTTACACAAAAATTTCAAAAAACACTTATCACTATTTAGAAAACCAACAAAATATATAGTGCAAATGGTTACAAAAGACAATACCTCCGACACTGGTAACGGTGTTGGGGTATGATTCCAATGTGTTTGATACCAAACATGCCCAGGTTCGACACATCCACTATATAGTCAGCCACCACATAATGAGGCATGGCCACTATATGTATTAAAATGGCTGCCCGCACTTACAAAGCCTGGAGAATCGACTCCGGGGTTTGTAGGGGGTGTGCTGCTCATGCAGGGGCACCCTCACACTGATACCATAACACCCTGCCTCAGGACTGAAAGTTCTACCTTAGGGGTGACTTATAGGTATTAAGTGTAGTGACATCAGATATAAGGAAACTTCTATCTGTCGTAAGTGGTGCTAGCTAGTTTCGTATAGAGGCCCTAATATAGACACGTTCATATATGCCGTATATGGTCATAATCGTCTATGCCCTATTATGGTCATACTCGTATATGTCCTAATATGGTCATAATCGTCTATGCCCTATTATAGTCATGATCTCCTATGCCCTTTTATTTATTTATAAAGTTTTATATAGCGCGAACTTGATCCCGAAGGATATCAGAGCGCTTTACAATTTGAGGCAAGGAAGGTAACAAATAAAAACATGAGTCTAATATGGTGAATCTAATAGGCATTGAATCAAATAGTGCACACATAACAGATCCTTTATAAACCTGAGTGAACGGGGAATGGGCTATACGAGGGAGCAAAGTGACATAAGGGGAGTAAGTACAATAATCATATACAGGAATAAAAACAAATACCAAAACAATAAACAAAACATGAGTCAAATGGGGAGTCTAATGGCATTGAATCAGATGGTGAACCTCTACCAGATCATTTATACACCTGGGTGAACGAAGAGTGAGCTAGGCGATGGGGCATAATGACTTGAGGGGAGTAAGTACAATAATCATGTACAGAAATCATAACCAAAACAAAATAATAAACCTATACAGGGATAATAACAAATGCTATGGTATGTCCGATGCGCTTAGAGCTAACAAATGTCTCTCATGTTAAGGTAAGAACTTGTTCATGAGGAATCTTTTTGCTTCCAGTTTGAAAGCATCCTTTGAAGAGATCCTCCGAATTTCAGGTGGAAGAGTTTTCCAGATTTTTGGAGCAGAGCCAGAGAAGGCTCGTTGGCATGTTCTCTTTTTGCGGAAGATCTGTGGTTTTAAGAGGAGGGAATTTGCACTCCTTGACAGTCTACCCCCTCCGGATAGTTCTAGTTTTTGTGCAAGGTAGATGGGGGTTTTGAAGTGGAAGGCTTTGTGTGATAGGCAGGCAATCTTCAGTTGGATTCTAGCTTCGTAAGGTAGCCAGTTTAGAGATTTTAAAACCGGGGAGATGTGTGCCTTTCGCTTAGTGCCCGTAATCAATCTGGCCGCCGCGTTCAATGACGCCTTTAGGGGGCCAAAGTGTATTTGGGGAGGCCACATAGCGTAGCATTGCCATAGTCCAGTCTCGGCAAGACAAGCGCTTGGACCACTTGCTTGAAATCTGCTTGAGGTAGGAAAGGTTTGAGATTCCTGAGTGTTCTCAGAGGGTGGTTAGCTCCCTTGCACACGTTGCTAATGTGAGTCTTCATATTCATATGCTTGTCCAGGGTAATTCCTAGAGATTTAGCTGAGTCGATAGTGCGGGGGGAACAGTTGAAGGCGGTGAGTTGGTTCATCCATAGGTCGATTATAGGAGTATGTTTCGGGGGAGAGATGAGGAGGAATTCTGTTTTGGCGGTGTTTAGCAGTAGGTGGTTCTCAGTTAACCAGTTTTGGGTCGTCAATAGGGTGGAGTTGAGTGAGGTGATATCATCCGGGAGGAGATTTTCAGATAGAGTTGGGTGTCGTCTGCATACATATGGAAGCGAATGTCCAATGATTTTAGAACATTAGCTAATGGTTCCAGGAACAAATTGAAGAGAATGGGAGATAAGGAGGACCCTTGGGGAACCCCCATGCTTACTGGGGATGGCTGGGAGAGAGAGTGGTTCGCTTTCACTCTTTGGGTCCTGTGCTGCAGGAAGGACGAGAACCAATGCAGCACCTGACCCGAAAGGCCCATCCTATGCTCCAGAATGAATAGGAGGTTGTCATGATTGAATGTGTCAAATGCGGAGGAAAGGTCTAGTAGGATAAGGAGGCAGGATTCATTTCGATCGAGCATTATTAAGATGTCATCCATCACGTGGGTAAGAGCCGATTCAGTGCTGTGCCCACTACGAAAGCCAGATTGGTGTTGGTCCAGGAGATGGAAATTTTCGATGTGCGCACATAGTTGTGACCGGACGCATTTTTCAAGGAGTTTGGCTAGAGTGGGGATGCTGGAGATAGGTCGGAAGTTGTTAAGATCTGTACTGTCAACTGTGTTTTTTTTTTAATATAGGTGTTACCTGAGCCTCTTTTAGGCATTCTGGGATCGTGCCTTGTGACAGAGATGCATTGACGATCTTTGTCCAGAATGGGGAGATTTCATCCTTAATCACTTTGAAGATGGTAGGTGGTAACGGGTCACTGAAGTGATTAGATGGGTTGATACTCCGAAGAACCTTTTTGATATCATTTTCAGTGAAGGGGGTAAAGGTGTCCCAGGAAGCGTTGTTCTTGATACCCCAGCTACATGGTGTTATCTTGTCTAGTACAGCCAGTGGGGGTGCAGGTTCATTAGGTAGCAGTAGAGTCCTCCTGGTTTCCAGATCCATGTTAATAAGTCTAGTTTTCTCAGTAAAGAAGGCAGCCAGATCATCACATGAGGGAGGTCTGACGTCCGAGGCCTATCGGTTAGGGGCTACCACCGATTGTTGTTTAACCAGTTCAAACAGTTTCTTGTGTCGATTGGCCGCTTGGTTAAGTTGGGATCTGAAATACTCCGCCTTCGCTGTCTTGATTTGTTTGTTATATGAACTTCTGGCTGCTCTAAGGTTTTTTAGGTGGTCCGCAGATGGAGTGGTTCTCCAGGAACGTTCTATGGCCCTTAGATTGCAACGTTCCGAGTTTAGGTTGCCATTGAACCAAGGTTTAGATATTTTTGCAGGTGCATTTTTTTGTTGGAGTGGGGCCATAGAATCCATGATGTTGGAAATAGAAGAGTTGTAGAATTCTGTGAGAGCATGGACTTCAAAAGTATGTCCAATTGGGGAGAGAGGGCCTGATTACAGCGGGTTGCTAGGTCAGCTGTGTTGATATCTCTGAGGTCCCTTTTCCAAATCTTTGGTTTGGTTTTTGAGCCTTACTCTGATAAACCTCAGAGTTAATATGGAAGGAAATGATGTGATGGTCCGACCAATCACATGGTATGATGGAATCCAATGAGATGGTATGACCTTTGGAGATGATGAGGTCTAAGGTTTCCCCTTTAATGTGAGTAGGCTGGTCACAATATTGAATCAATTCGTGGTCATTCAAGAAGGAATTGAGGCATGAGACTGCTTGGTCATTAGTGTTAGACCAGTGAAGGTTAAAGTCCCCAAGGTAGATGTGGGACTGGACTGAGTCCACATTGCCAGAGATGATTTCCATTAATTGTTCAATGAAGGGGAGATTGTCGCCTGGGGGTGATAGAATGTGTGTAGTTTGCAAACTAGATGATTGTTACTGGAGATGTTGAGACAAAGGTATTCGCAAGTTATTGGAGAAGAGGACTCTGAAAGGGAGACCGCAAGCGTGCTCCGATGTATACACGCTAGGCCACCACCCAGCTTCTTAACTCTGTCAAGACGAATTATGTCGTGGGTGGGGGGCACCAAGAGGTCAAGAATTGGAGTGGACGAAGGGTTGAGCCAAGTTTCTGTGAGGATAATGATATCTATCTCATTCTGTTGTATGAGGTCGAAGATCTCGGACGCGTGTTTGCTAGCAGACCTACAGTTGAGTAGTATGCATTTGAGTGGAGCCGGAGTATGGGGGAGGAGTCTGAGTGATGTTTACTCTCTTGAGGTTATCGTTGTTTATGGCTCTGAGGTTGTGGTGGGGTACTCTGTTAGGGTTAGAATGAATGGTTTGAATTATTCCCTTTGGACTCGTGATGAAGTCCGTGTTGGACGAATAAGACTTGAGAAGGCAGTCAATTTCAATG
Source organism: Calotriton arnoldi (assembly GCA_963921515.1). Classification (NCBI taxonomy): domain Eukaryota; kingdom Metazoa; phylum Chordata; class Amphibia; order Caudata; family Salamandridae; genus Calotriton; species Calotriton arnoldi. The sequence continues at coordinate 46,793 of CAWUFW010008731.1, read as the reverse complement.
CGCGTGAGACAGGACGTTCTTCTTGGGCGAGAGGCTGCGTTAGGTAGGGGAACAGAATTGGCGATGGTAGGTGATAGGGGATGGTCACGGGGAGCTGTGACAGTGGCGCTGGCGGGGGCTCTGGGCCGGTTCGGACTAGAGAGGAGGGGGCTTAACAAGGGGAGATATTCAAGTGAGAGGGCTTTCAAGCCGTGGAGTTAGAGGGAGAGACTGTGCAGCTGGCGGGAGATATCGTCCAAGCGTGCCAACAAGTCGGTGTTGGGAGCGGGAAGGGAATGGAGTGTGAAGATCTGGAGAGGGGGAGGGTGACTAAGTGTGTTAGAGGGATCCGGGCGGTAATGGGGGATACCCTGGGAGAAGGTAGGTCCCTGAATATGAGCGGTGTTCCAGGATGCATAGACCAGGACGTTGATTGGGTGTGGAGAACTGCAGAGGGGGTAGGGTGCCGATGTGCGTTAGAGGGGTCAGAGGCGATACTGGGAGATTCCCGAGGAAGGGGTTGGTCACTGAGTGTTAGAGGTGTTCCCGGGAGTATTGATAAGGGGGTTGGAAGTGGTGATAGGGTTAATGGTCGCGAAATATGTAATTCGAGCAGTTCAGCATCCGGCCGGGGCAAGGGAAGGGTGGTGAGAGAGGAGGGATGTAAATCTGAGGGGGAATGGGAGCAATGATTTGGAGTGAACTTGAGGTGGTAAGTGTTGTATCTAGTCGCCCTGAGGTTGAGTTGTTAGCTACTGAGCTTTTGATCTTCAAAAAGAGTTTGTCGAACTGCTCTAGATTTCGATTAGAAGCTTCAATGAGAACGATCCCATTGTTCTAGATGGTGATGGTGAGATCTATTTTGTGGATAGGAGAGGAAGTAATAGAAAGACTAAATCCATGGGGTGTTTTCCTTATCTGTTTGCACTGGAAAAATGATATGATAGTTTTCCTCCATTGGGCTCTCTTGTTCGTGAAGAAGATTATAGGCATGATCTTTCAGCTACATTAGTTCCCTACAGTACACAACGAACTCTGAGGGTTGAACGTTATCTAGTCTGTGGTTAGAACACTGCAAGGTCTTTCCCGAACACAGGCCTACAATGTACTCATAAATTATGCATGAGCATTCACCAGCTACATCTCCCGCATAATATGCATGTACAAAGTTCACCCCTGACGTCTTCCTCATGTCTAACAAAGACCAATACAAACCATACTGAGGGACGAGACACTTTAGGGTATAAATACACCACATCTTGCCACGGTAAGATAGAGGGAACCAAGACTTCCATGCCGACACACTGACCAGAGACGCTGAGGCTCCTGCATGCAGTCGCTCCAGCTCACAGCGGTCTAACACAGCCCTTGCGGGGTGTCCAACTCGAGACCAGGACGGGGTCCCACACTCTCTCTATTCAGGTAATGGGGTTCAACTAAATCCTAGAAGGATTCTTGGCTCTTAGGCTTTTAGACCTACACACATGCTAGGTACACTTAGGTACATCTAGTTAGGCATCGCAGGAGTACGCACACTTTTATAATACATTTCATATATTCATGTATGTAACCATTATTGCAATATGGTAGAACTGTACTATCCTTTCACTTTGATCATACTGCTGATAATATATCTCTGCTATTGTCTGCTGGTTGCTGTAGCACATATATTTTACACTAAAATAACTGTTCAATAAATACTTATTGAAACGCCCAGACTGTTTATTCTGTGCAACTCTCTGAGACAAACCGAAGTGAGCACGAGTGACTGAGCGAAAAGTAGTACATTGTTTCCACGATTGAGGGATCAGGGTTGTCATGATCTGAGGTTGCCAGAAACTAATATCTCCCCGATAAGAGGAGATTCTAGTGGTACTCTGAGCTAGCTAATGCAAATCCGGCTAACATATGCGGTGGGGGTGCACAGAGTCAGTCTAACACCAAGCCCACAGTTTATGTTATCCAAACGTGCAGGTCCTGCAGGGGGACTATAGGAACTACACATGGCGCCGCCAACGTTGGGTGGGTACTTATTTAACAGTAGAATCTGAGTGGTTCAGTCGTGCTATTCTCAGAGAACCTACTCACAAAACCCCAGAGACGTCTGAAGTGGGTGGGCACAAAATCTGCCGCGGCTGAGTAGTACTAAAATACTATTTATTGGCTGTTGGTTATTCAAGCTTGAAAGGACAGTGTTCCTAAAATTGTGCCTAAAAACCTTATCATAGTTTCTTTGAAACACTAGTCTGTGTTCTATACACAATGGATATCGCGGTCTTGGATCCACTACGAATGCCACTACCCAGGTCAGAGGAGGACGACGATCCTGAGGATGAAATAAGGTTGCACCAAAATTCAGAATGACAGTCACCCTAAGACTATTAGAAAATGGTTTACAAGCTAGGGGTGGCATGGTAGTTTTCGTGATTGAGGCACACGAATCAAATAAAACAGAGGTATTCTATTCATGGGTTACACTCCCAGCAGGAAATGCAACAACAGACATTTCACTACTATATAGAAGGAAATGCACCACGGGAATATGGTCCGTTTGAGGACAGAGATTCCACTCACTTACCAGGAACATCATTACTGGTTTAATGGCGCCCTACCCCACATTCGAGAAAGAGTAAGGTTAGGCCCACTCGGAGGAGAAGGAGCCACACTGCCAATATTAGCGGCTTACACACCGCATCCTGACATTGGCACAATGCCACAGCCAGAATTACTCATACAACAGAGATTTAATTAAAATCTACAGAAACCTGACACAATTTGTCATGAGGACGAAATGCGTTACTTACCTGTAACAGCAGTTATCCAGTATTGGTATCTTTCATAGATTCACATGCCTGAATCATTCCCCGTCGTCGAGACGGGAGTCCCCGGTATATAATAAAAGTAATGTCCTATTAGACATACCAAACCATAGGCCTAAGGCCTCTCATTAGTAACATATCCAGGTCCTTTTGTGAAAAGGACCAAACTCTCTGCAGCAGCCAATCAGCTGCCACCACCCTCTGGAACCTTCCTGTCAGGAGCTCTGGTCCCTCAGATTTTCGTAAGTAATAGTATCTCTGAGAGAACCAAGAGAGCCTTTCCAAGGGAGGTGGGTGGGTTGCATGTGAATCTATGAAAGATACCAATACTGGATAACTGCTGTTACAGGTAAGTAACGCATTTCTTATCCAGTATTAGGGTATCTTTCATAGATTCACATGCCTGAATCAGAGTAGCAAGCAATAGTGAGCACATTTCCTTTGTTCCCCATAAGGGATATACACTCATTGGTTAAAAACAAAAACCCATATTGATACATTCCATTATATCATTGATATAGTGCATCATAATAATAACAATAATAATCATAGAAATGTGTGGTAAAGCAAAGGTTGGTGGGAAGGAGGAAAGGCTCACCTCTATTGAAATAGAGGACGTAGTACTGCCTGTCCAACTGCAGCGTCCTTCGCCAGTTCTGAATCCAAGCAGTAATGCTTGGTAAATGTGTGCGGCGTTTTCCATGTTGCCGCTCTGCAAATGTCCATCAGCGGTACGCCGGCAAACAGAGCCATGGACGTAGAGACCGCCCTGGTAGAATGGGCACGAATTGTAGTTTGCAAAGGCTGACCAGCCTGCTGGTGACAGAGTGATAGCGCTAGAGATCCACCTAGCGATACTCTGCTTGGTAAGGGGGAAACCCTTCCTAGGCACACTGTAGGCCACAAAAAGTTGGTTGGACTTTCGGAATGGTCTTGTCCTATGAAGGTAGAATTTAATGCATCGCTTCAGGTCCAAGGAATGAAGAGCTTTTTCCGCTGGTGTTTGAGGATTCGGGAAGAATGTCTTTAACACAATGGGTTCGTTAAGATGGAAGTACGATGGCACTTTAGGGATAAACTTCGAGTTAGTTCGAAGAATTACCCTATCATCCCTGAATTGCAGAAATGGATGCTGTATTGTAAAAGCATGAAGTTCGCTGACTCGTCTTGCCGAAGCCAGGGCGAGTAGAAGTGCAGTTTTCCAGGAGAGGAATTTAAGGTCCACCTTGTGTATTGGTTCAAAAGGATGCCTCATAAGCTGAGCTAGAACTGTATTAAGCTGCCATGTTGGAGGAGGAAGCTTTAGTGGAGGGAAAGTCCGGAAAAGACCTTTGAGGAATTGTTTTATGAGTCTATTGGACCAAAGCGAAGGACCTGTGGAAGATCTTCTGTAGCAGGATATCGCTGCTAGGTGAACTCTGATGGAAGCGTGAGCGAGGCCTGCATTTGCGAGATGAAGAAGGTATGGCAAAATCTCCTCAGGAGAGGACTTAAAGGGATGTACTTTGGCAGATGCACACCATATACAGAACCTTTTCCATTTGAGAGAATGTCTTGCTTGTACTGTCCGCCACTGCTCGAGACAGAACCGCTCTACAGTCCGGAGGGATATTCATAGCCTGGAATTCATTGTATTCAGGAGCCAGGCCGATAATTTGAGTGAGGCCGGGTCCGGATGTTGTATCTGTCCCTGATCCATTGTGAGGAGAGATGGGAACGGCTTCAATGGAATTGGAGGTGCCTGGGATAGGAGATGTAGTTCCGTAAACCAATGTTGGCGAGGCCATGCTGGTGCTATTAAAATCAGTGTGCAGGGCTCTGCCTTCATCTTCTTGAGTACCCTGGGGAGCAGCGGAATCGGCGGAAAAGCGTACGCAAAGACGCCGCACCAGGCTATTGAAAATGCATTCCCCAGAGATCCCTGCTGGGGATGCCAACTTGCGAAGCGTTGGCATTTGGCGTTGATCTGTGACGCGAACATGTCTAGATTTGGTTCGCCCCATTGGTTGAAAATGCGGTTGAGAATACCCTAGTGTAATTCCCACTCGTGGCAGGATGTTTGTAGTCTGCTCAGTGAATCTGCCAATATATTTTCCCTTCCCGGCACATATTCGGCCTTCAGAGATATTTTGTGCTGAAGTGCCCAGTTCCAAATTTTCTGCGATTCTTGAGATAACAAGAGAGAACGAGTGCCCCCTGTTTGTTCACATAGTGCATTGTTGTGGTGTTGTCCGTCTTGACCAGCACTAGCGAAGCTGCTATTCTGGGAAGAAAAGCCCGCAGGGCTAGATACACAGCTCTGAGTTCTAGGAGGTTGATGTGCAAGGTCCTTTCTGTTATTGACCATTTTCCGCTGATTTGAAGCTCCTGGAGAAAAGCTCCCCAACCTTCCAGGGATGAGTCTGTAGTTATTACTTGAGGAGACACTGGAGGCAGAAAAGACAGGCCTCGTGCCAGATTCTGTGGACGAGTCCACCAATGTAATGCTGTAATTACGAGGAGTGATCTGAATGATGTCGTCGAAAGATCCTTCCACCTGAATCCACTGAGCGGCAAGAGCCTCCTGGAGAGGACGCATATGGAGACGACAATGCGGAATGAGTAGTATGCAAGAAGACATCATTCCTAGGAGGGATTTGAAGAGCCGAACCGAAAGACTTTTAGCTTTATTCTGTTTGCCAGCTGTGTGAGCCTGCGTTGTCGTTCTTGCGTTGGGCAAGCATGCGTGTGGACCGTATCCAACACGGCTCCTAAGAATGTGATCCTTTGAGAAGGTTGAAGCATTGACTTTTCTACATTGAGGGTGAGACCTAACTGCTTGAAAAGTTCTAGACAAGTGCTGGAAGATTGCGTTGCGCCTTGAAAAGATGGTGCCTTGATGAGCCAGTCGTCGAGATATGGAAATACTTGATGATGCTGCTGTCTGAGGTACGCAGCGACCGGAGCCAGGCATTTCGTGAATATACGAGGAGCCGATTTGAGCCCAAACGGCAGCACTCGAAATTGATAATGCTTGCCAGCGACTGCAAATCTCAGAAATTGTTTGTGTTTTCTGTGGATTGGCACATGGAAATAGGCATCCTGTAGATCCAATGATACCATGTAGTCGTTCGGGTTGAGAAGTTGTAGGACTTCCTGTATGGTAATCATGCGAAATGATTGCTTCCTTAGGAATTTGTTCAAATTTCTTAGGTCTAGAACCGGCCTCCACTTGTTGTCTCTTGCGCACCAAAAAGAATCGGGAATAAAAACCTTTTCCTCGTTGATGAACAGGAACTCGCTCTATGGCCCCTTTGCGAATCATGGATGATATTTCGTTCTGCAAGAGGTTCAAATGCTTGTGAACCATAGGTTGAGGTGGAGTTGGTGGAGGGGTTTGAAGAAATTCCAAGGAATGACCGAATTGTACTATTTGAAGGACCCACTGATCCGTAGTAATTTGTTCCCAGTTGTGGAAAAATTCGATATCTTCCCTCCTATTTTGAGTGGCGAGGGCGAGGTTGGAGTTGGTGGCAAGGAAAAGTCATTGACGCCGGGCAGCATCCCTCTGGCGACCAGCTCTTCCTCGAAAAGAGGATTTGTTATAGGCAGTTTGTTGAGGTTGCTGCCTTTGCTGAAATTGCGGCCTGTATTGCTGGCCGGACGAGGAGTAATTAGACTATCTATTTTGTTGATATCCTCCTCTATAGGACGATTGACCTCTACCTCGTGAGCCACGAAAGGAAGACGTTTTATATTGGAGGGTTCCCAAAGATCTTGCTGTCTCTGTGTCTTTCTTAATCCCTTGTAGGGCCTCATCGATATGAGATCCAAACAGGCACTGCCCATCATGGGGCATATCTAGGATCTTTGTCTGGACCTCCGGTCGGAATGTGGTTGCTTTAAGCTAGCCTTGGCGCCTTAAGACTGCCGCTCCTGCCAACTGACGGAAACCAGTAGATGCGATGTCCATCGCACAATCTATAATCTCCGAAGCTGACCTTTCGCCTTCTTGCAGTAGCTTCTTCGCTTCCTGTTTGGTGTCCTCTGGTAAACTATCCAAGAAAGGTGCAATGTCTGACCAGATTTGCCTGTTGTATCTTCCCAATAAGGCTAGTGAGTTAGCAGCCCTCACTGTTAGTGCCGACATGGAAGAGAAACGCTTTCCAATGTTGTCCAAACGCCTACCCTCTTTATCCGGTGGCGCTGACAGTGGAGTAGACGGATTCTTTGAGTGGCGCTGGGCTGCTTGTGTCACCACCGAATCTGGCTTGGGATGGCCAGTTAGACAGGCTGGGGCGTCATCCGGTGCCCTATACTTTTTATCCAGTCGTGTTAGGATTGGAGGCATTGAAGAAGGATTCTTCATGATCTTGACCCCTTGTTCCCAGATATAGTCTATTATTGGCATGGATCTCACCGACTTTTTAAAGGGTTCCTTAAAGTCATATAAGAAACACTCTTGTTGCTGGGAAGGCATTGGCAACTGAAAGCGCTTTGCCGCTCTTTCTAGAAGATTATGAAAGCCTCCTATGTCCTCCGGAGGCGAGTCTACTGGAGGAGGGGAAGGAGACGCTGGAAGTGGTATGACGTAGTCGTCCCATTCCTCATGCTGTGATCCATCATACAGGATTTCCCCTTCTTTACGACAGTCCTCTTCATCGTCAGTAGAATGGAGAGATGGACAAATCACTGTCGATGCAGACGGCTGAGGTGGAAGTTGTACGGCCGGTGGTGGAGCTCGTTCCGGAGCAGAAGCCGGAGCAGCAGTAGGAAACCTTTTCTTATAATCTGTAATCAGAAATTGGAGGTCCGACACCAAAGCCACCGGAAGACATACCATCTGAGGTTGTTGAGGTACTTGATCTTCCTGATAATAAGACTGATCATCAATGTCCTGATCATCCTCATCTGAGAACTCCTGGTATTTGACATTAAGTTCCGACGGACTTGTTGCGGCCCTAAAAAGACCCTCGTCCTCCGAATCGTCCTCCACATCCAATAGATGAGAGGGTACTAAGGATTGGACTCTACTGGGTGACGTTACAGACGGTGACAATCTGCTGAGTCGTTTAGCCTTCATTTTTGGAGTAGACATCAAGATCGTCGACGGAACACTCGTCGTAGACGGTGGCGCGTCGACTGGTAAAGCTTCGAGCTTCGTTGAAAGCTTTGTTGAAATCTTCGTCGACGGCGTCGTCGATGGAAATGGCGTCGTCGACGGTAAGCCTACCGTCGATAGAGACGTCGTCGGCGGTATCGTCGACGGGAGCACCGTCGATGTGGTTGTCGTCGACTGGAAGGTCGTCGTCGACTGGATCGTCGTCGGAATCTTCGACGACGACTTCCTTATTTTTATCGTCGACGACATGATCACTTGTGCCGTCGACGAAGATGTTGTAGTCGTCGACGATGATCGCGGCGCCGACGAAGCAGACATAGTGGAGACTGTCGTCGTCGACGTGGTAACCCTGGCAGTGACAGGAGCCGTCGTCGTTGAAATCATCGACGATGCCGTCGTCGACGAGCCTGAGGAGGGTTTTTTAAAAGAATGCTGGACTCTGACTGAAGGAGTCGCAGGGTCTGGAGATGGCAATTTTTTGCCCGTGGGAACCTCTGAAGACTTTTTCTGCGTCTTCTTTGCAGGTTGCTGTGATGAAGGGCTTGGAGAAGCATTTCTCGACCTTTTCTGTGGAGTTTTTGAGGAGGATCTTGATGAAGTTTCACTCTCCTCAGAGGACAAAGGATCTTGTTTGTCCTTTAACCTCTGCAGCCAAATCAAAAGACGTCCTTCCCGGTCTTTTAGGGTTTTTGCAGAGAAAGTACGACATACCTTGCAGTCTTTAGCTGAATGGTCTGGGTAAAGACAGTACAGGCAGTCCTTGTGAGGATCGTCCACATGCAACCTCTTCTTCCTGCAGGTTGTACATGGCCTGAAAAGGCCTTTCTTCGAGGTGTCTGACATGAAGACGACTGACTTCAGTCAGACAGAAATAAGGATAATGAAATACCTTTCTAGCAGTATAAACGCTGTAATAATAGAAAACCTGAGCAGAGCTCAGTTGGAGACTCCCTTAGCACAACGTGCGGTAGAAAATCTGAGGGACCAGAGCTCCTGACAGGAAGGTTCCAGAGGGTGGTGGCAGCTGATTGGCTGCTGCAGAGAGTTTGGTCCTTTTCACAAAAGGACCTGGATATGTTACTAATGAGAGGCCTTAGGCCTATGGTTTGGTATGTCTAATAGGACATTACTTTTATTATATACCGGGGACTCCTGTCTCGACGACGGGGAATGATTCAGGCATGTGAATCTATGAAAGATACCCTAATACTGGATAATTTAACAATCCAACCTTGTGAGAAAGTGCCATCTTTCTTGCATGGTATGCCCCCACTTTTTGTTGAATTGCTGATGTACTTTGAGTGTGCCCTGGGCTCCTGCCAATCAGGTGCCCAGGGCCTGTGTTCCTTCCCTAAAACTGCATTGTAGCCTAAACCCAATTGGCATCTCTGGCCACATGTCAGCCCCTGGTAAATGGTACCCTAGGTACCCAGGGCACTGTGACAAGAGAAGGCCTCTAGGGGCTGCTGCACTTATTGTGCCACCCTTAGAGGCCCTGTACCCTGACACACACACACTGCCCTTGCAGGCTGAGTGTCTTGGCGCAGAACAAAAACAGAGAGTCGACATGGCACACATCCCTGTGTGCCATGCCCACAAACACTGCCCGGGCATACCTCAGTCACCCCTCTAGCTGGGTGCACTATGCCAGTGGTGAGGGTACAGGTGCATGAGCCCTGTACCCCTACAGTGCCCAGGTCCATTCCTGGGCACTGTAAGTGCAGTGCTGCCATTAAGAGTATATGGTGCTGGGAGGTCGTCATCACGAACTCCACAGCACCATGATGGCTACACTGAAGACTGAGAAGTTTGGTATCAAACTTCTCAGCACATTCAATCAATCAATCAATCACGGCATTTATAGAGCGCGCTACTCACCCGGGAGGGTCTCAAGGCGCTGGGGGAGGGGGTAAGTTACTGCTCGAACAGCCAGGTCTTGAGCTGCTTCCTGAAGGAGAGATGGTCCTGGGTTCGCCGAAGGTGAGTGGGGAGGGAGTTCCAGGTCTTGGCTGCCAGGTAGGAGAAGGATCTTCCTCCGGCGGTGGTTCTGCGGATGCGTGGTACGGTGGCGAGGGCGTGGCTGGTTGATCGTAGCTGGCGTGTGGGCGTGTAGAAGGTCATGCGGTCGTTGAGGTACTTTGGGCCCAGGTCGTGGAGGGCCTTGTGTGCGTGGGTGAGGAGTCTGAACGTGATTCTCTTGCTGACGGGGAGCCAGTGCAGGTCTTTCAGGTGTCCGGTGATGTGGCTGTGTCGGGGGATGTCCAGGATGAGTCGTGCGGAGGCGTTCTGGATGCGCTGGAGTCTTTTTGAAGTTTGGCTGTGGTTCCGGCGTAGAGGGTGTTCCCATAGTCCAGTCGGCTGGTGACGAGTGCCTGGGTGACGGTCTTCCTGGTTTCAGTGGGGATCCATCTGAAGATCTTGCGGAGCATGCGCAGGGTGTTGAAGCATGAAGATGAGACGGCGTTGACTTGTCTGGTCATCGACAGGGAGGAGTCCAGGATGAAGCCCAGGTTGCGTGCGTGGTCCGTTGGCTTGGGCGCGGTGCCCAGGGCCGGGGGCCACCAGGAGTCGTCCCAGGCGGAGGGTGATGAGCCCAGGATGAGGACTTCCGTCTTGTCTGAGTTCAGTTTAAGGCGGCTGTTCCTCATCCAGTCGGCGACGTCTCTCATCCCGTCGTGTAGGTTGGCTCTGGCGGTGGTGGGGTCGTTGGTGAGGGAGAGGATCAGCTGGGTGTCGTCGGCGTAGGAGATGATGTTGAGGTTGTGTTGGCGTGCGATGGCTGCGAGGGGGCTCATGTAGACGTTGAAGAGGGTTGGGCTGAGTGAAGATCCTTGTGGAACGCCGCAGATGACTTCGGTGGCTTCGGATCTGAACGGGGGAGGCGGACTCTCTGGGTTCTTCCGGCGAGGAACGAGATGATCCATTCCAGTGCTTTCTCTCGGATTCCGATGTTGCTGAGGCGCTTCACTAGGGTGCGGTGGCAGACGGTGTCGAACGCCGCGGAGAGGTCCAAGAGGATGAGGGCAGCTGTTTCCCCGTTGTCGGTTAGGGTTCTGATGTCGTCGGTGGCTGCGATAAGGGCGGTCTCGGTGCTGTGGTTGGCCCGAAACCCGGACTGCGAGGGGTCGAGGGATCCATTCGTCTCGAGGAAGGCGGCAAGCTGTCTGTTGACGGTCTTCTCGATGACTTTGGCCGGAAACGGAAGGAGCGAGATGGGACGGTAGTTCTTGAGGTCGGTGGGGTCCGCCGTTGGTTTCTTCAGGAGGGCGGTAAGCTCGGCGTGCTTCCAGCTCTCCGGGAAGGTGGCGGTGTGGAAGGAGGAGTTGATGATGTCCCGGAGATGGGGTGCGATGGTGGCGTCGGCTTTGTTGAAGACGTGGTGTGGGCAGGGGTCGGTTGGTGATCCGGAGTGGATGGAGTTCATCGTGCGGGTGGTGTCTTCGGTGCTGATCGGGGTCCAGTTGCAGAGGGTGGTGGTGGCGGGCGTTGGTTCGGCGGTAGGGTGCGTGGTTTGTGCGTCGAAGCTGTTATGTATGTCGGTGATCTTGCGGTGGAAGAACGCGGAGAGTGAGTTGCAGAGGTCTTGCGAGGGGGTGATGTCGTTGTTTCCGGCGCTGGGGTTGGAGAACTCTTTGACGATGCTGAAAAGTTCCTTGCTGTCATGGGCGTTGTTGTCCAGTCGTTCTTTGAGTGCCGACTTCTTGGTGGCACGGATCAGCTGGTGGTGTTTGCGGGTGGCGTGCTTGAGGGCGGTCCTGTTGTCTGTGGTCTGGTCGAGTCGCCAGGTTTTCTCGAGAGTGCGGCAGTTCTTCTTGGATTCCTTGAGTTCGTTGGTGAACCAAGGGGTTTTCTTGCTTCCGGGTCTGCTGGGAGGGTTTTTAGTGGTGCGAGGTCGTCGGCGCAGGCGGTCAGCCACTTGGCGAGGTTGCTGGCTGCTTCGTTTGGGTCCGTTGTGTTGGTGGGTGTGTTCTGGCTGAGGGAGGCGGTGAGCTGCTCGGCGGTGATCTTGCTCCAGCGGGGAGCCTGTTGCGGGTGGTGGTGGGTCGCAGTCTTTCTGAAGCTGAAGTGGACGCAGCTGTGGTCGGTCCAGTGGAGTCCGGTGGCGTGGCTGAAGGAGATGTGCTTGCTGGACGAGAAGACGGGGTCAAGCGTGTGGCCGGCGTAGTGGGTGGGCGTGTTCACCAGTTGCTTGAGTCCGAGGTTGGCGAGGTTGTCCAGCAGGGCGGTGGTGTTTGTCGTTGTTGTTCTCCAGGTGGAAGTTGAGGTCCCCTAGGAGGATGTAGTCGGCGGAGGGCATGGCGTGCGGGCTGATGAAGTCTGCGATGTCTTCGCTGAATAGTGTGCGTGGTCCCGGGGGTCTGTAGATGAGGGTGCCTCGGAGGGTGGTCTTGGGGTCAGTGTGTATCTGGAAGTGTAGGTGTTCGGCGGCGGTGAAGGTCTCGTCGGAGTTAGTCGAGATGCAGATGGTGTTCTTGTGTACGATGGCGATGCCTCCTCCCGTCTGGTTGACGCGGTCCCTCCGGGTGATCTTGTATCCGTCCGGGATGGCTATGGCGATGTCGGGCGCTGAGGAGGCGTTCATCCAGGTTTCGGTGAGGAAGGCGATGTCCGGTGCTGTTGCGTCGAGCAGGTCCCAGAGTTCCACGGCGTGCCTGTGGACGGAGCGGGTGTTCAGCAGGATGCATTTCAGGTGGTTGCTGCTGGTGCTCGACTTGGCGGAGGTGGTGCACGTCCGGGGGCAGGTGAATCGGCAGGTTTGGCAGGTGAAGGGTCCGTGGGTGCGTCTCGGTGAGGCTCGGTAGCAGGCAGGGTTCCGGCCGGCATTGAGTGCGGTGAGTGTGGCGGCGTCGTAGGTCCGTCGAGTGGTGTTGCATCGGTGGGATCCAGGGGTTCTGGCGCTGGGCGCGGTCCAGTCGCGGACGGGCGCAGACGGGCTTGCCTTAGGCGCGCCTTCGGCGCGCCCGCTGCGCACGTGCGCTGCGCGGCCGCCATTTATGGGGAGGTGGGAGGGAGGAGCAGCTGGGAGGCGGGAGGCAGGGGCAGCGAATGGGCAGTCAGGGGGCGGGGCCGCAGGGACGCAGCGGCGGGAATGGCGAGAGGCAGCGGGGGCACAGAAAGGAAATGGGGGGAAAGGCAGACAAAATCACGGGCACAACGACAATGGGGCAGCGAGGGGCACAGAAGGAAAAAGGGGAGAAAGGCAGACAAAATCACGGGCACAACGACAATGGGGCAGCGAGGGGCACAGAAGGAAAAAGGGGAGAAAGGCAGACAAAATCACGGGCACAACGACAATGGGGCAGCGAGGGGCACAGAAGGAAAAAGGGGAGAAAAGCAGAGAAAATCACGGGCACAACGACAATGGGGCAGCGAGGGGCACAGAAGGAAAAAGGGGAGAAAGGCAGACAAAATCACGGGCACAACGACAATGGGGCAGCGAGGGGCACAGAAGGAAAAAGGGGAGAAAGGCAGACAAAATCACGGGCACAACGACAATGGGGCAGCGAGGGGCACAGAAGGAAAAAGGGGAGAAAGGCAGACAAAATCACGGGCATAACGACAATGGGGCAGCGAGGGGCACAGAAGGAAAAAGGGGAGAAAAGCAGACAAAATCACGGGCACAACGACAATGGGGCAGCGAGGGGCACAGAAGGAAAAAGGGGAGAAAGGCAGACAAAATCACGGGCATAACGACAATGGGGCAGCGAGGGGCACAGAAGGAAAAAGGGGAGAAAGGCAGACAAAATCACGGGCACAACGACAATGGGGCAGCGAGGGGCACAGAAGGAAAAAGGGGAGAAAGGCAGACAAAATCACGGGCACAACGACAATGGGGCAGCGAGGGGCACAGAAGGAAAAAGGGGAGAAAGGCAGACAAAATCACGGGCACAACGACAATGGGGCAGCGAGGGGCACAGAAGGAAAAAGGGGAGAAAGGCAGACAAAATCACGGGCACAACGACAATGGGGCAGCGAGGGGCACAGAAGGAAAAAGGGGAGAAAGGCAGACAAAATCACGGGCACAACGACAATGGGGCAGCGAGGGGCACAGAAGGAAAAAGGGGAGAAAGGCAGACAAAATCACGGGCACAACGACAATGGGGCAGCGAGGGGCACAGAAGGAAAAAGGGGAGAAAGGCAGACAATCACGGGCACAACGACAATGGGGCAGCGAGGGGCACAGAAGGAAAAAGGGGAGAAAGGCAGACAAAATCACGGGCACAACGACAATGGGGCAGCGAGGGGCACAGAAGGAAAAAGGGGAGAAAAGCAGACAAAATCACGGGCACAACGACAATGGGGCAGCGAGGGGCACAGAAGGAAAAAGGGGAGAAAAGCAGACAAAATCACGGGCACAACGACAATGGGGCAGCGAGGGGCACAGAAGGAAAAAGGGGAGAAAGGCAGACAAAATCACGGGCACAACGACAATGGGGCAGCGAGGGGCACAGAAGGAAAAAGGGGAGAAAGGCAGACAAAATCACGGGCACAACGACAATGGGGCAGCGAGGGGCACAGAAGGAAAAAGGGGAGAAAAGCAGACAAAATCACGGGCACAACGACAATGGGGCAGCGAGGGGCACAGAAGGAAAAAGGGGAGAAAGGCAGACAAAATCACGGGCACAACGACAATGGGGCAGCGAGGGGCACAGAAGGAAAAAGGGGAGAAAGGCAGACAAAATCACGGGCACAACGACAATGGGGCAGCGAGGGGCACAGAAGGAAAAAGGGGAGAAAAGCAGACAAAATCACGGGCACAACGACAATGGGGCAGCGAGGGGCACAGAAGGAAAAAGGGGAGAAAGGCAGACAAAATCACGGGCACAACGACAATGGGGCAGCGAGGGGCACAGAAGAAAAAAGGGGAGAAAGGCAGACAAAATCACGGGCACAACGACAATGGGGCAGCGAGGGGCACAGAAGGAAAGGGGAGAAAGGCAGACAAAATCACGGGCACGACAATGGGGCAGCGAGGGGCACAGAAGGAAAAAGGGGAGAAAAGCAGACAAAATCACGGGCACAACGACAATGGGGCAGCGAGGGGCACATAAAGGAAAATGGGGAGACAAGCAGACAAAATCACGGGCACAATGACAATGGGGCAGCGAGGGGCACAGAAAGGAAAATGGGGAGACAAGCAGCAAATACGGGCACCGGGCCACAAGCGGAGGGCGATCTTACCTGCAGAAGCAGCGGGCAGACAACACAGGCGGAGCTGTGTGGTGGGGGAGCGACCTACCTGGCAAGGTCAAGGGTCGCGAACATTAAATCCACACCGATGCCAGTGTGGGATTTAATGTCAGATGCACGACAGAGGGCAACTTCGGGTTGCCCCCTGAACCTAACCTACAATCCACGTCCTGCCTGAGAGGCTGCCACCCAGCAGACACGTTGCTGGACCCATGGGTAGAGAGCCATCCGCTCTTCCGGGCCTGCAACAATGCACGTCCTGGGCGAGGTGCTAGGCCTCCTCCCCCAGGATGGGCAGGGGAAGCTTCAAAGGCATTCCGCCTTTGTGAGCTTCCCCAGACCACTTGCTGTACTCAGCAACTGGTCCCCACTGGTTCTAGCCCCCACTCTGGCGGGAAGACTGGCGGGAATCACCAAGGGAGGAAAGGGGTGTGCCAGCCTCTGCCAACCCCACCCCTCAGGTGGGGGAGGCGAGGTGAAGCACATCTCCGGGCTTTCACCATCTTGGAGATGGGGAGCCCTACCCAATCAGGACTAGGCTCCTGCCCCCTCCCACTGGAGAGTGGCAGGATAGGGGTGTACCCACCCCAGGGAAGGGACCCATTGGTCCCTGCCCTTTACCTACCTGTAACGCCCCTAAATCTAGTATTTAGGGGCACCCTGAACCTTCCTTCCTTAGATCCCGAACTCGAAACAAGCAAGAAGAACAAGAAGAAAGAAGACCTGCCGTGCAGCTGCTCACAAGGACGACACCAACTGACTTGGCCCCAGCCCTACAGGCCTGTCGACCCTCGAACCTGCTCCTGCCAACCCCGGCATCTCCAGTGGTCAGCAACCTCGAAAACCCCGGAGGACCTGACTGCCTTGTGACTAACAGAACTGGGACTCCCACGAGCAGTGGTACTGCTCAAAAGCAAGTAACAAACCCCTGGTGCCAGCAAGGAACCGCGACTCCTGCACCCTCTGCACACGCTGAGCCCGGCCTGTGCCTGAGTGGACAAAGACCCAGAGGACGTCCCCCCCCGGCGAATGTGACCCAGAATCCAGCACCCAAGGACCCTCCTCGACGACCCTAACGACGCCTGCAGCCTCAGAACCTGGGCCCCCTCCAACCGCGACCAACAGAGGGTAAGATTTCCCGACGCGAAAAGACCCCTGCACCCGGCGCCCTCCAGTGCCCAAGTCCGGGTGCCTACCTATCCTCCAACTACCCAACTTACCTCTCGAAGTGGTGGTCGCACCTGAAGAATCTCCGTGCCCGAGCTTGCAGCCTTTGTTCAACTTCCAGCTTCTCCATTGAAATCCATTGAGCGCCCAAAGGCTCAAAAGCACCCTGCACCCAGCCGCCCGAGTGCCCCTGGGAGTGCAACACCGATCCTACTCTACTTCCCCACTTGCCCTGGGTAAGTGACCAGGAGCCCAGCTCCCACAGCCGCCTGGCCTGCTTGCCACCAGCCACCAACCAAAGGCCCCCGGACCGCCATAGGCGAACATTGGGCCTAACTCACTCTGCACCCGGCCGCCCCTGTGCCGCCGAGGGTGTACCAACTGTACCTACCTGACCCTGGGGGACCCCTGAGTCTATGCCCAGAACCTTAACTCTGCCAGTCGAGTACTTACCTGAAAACCGATAACCTACATTTTCTCCGTAGGGTAACATTGACTGGTTTACACTGAAATTTCTAAGTGTCGAGTTTTGAAACTTTAAAATATTCACTAAAAATCGTCCAATCAACGAAAACGAAATTACTCACCTGTTATCAGGAGAGATCCCAGTGCTGGATCTTGGTGCCCAGCACTGACCCCGAAAAGCAATTACAACTGTACTTACCGATAACTTGATTTTCCTCCATAGGATAACATTGCCTGGTTTTCTCCAGAAATTCTTCTGTCGATTTTTGAAACAAACAAATATTCCTTAAAAATCGCCTGTGTAACAAAAACGATTTCTTTCAACTGTTTACAGGAAATGCACCAGGGTTGAATCCAGGATCCAACTGAGTAAGAAAATCATACGTAAATTAACAAACTGCTTTTACTTAAAAACTCCCATTGAGCTCAATGTTATAATTGTGTTTGAATTGTGTTGCCTATTGCAACAACTGTAGCTATTGCATTCAACAGTCTATTGTGTATTGAAAGTATATAACTAAAGCACCTCATTCTGAGAAAGTATTTTTATACCTACCTGTGGTTCTAAAATAAAACAATATATTTTTATATACAAAACAATTGGCCTAGAGTTCAGTTCTTGAGTGTGAGACCATTTGCTGACTGAGTGTGTACAACAAATGCTTTACACTGTCTTCTGATACAGCCTTACTGCTCGACCAAGCTACCACTTTAGAGAGGTTATATCTAACTTTAGCCTCTGCCAAACCTCTGGGGACTGTGGACTCTGCACACTGAACCTTACTTTGGTTCAGTATATACAGAGCCACTTTCTTACAAACCTGCACCAGGTGCAGCAAATTGTACTCCAGCTCAGGGTACAGGAAATAAAATCACTCCTCAAACATTACACGCGGTAATGGGCAAAATGCCCGCAAAACGCGAACAAATACCATTCTGGATAGCTCAGAAAATAACTCGGCTTGAGGCAGTATTCCCTAATACTACCACCTGTGATAAACACAGAATACTAACAATCTGTTTGCCCATGGGGATCACACCACAAATAGAGGACCGCACCTCTTGGGGTACAGTCTTTGCTGCCATATATACCAGAACTCATGGTATTCCTTCATTAGCAGTAGTACCTGACGTACTGAGACAGATACAAAATGAGTACGGAGCAGAGCCTGCCCTTAACTTAGGGATGAAGTTACTAGGTAACTACGAACAGGTATCAGCCATAATACTAGCTAACATTAAGGGGGAAGCAGCTTCAGTGGCGATCCGCCAACGCATAAGGGAGTTCAGTACAGTAGATCAACCACACAAACTACCCAAAATAATTGAAACTACATATGCAGAACTAGGCAGAGACAGCTTAGGTGGGAAAGCATTAAAACCACAACTGGCGGGCAGTCTTGAAAAGGACACTACTTCTTCTAAAAAGAAGTGGGGAAAAAAAACAACCAAAGTCTAAAGACAGCAGATCTCAATCCAGAGGAAGGTCTCCTTAACAGGAGCCCTCTGAAAGGAGGTATAACCTCAGGAATAGGGATAATATTAAAAAACCTGACAGGTATCAGGATACTGATACACGTTCCTCTCGTTCCTTTCAGGGTTCATCAAAAAAACTCCACGAGGGAAGGACGGTCAGAACACAGACAAGAGGAGCGTACAAAGTCCAGAGACACGCAACGCCGCTGCGGACTACGCACCTAAAAAAGAAGATAAACAAAAACCTCAATTCAAAAAGAAGGTAGCAGGTCTTAAGCTCAGACATGCCCAGAATTCAGAGGACACAGCTTCTGAACGGGGAATGGGCTCTGGCTATGCTAGACAGCGTGGCAGAAGTAACAATAGCTCGCCAGAACCTGAAGGAATTTCTGGTGACAGCAGAGTTGAGTGAGTGTATCACGGTGGAAACACCTGATACTCGGGTAAGTGTCCCACATAAGTTACATGAGATAACACTCCGGATGGAGGGGGTCAAGCCCAGGAAAGTTAAAGGTCTATTTTGGAAAAATCTGTCATCTGGATATGACATCCTATTAGCAGAGCAAGACTGGCCGCCATCATTCGTCATGGAGTGCCCTAAGGGAGAAAAGGTAATTTTTCCAGCATTTTCCGACCTCGTTCCCATACATTTAAAACATGCATATGCGCAGGAGTGGGCGGTTGCCCTAGCTCTAGCATTGTACAAAAATCATGCTGGTTGGGATGAGGATTCAGCCCACCACGTGACCCCGTTAAAAGTTTCCCCAAATGCTCAAAGGCAATACCCTATATAGCAGGAAGCTAAAAACAAGTCAGGGAGATCCTAGATCAACTTGAATACCAGGGGTGATAGAAAATTGCACCTCACCAATGAACAATCCTTTGTTCCCCGTATCAAAACCTGACAACACATCGTTTAGTTTTAGATTACAGACATTTAAACACCTGCACAAAGACATTTGCAGTTCAAAATGCACACAGTGCCGCATTAATGAATAACATTGTGCGGAAAAAATACAAAACTACACTTGACATCACAAATGGATTTTTCTGCCAAAATATAGCGCCTGAAAGCAGGTATTTAACCGCATTCTCAGCGCTAGGGTCCCAAAGGCAATTTTGTCGACTGCCCCAAGGGTATAAGAATAGCCCGGGGTTGTTTTCAGCAAGGGTAACAGAGTTACTCCAAAATTTGGATGAAGAAGCATTGTCCTGTGTGGATGATATTTATCTGACGGACGATGACTTACCGAGGCACTTGACCAGGGTGAGCACCATTATTATGGGATTCGCCTCTGAGGGCTATAAATTTAATTTCAAAAATTGCCCATCTCAATGTTCTGTTTTTAGGGTATGAGCTGTCAAGTGAAGGAAAAGCCTAGCAGCTAACTTTTTAGAAAAGTGTGCGCTGCTCCAACCTCCAAAATCATTAAAGAATTTACAATCAATTCTGGGATTCCTAAATTTTGGTCGAACATACATTTTGGATTACGCAGAAAGAGTCAAACCTTTCTACGACTTACTAAAACCTGATTATTCAGTCAGACAATGGACACAGGAACATACAAACATCCTACGTTCACTACAGGAAGACATGATAGCTTCAAAACATTTACAGACACGCGTAAACGTATGCAACTTAGTGATCCGAGTAATAGCGGGTCAATGCGGGTACACTTATTTAACTTTCAATGAAGGCGAAACGGTACCAATCGCATACAAATCACACCTGTACACAAACGCAGAGATGCGTTTCACTTCAACAGAAAAAATCCTGACAGCAGTGCAGACCGCTGTAGCAAGAGAAAGAGCTCTGGCTCAGGGTAAGCGTATCATAGTCGTGACGCCAGTACCAGCCTTAGAGGCTGTTACAAAGGCTAGCATTCCAAACGCGAAAGCCTTACATCCCAGATGGATACAATGGGCTAATTCTCTTACTGCAACGGATGTTGAATACAGATTTGATCCAAGTTTAAAAAAACAAGCATTTCTGCAATACGAACAAGAATATCCTCTACCAAATGAGATTTTGCCTCTAGATCAGTATGAATACATTATTTACACTGACGGATCTGCTCAACCGGTCATAGGGAGTAAGCAAGCTTACAGTGCAGCGTGTGCAATCGTTAAAGGTCGCATGCGCGATGGAAAGTTCCATCCAAGTTGCACTAAAACGCAATCTCAAGGAGACTGCACGGCTCAGTTGGCAGAATTGAAAGCACTAATACTGGCAATCGTAAATACGGAACACGAATTCCCCACACTAATTGTGTGTGATTCCTTTTACTGTGTACAGTCGTACAATTAATAATTACATAATTGGGAACAAAACGGGTTTAAAGACGCAAAAGGTGGCACAATTAAGCATAAAATGCTATGGGAACAGGTAGTGGAGTTGAGAAACGAACTACCAAGGGATCACGTGATACATACACTGCGTCATCAGCGTGATGGCGTTCACATTGAAGGGAATTCATTGGCTGATGAAGCCGCAAAGGGGGCTGTACGCACAGCGTCCGTAGCTGCAATCACTTGTTCAAAAGCGAGAATAGACTGCGAGATTTTGGTAGCTGTCAATGCTTCACGCAAAGGCAGCACAGCAGTACCTAAAAAATTTCCACTCAAGTACTCCTACAAGTTAGATGCACAAAACATTCCATATGCTCAGATTCCTGGAGTGGGGGATAGAGTAATACCAAATATTGATCGTAGGCAAGGCTTAATTTTAGCAGCACACAAGGGTTTGGGTTCTGCGCATACAGGCGTTACAGCGACTTTCTTTACTGAAACAGCGCTACTGGTGGCCAGGGTTAACAAAGCAGACCAAAGACTAAGTCTTAAAGTGCGACATCTGCCAGCAGATGAAAGGCTCCACCGTAGCACGCCCAGCGCAGACACCATTGTTAAAATCAGACAAACCTCTCGCATGTGTGTATTTGGACCACTGCGGACCCCTACAATCTGATGGGGCCAAGAAATATATCATGGTTGCAGTGGATTCCTGCTCTAGATTCCTGTGGGTTTGACCTCAGCGCCGGCTGACGCTCGAACTGTTATAAAAGATTTGCGAGTCTTTATCGGCACATACGCAGTTGGCACGTTACATTCTGACCGTGGCCCGGCGTTTAGCTCTCGGGCTTACAAAGAGGCCATGGAAGGAATGGGCGTAGCATTGCGGTACTCCTCTCCGTACCATCCTGAGGGAAATTCGGTCGTGGAGAGGAAAACCGTGACTTAAAGCAATCTTTAACAGCTAGGGTATTAGGCAAGGGCGGTAGTTGTGTCAGTCACCTTTATGGGGTCCAAAGAGCAATAAACAAACAGCCAAGAAGCTCTCAAGGGGGTGTCACTCCTTACGAGGTCCTATTTGGGACAAGAATGTGGGTACCTGATCTTGATTGTGGAGGCACAGTGGCGGATGAGAAACCATTTGATATCCATGATAGTTTGGCTGTTTTACAGGATCCAAATGAATCCAGGACACAACAAAGCAAAGTCCACTTAAAACAGACCGCCACTGAGGAAGTCAAGGCAGTAACGGCAAGACCTGTCTGGATCCCAAAAGTCGGGGATCTGGTCAGAGAGAAGATTGCAGACAAGAAATAATTTGGACCATCCTACACAACAGCTGGTACTGGTCCCAGCAATCCAAGGCACAAGAACTGTACTTCTGCCGCCTCTTGCTGGGAAAAAGGAGAAAAGATGTGTCTCAATCAACTTAATCAAACCACACTATGTGGCCGATACTAAACAGTAGGCCTCGTGGACTCCACAGTAGCAGACGCCCTCCTCTTGCTACAATCCAAGAAGTCCAAACAGAACGACTCATCACGTTTGATGAGCCACCTGCACGGAATAAAGGACTAAGCAACAATGCTATGGAACTCGTTCCACTTCAACAAGAAGTTCAACTTCAAGAAGAAAATCAACTTAACAACCAAGCTGCAATCAGACAGACTACAGACGTCTACGTCAACATGCCTCGTCAAGAGCAAAATCCAATTTCAACAAATCCAGATGCAATTCCAACAATTGATCGAACCGCTTCTGGCTATTTCATGAACTTTGATACGTTTTCACTGGATCCAAGCAAGCCGGAAACGACACCAGCCAATAGATCACACATACAGAAACTCATTGACTTTTTGAACTTTTTTAGAAAGACTTACCTGGTGTCACCTTGGATAGAACTATGGTATATCACTGGGATTCTTTTTTTTCTTTTCTGGCTAGGTTTAACAATAACTTTTAGTATGCTTGTTAATGGACGATATCTCCAGCAAAGCTCTACAGCCCAAAGAGTCAGTTTGATTTTAAAGCCACACCAGTCTTCACATCGTGAACCAAGAGACTTGTCTTCAGTGAACATCACAGCAGTTCCTATACCGGATGGTATAGTATGGGACAAGATTGATTATGATGTATTCGGTCCGACTGAACTTTTAAATCTTAAACATGTATTTAAAATTTCTTTAAGTGATATCATTACCTCCAGTACATTTTCTGATGATTGGGACACTGAAACTGTACATAATATGATGTCTGATTTAGAAAAAACTGCAGCATTTCCGAACAATGAAATGTTAGAAGGTACTTCAGACTATGATACATTGTACTGTTACCAACATTATGGTCATTTCTTGCACAAATCCATAATACCTAGAAATGTATTTGAATACCACCAGTGGGAACACTGCCCCACACCTCCAAAAGGTAGTTCGCAAACTTTTGCACAGAAATTCGCTTACTTTTCAGGGTTTAATACATCTGACCCAAAGTCATTTTATTACAAAGTGGCAACAACATCAGCACAGAAAATTATGTTGACTAACACCAAACAGATTTACTCTGCTTTCTTTATGGCCAAGTTGTCTACACAGGGTTTCGACCTATGGAAGGACACTATAGATTTAAAATCAATCTGGGGTTCGAGGGTCTGGCAGGTCCAGGGAACAGAAGCGCTTTTTAGAACATGCCTCATTCCATGCAGATGATATTTCTAAATGAAACTGTGCAACAGACATCCTGTCTTGGACTAGCCAAGAACAAGGAAATGAACACACCAGGGTTTCCAGCACCATCACAGATGAGTGGGGGCAGAATTCAACTACACACGGTGTAGGATTGATGACATTCTCCAGTACAACAGGTCAGATCCCAATTGGACAGAATGGCTGATTTGGCCCATTGACACAAACACATGTCAACAGAGATTCCTAGGTATAACCGAGGGATTTAGTATCAGTTGGCCAAATACACGCTATGTACAAAGACAACACCCAGGGGTAGTGACATCCTATAGTGTTGGGAAGTTGTGCCTTGATTGGCTAGAGACCTCAACACTCACAGAAGTAAAACACCACTTGACCTTACTCACACCTGATGTGGACCTTCGGGATTTCTTGTCAGGCCCAAGGAAAACACGTCAGAAACGTTTCATATATGCTGGCATTTATGCCTACTATAATGAAAACTGGAAAATATCCCAACAGGAGGCCGCAGAAAGAATACGGGAAATAGACCGTATTAACCTAGAGAAGGCATTAGCTGTAGTGGATAATGGGTTAACAACTTTGACCTCCAGGATTTATACCTTAGGCAACATTGTGTCTTCGGCAATCGACATATTAGACCAAGATCTGGCCTTGTTACAACAAGGGCAATCCCAATTACGTTCTATTATGATGTTAAGCTGGACGCTGCAATCTTTGCGTGAAGGCTATGTGCCCTGGCGTTTTATAAACACCACGTCTCTGTTTTCAGAATACAATCTAACTGATAAACAGACAGAAATGGCACAAAGGGGAGCCAAATATACAATGCTGTGTATTGAGAAACTGGAAAGGTTACCATTACCTGTAGCCGAATTACCATCAACTGAATGGCTAATTCATGGCCAAATCACTCTGCCGGTCACTACGTTTCAGTTTCAATATTGTCTTGAGCAGAAGCAGACAGGCAAATATGAAAAAATGGGTAAGGGTTACATTAAGGAATCTTGGGAGTTACCATATAGATATCGATGCCGGAATGGGGATCGAGAAGTGTATCTGAGTGGTACAAACTGCAAAAACGCTTTAAGCGGTTCTCTCATGTGTCAGGATATTTCTCTGCATGGAGCATGTAGTGGTTCGGTAGCGAACTTATCGTGTCACATGTCAGAGACCCCAGTGGCTATGATCACGCCGGTTTTCCAGCTGCTCTCGAATGGGAGTTACTTGATGCTAAACGATCAAGGTTGCAGTGGGATGCTTCCGGGCGTCGCGCCTATCTGGTCACTGTTAACTCCAGGGTTACTTGCTGTATGCAAGTATTGTTTCCGCCATTGAACACAGTCAGGGAGGCGCCGTTATGGCCTTCGTAGAATGTTTCCTTTATACAATTTGATACTTTGAGCAGACTGAAAGCGATGCTTTTACAGCAACCCGTGCCCTTAACCTCCCCTCGAGAAACCTTTGAACTTCAAGTTGCAAGGACCTCGACTGAGATACAGGCGCTTATACGTACAAACTGCCCCTTTCATTTCGCAGAAATGGTGGGTCGTATCTTTAACATGTCTGATACGAGCAGTATTGTACACCTATTTAAGACCATAGGGTCAGGATTATTAAGCACCTTTCAGACAGTCCTCGGAGTAATCCCAAATTTTACACACTCCGTATTGGGAAGCGTCTTTGGAGGTCTCCCGTTTATCCTGTTCCTAATTACAGGAGTCTTGATTGTAATCTTACTGCTACGCAATGAATCGGCACAAGTTCCGAGGAAATGGCGAACATACTCATGGAGCGGAAATGCCGTGAACGCATGGTGCAGCTTCTGGGTATACCTTGCCTAAGAGAACTGAACGCCCCTTGGTATCTATCGCTTAGACCAGTCTGGGTGGATTGCATCTTACCTGTTCTTCGATGCCTGTTTTGCGGAGAAGAATGCACGTTGGATCTCTGTCTAACGTTTCCATCAGATACGCCTCCGGACATGGATGCTATGCTGGACCCCCTAAAGGCCCATGCTCTGCGTTGTCCCCAGCGTCTTCCAATTCTGATGAACACATTCCTTGAGAATCCACAGGTGCTGTTTGCTCCTGCTGGGTTAGTTGGCTCCTCCACAGGCACTCGGGTAACAACTGCCGCAGCACTGACTGTCGGTAGTGCTGAATTCCATCTATGTGCGATTGACGTTCTCTGTGAGGCGTTGGATTTGTCGCCTGCAGTAGCTAACACCGATAATGCTGTATCTCCAAGCCAGGACACTTAATCTTGAATTGATTCATCGCGTCCTGGGAAAGAATTCGGCTTCTCCACTTCGTTTCATAAATAAACGAACTAAATTTGGAACTTTCCTTAAATTGACACACTCACTTGAGAAAGAATGGCTTTCTTCTGCTTGTAGTAATGCAACTTTTATAAGCGAGACAGAATTGACTTTTTCAAGTGGCAACAAAATAGCTGATTTAAAAAAATTTAAATATCTTTTTAAAACCATGTTTTTAAGAAAAAATTTTTTTTTAAATTGTCCAGATTTTAAGTATGGTCATTGTCATCCAATTCGAAAGTGGAGTGGGTGTTACATTTCGTAGAGGCCCTAATATAGACACGTTAATATATACCGTATATGGTCATAATCGTATATGCCCTATTATGGTCATACTCGTATATATTATAGTAATGATCTCCTATGCCCTAATATAGGCATGATCTTTCACCTACATTAGTTCCCTACAGTACACAACGAACTCTGAGGGTTGAACGTTATCTAGTCTGTGGTTAGAACACTGCAAGGTCTTTCCCAAACACAGGCCTACAATGTACTCATAAATTATGCATGAGCATTCACCAGCTACATCTCCCGCATAATATGTATGTACAAAGTTCACCCCTGACGTCTTCCTCATGTTTAACAAAGACCAATACAAACCATACTGAGGGACGAGACACTTTAGGGTATAAATACACCACATCTTGCCACGGTAAGATAGAGGGAACCAAGACTTCCATGCCGACACACTGACCAGAGACGCTGAGGCTCCTGCATGCAGTCGCTCCAGCTGACAGCGGTCTAACACAGCCCTTGCGGGGTGTCCAACTCGAGACCAGGACGGGGTCCCACACTCTCTCTATGCAGGTAATGGGGTTCGACTAAATCCTAGAAGAATTCTTGGCTCTTAGGCTTTTAGACCTACACACATGCTAGGTACACTTAGGTACATCTAGTTAGGCATCGTAGGAGTACGCGCACTTTTGTGCAACAATGTTTGTTGGTGCCCCCAATGATCACCTATGACTCGGACTCCCTCACTACCACCCTTTAACAGTCCCCCTCAAGTCTCCATAATCACACTTTCTCAGATGCATTTAATTTGATTTACAGTGCCACTCATACCAGTGTACGGTGTCAGAGCACTTTACATCACACACACTACACAGAGACAATCATTTATATGTGTGTAAATCACTGTATAGGAAATGTTACATAAGACAAAGGCCTACAAGGTTTAGAAGCCACATGACAACCATACTAGTAGGCAGTATAGTTTAATAGCTCACTGTTCTATGTTAGGATTTTAACTTATAAACTGCAAGTAACAAACTTAAAAGTTATAAACTGCAAGTAACAAAAGGATCTCTCTGACAAAAGCAGCAACCTACTAACCTAGTTAACATTATGTGCACTTTGTGATCTGCATGGTACATGTTCTTTGCAGCAGGCACATTACCCCTCTGTGCTACCTTTCCAGGAGTCAACCCTTCCACTACACAAAACTCCGATCTCTCTCTAGGAAGAACATTAATCACCGAAGTTATCATGACATTTTTATTGTTGCTGAAAATTGCTGGAGGCCAGGAAGGAGGCAGCAAGTTTTTTTTAAACCATAATATACTTGCAAACACTACGCACCCACCCGAAATGGGTACCCAGTGCGGTCACACCGTACGCACCGCCCTAGCCTGCTCAAGGTTCCTGTGACCACAGTGACAGAGTCACAGTGACTGGATCACTGTTGCTCTAGGGTGTGCTGCTTCGTAGGCCTGCCCGCAAGACAAGAGATGAACTTCAGTATTGATTGTGGTGGACAAGCCTTCAAGGTTAACCCACACTTGCCACCACGAGGGTCCACTTGTTGGTGCTAAGACACCAGGGCTTCTAAGGTCTAGCAGGGCCTTCTAAGGTCTAGCATGCGAATATGCTCCTTCAAGAAAGTGGTCTGGTGGACTGGTCATGAAAGCTGAACCTTGATTCCCCAGTTACAAATTCAGCAGCTCTGGCCATAGTGCGAAATCCTCTCCCCCACTGAACACCATACTGCCCCAGTGAGAGAAACTAGCACTGCCTTCAGCTACAACCCAATTGTGCCCCGCTATAAACACCTGGATGTGGCTCAATTCAAATTACGCACTAGACAAGAGTAATATGCTGCCTAAAAAAAAAAACAACATCCTGGAAAAATCAAACACTCATAGGGAATGCAAGATTAAGTAAAGCATGTGAAATGTAAGCAGAAACAACATGGTTAACTTAACGATTTCTCACTCACTATTTAGAAATCAGTGAGTGCTTTTACCTGAAAAGATAAGGACATGACTACAGGGCCCTGAAGGGAACCGTTTCAATGTCCATTGCTTATATCCATACAAAACCTAAGCAGTATGGTTTTAAACAAACACTTCTATAAACACAGAGCCATGGTACACATTTTGTTTTCCAATCCACCCATCAACCAGGTATTGCAATACATCCAGGAATGGTGCACTTCCCCAACTAAGGACAACAATGCTGTTCAAAGAAAGACAAGAAAACAAAAGTAGCGCTTCACTGCAAAGTCTGTAAAGTGAGGCTGATGTGTTTGGATGTGAATAATACCAATCTGGCCACTTTGCAACCACTCTGTCTTGCTTTAATTAGTTATGTATTTATTTTTCATATTTAAAACCTTTTATTTATCTCCATCCCGAGGCTGCACTTTGGAATAGAAAAATGTCAGAAAAAGGGCATTTCCCCACAAGAGTGTTTTTCTTTTGGATCAATTTCACAGGGAAGCAACTAAATGAAAGGAAAGAGGTTGTGAACCGTTTCTTCAAGTCACGGTTTTCAGTAAGTGAGGAGCAAGACAGAAAGAGGGAATAATAGGAAGAGGGGGAGGGGGGGCAGCTGCCAGCACGGAAAAGAAGAGGACATTATCCGTGTCTGCTCTGGGCAGTAAGGAAGAGACAGAGTCCTTTTCCTTTTCTGCCCGTTCCCGAAAGCAAGCCAAGCCTTATCTGAATGGACACCGAAGAGCAAACAACGCATGCAAAGAGATACAAAGACATAAAAGAAGCATACAGACACCACAACAAAACATGCCGACGAATACACAAAACAATGTACCCACGGAGCATGTGGACACAAAGTATACACACAGACAGCACCAATGTACACAGGCACAGAGACAACACTTACACACGGAGAACGTGCAGTCACAGAGCACACAGAGACCAGTGGCAGGGAGTAGTCGAGTCGAAGACACACGTTACTCACTGATTCAGCGCTCCTGGGCAGTCTCCATCGAGGCACAGCTCCGGAACGTGAGCCATCATTCTTGCTGATAACAGAAACCTGCACAGCACACCCGGAGACACCGATAGGAACACGGTGTGACCAAAACACCAGATGCTCTCTGTACCACACACGCAGCAGTGTGTAGCAACGTAAATGAAACAAACCGAGCGAGAGGCGGAGCATGCAGACCTCGGCACTAAAATCACGGCTGGCAAATGTTAACCTTTAGATCGCAGAAAGGCGGCTTAGAATTATGCACTGCGTTCAGCATGAGAGCCTATACACCTACGGATCTGTCCATGAGTACCGCAGTGGAATGGACTTGCGCACACCAGGAGGTGAATACGGAAGCCTGGGTGCGGGCTTCTCGGTCTGTGGATAGTTAAGAAAGTTCCCCTCCGACACAGATTAACCTGAAGAGCGGACGGAAACTAGTTAGGCAGTGCTGCTTCCGGAATAAACGGAAGTGAAGCATCGCCTCTACAGCCAATAATAAGCCCGATAAGAAAAGCTATGATAACGTTAAACGAATGGGAAGAAGCAGGAGAAATTAAGCGGCAATAGGCGGA
This sequence comes from Calotriton arnoldi, assembly GCA_963921515.1. Taxonomy (NCBI): domain Eukaryota; kingdom Metazoa; phylum Chordata; class Amphibia; order Caudata; family Salamandridae; genus Calotriton; species Calotriton arnoldi. The sequence goes on along the minus strand of CAWUFW010008731.1, from coordinate 17,490 downwards.
GTTTCTCCCAATATACAAATTACTTAATGCCTCGTAGAGGCAGCGCATGCGCTGCCCTATGCGAGACCTAAAAAGTAGCAGATGCATATAAATACCTCTCAAACAATATATGTATACATACACACATGTATATGCGCATACACTAGTTATTGAATATAAATAGGAAGCAATATGGTACAGAAAACATTATATACACCTAACATATATAGCCATGAACTAGAAAGAAAAATAGCTACAGGAATAGAGGCTTACCTTATTGAAAAAGTTAGCGTAAGACCGCTTGTCCTGCAGCTGCATCACTGTAGTTTGCCAAATCCAAACAGTAGGGCTGGGTGAAAGAGTGAGGATTCTTCCACGTATCAGCACAGCAGACTTTGTCCAAAGGAACACCAGCGAAGAGAGCAGCTGAGGTGGAGACTGCTCTTGTGGAATGTGCTTTAGTCCTGCGTTGTAGAGCCTTACCTGACTTAATATGGCAGAGCTTGATTGTTGCAGCGATCCAACGCGCTTGAGTTGCTTTAGTGACTGCCGCACCATGTTTAGAAGTACCATGGGCCACCAGCAATTGGTCAGTCTTTAGAATTGTAAATACGATTTTAAGCATCTTTTAATGTCTAAAGTGTGTAGCGCTTTATCAGCAGGAGAAGATGGATTCGGAAAAAAGGTAAACGTGGCTTGGTTCTAAGGAGGAGATCATTTTCTGTAAAGTGTAAAAAAGTTTCCTTGATTGTCAGGGCCTGAATCTCGCTAACCCTTCTAGCAGAAGTGAGGGCTAGAAGTAATGAGAGTTTCCACGTGAGAAATTTGAGTTCTGCTTTGCGAGTGGGCTCAAAGGGTGACTTCATGAGTTGCGAAAGAACAGTGTTGAGACTCCATTCCGGAGGAGGTGTTTGAATTGGAGGAAATACTCTGAATAAACCCTTCATGAATGGCTTCACAATCCCTGCAGAACAGAGTGAAGAGGAGTTAGAAGTACTTCTAAAACGAGAGATGGCAGCTAAGTGAACTTGGATAGATGCATATACCAATCCTGATTTTGCCAAAGAGAGAAGGTAGGGTAAACTTTGCTCAGGAGAAGAGTCAAGCGGATGAACTTTATTTTGGGAGCAACAAACACAAACGTTTCCATTTTCATTTATAGGTTTTGTTTGTGGAATCAGCACTTGCCCTGGAAAGAATTTCCCTGCAGTCTTGAGGGAGATCTAGATCTGTAAACTCGACGAATTCAGGAGCCATGCGTGCAATTGGAGAGAAACAGGATGTGGATGAAGGACCTGGCCCCTGTTCATAATTAACAGGTTCGGCGTAGTCAGGAGGCAATAAGGCTGGGCTTCTGAGAACAGCAAGAGCTTTGTGAACCAATGCCATCAAGGCCAGCGAGGAGCAATGAGAATCAGCTGGCACGGTTCCCTTTTATTTTCATGAGAATCCTGGGAATTAAAGTGCATGGGGGAAAGAGTAAGTAAAGGTTCCTGACAAGCTTATCCAAACTCATTCCCCCCCATGACCCTCTTTGAGGTTCCCTGCAGGCAAAGAACCAGCATTTCACATTTTCTCGAGAAGCAAAGAGATCTAGACTGGGCTTGCCCCATTGGTGGAAGATGGTATCAAGAATTGGTTGATTTAGCTCACACTTGTCACAAATTTGGCTGGGTCTGCTCAGAGTGTCTGCACATCTGTTCTGCACTCCCAGCAGATGTTCCACTTTGACTGAGATGTGGTGCAAAATAGACAGGATGGGGGATCAAGTTGCTACGTGCCTGTTAAGGTAATGCATGCAGGTGGTATTGTCTGTCCGTATGACGGAATAGTCTTGTACTCTTGGAAGGAAATATTGAAGTGCTAGAGTGATGGCTCTTTACTTTAGAAAGCTGATATGCATTTGAGATAAAGAGGAACTCCATCTGCCTGATTTAGATCTCCTGTAGATGCGCTCCCCAACCTGCCAGTGAAGCGTCCATGGTGATAAAGTGAGGAACTGGAGATAGGAAAGTTAGCCCTTCTGAGATATTTTTGGAGGATTGCCACCAAAGAAGCGCTTTTTCATTGTAGGCGTGACCCGATCCAGATCGAATCATCCGTTCACCTGAAGCAATTGGCTGTCCAGTTGCTCCTGAATTGGTCTCATTCGGACACAGGTGCAAGGAGTTAAAAGGATAACAGAGGACATCATGCCCAGTAAAGATTTGTGGAGACGGTCAGAAACGAACTCTTTTGAAGAGGTCGTGTGCCAGGTTTATTATATTCTTTTGTCTTTCTATTGATAAGAATGATTTGTCTTGTAACGTATCTAGATTTGCTCTCAGGAAAGTTATCCTTTGCTTTGGAGAAAGTTGAGATTTTTGGTAATTGACGACGAACCCCAGAGAATGGAAACATACAGACGTGGCTTCCTAGGCTTGTTGATGAGATGGAGCTTTCACCAGCCAGTCTAAATACGGAAAAAGTTGAAGACCCTTCAATCGAAGATGTGCTGCTAGTGGGGCAAGGCATTTTGTAAAAACTCGAGGGGCTGAGCGCAGGATGAATGGCAGGACTCTGAACTGATAATGATCTTCTCCTACAGTAAAACGGAGGAACATTCTGTGCTTGGGGTGTATAGGGACACGGAAGTACGCATCTTGCAAATTGAGACTGGTCATGAAATCTGCGTGATTGAGCATTTGCACTCCTGTAGCGTGACCATTATGAAAGATTTTTCTCCTGTATTTGTTTAGTCACCTGAGGTCCAGAATGGGACGCCATTCTCCTGACTTTTTCCTTTACTAGAAATTCCCTCTATCGTCCCCTTCTGTAGCATAGTGAATGCTTCCAGCTTCAGCATACGTGTGTCGGAGGTGCTGGAAGAGGGGGATGAGGAGGAGAGGGGTTCCGTAAATTCTAACGTATGGCCATACTTGAGAAGGTACAGGACCCACCGGTCCATAGTAATATGTTGCCGTTGGAGGTAATATTGAGAGATGAGTGCTCCCATAAAAGGGGAGGGGGGTATAGATAGTTGTGCTGGACTGTCATTGTTTTCGGACAGTGTCCCTCGACTGTGATGACTGTCGACTGTTGTAAGGGATATGCAGCCGCTGGTTGAGTACGGTAGTCATGGTGCTGTTGGTAGGCAGGGCGAAATGATTGGTATGGTTGAAATGAATTACATTTCTGGTAACCTCCTCGAAAGGAGTAGGTACCTATACTTCGGACACCTCTAAAGTGTGTTTTTTTAAAACTGTAGAGACCCAAGGGATCTGGCCGTGCCTGTATCGGATTTGATGGATTGAAGGCCATCGTCAATGTGCTGACTAAAAGCGCTTCGCCATCGAAGGCATATCTAGAATTTTGCTTTGCACCTTCAGAATAAAGGTGATAGCCTTAAGCTAGTCCTGGCGTCTAAGGAACCGCTGCTCCCGCTAGTTGCCGAAAGGCGAGTGATGCAACATCCATCGCTGAATCGATTATTTCGGAGGCTGATCTTTCTCCCTCCATAAGAATCTTTCATGCGTCTTGCTTTTTATGTTCTGGAAGGAGATCTAAATATGGTGAGATATCTGACCACATTTGGCGAACGTACCTCCCCAGAATCGCTAAAGAATTGGCATCTCGAACTATCGTGCCAGAAGTTGTGGTAAACCTTTTCCGATAAAATAAAAATGCCTGCCTTCCTTGTCGAGTGGAACAGTGGCCGGCATAGAAGGATTTTTCGATCTGCGCTGTGCAGCCTGGGAAATTACTGAATCTGGTTTCAGTTGTCCTACCAAACATGCTGGAGCGTCATCTGGAGATTTGTACTTGTTGTCCATCCTGGAAAGGACTGCAAGCACTGAAGCCGGCGTTTTCATGATCCTCGCACGTTCCTCCCATATATAATCAACTCTAGGAATTGATCAAACAGACTTCCTAGATTGGTCCTTAAAATCATAAAGAAAACAATCAGACTGTTTAACTTGCATAGGAAGTTGGAACCTGGAGGCTTCTCTCTCCATGAAGGCATGAAAAACACCTATAATCTCCGGTGGCGAGTCCGTTGGTTGAGGAATGGGAGCGGAAGGTGTGGGAATTAAATAATCATCCCATTCATTGATTGGCAAATGGGTGTCCTGAAGTTCATCTTCCTCACGACCGCCGTCTTGATTATCATAGTCATCCTGTCCCGGTGACACAGCTACATTTGAAACCGGTGTCATTAAGAAGCGTAGGAGGTGGTAAATGAGACGGATACGCTGGTATGACTGGTGCAGGCGGAGGTGAAACTACGTCTTTAGATGAAGGAAAGTGTGTGCCATAATCTTGGAGCACTGCTTGTAAATCCTGAATCAATGCAACTGGAAGGTGAACCATGGGTTAATGAACAGTGTGTAGGAAGCTGGCTCTGTATATACTATACCAAAGTGAGGTATAGTGTGCACAGAGTCCAGTGGAACCCAAAAGGTAGGCAGAGGTAAAGTAGATCGCACTCTCTATTTGTGGTAGTGTGGTCGAGCAGTAAGGCTTTATCAGAGGACAATGTTAAGCATTTGTTGTACACACTCAGTCAGCAAATTAATTCACACACTCAAAGACTGAACTTCAGACCAATTGTTTTTGTATAAAAATATTCTTTTAGTTATTTTATTTTCTAGAACCAAGCAAGCCTGGCACAGGTAAGCAATAAATACTTTACAGTAGTAATGCAGTTTTGTAAACAGTTTGAATTGCAATTGTAAATGTACTTTGATTTGATTACAGTAGTGTTACTGATAATGCAATGCTTTTCAGAATACAGTACATATACTTTGTATAGGATTTTTAGCAGAATATCAGGTAAGTTACTTTTCTTACACAGTGCAGCATACCTGGATACTGCACTGGGACATTTCCTGTAAAAAGCGAAGTAAAAGCATTTTGGTTATTTAGTTACAGTTTTAAAGGATCTCTTAGATTTTCCAACTCCACACTTAAAAACGTTTTAGAAAAAACAGTCAGTTATCCTATGGAGGAAAATACTGTTATCGGTCCAAAGGTAAGTACTTTGTCGTGGGAGTTGGTATTCTGGGGTTAGACTCAGGGGTCCCCCAGGGTCAAGGATGGACTCTTGTTACACCCTCAGCGGCACTAGGGCGGCCGGGTGCTGAGGCCCAATGTTATCAGATAGGGGCCTCCGGTTGGTGGCTGCTGACGAGCAGGCCACTGGGTTGTGAGAGCAAAGCTCCTGGACTTAAGCTCAGGGCAAATGGGGGTTTAGGCCAGCACAAAAGATGCACCCTCAGCAGCACTGGGGCGGCTAGGTGCAGTGCGCTGTTTTGAGCGTCGGAAGCCCTGTAGCTTTCAATGGGGAGTCTCCGGTTTGCAAAAGCACTGCACGCTCAGGGACGAAGGTCTTCTGGGTGCGAACACCACTTGGAGACGTAAGTTGGGGGTTGGTTGGGCCACCCAAGGCCGTGGGGTGCCGGGTGCAGGGGTGCCTTTTAGGGTCGGATCTTCTTACCAGCTCCTGGTCGCGGTTGGGGGACTTTCCGGTTTGAGGCTGCAGGCGTCAGCTTGAGGCAGGTCAGGGGTTGCCGGATCTCGGGTCAGGATCGCCGGGGAGACCTCCTCTTGGTGTTGGCCCACTCTAACTCGGGCCGTGGGCGTTCGGTGCAGAGTGGTGCAAACTCACGGATCCTTGCGGGGCTGGAGTCGGTTGGTTGAGCAATTCCGGTGTTCATGGGAGACAGTCTTTGGGATTGAAGGCAGGCAGGTCTTCCAGGTTTCTCGAGGTTGCTGGCTGCAGAACACACCGGGATTTCGCTGGAGCAGGTTCGAGGTGGGGACAGGCCAGTAGAGCTGGAGCCAAGTCAGTGGGCGTCCTCTCGTTAGCTTCGGCACAGCTGTTCAGTCCTTTTCTTCTTCTGATTTATTGTATGAGGAATCAAGGTTCAGGGGTGCCCCTAAATACTAGATTTAGGGGTGTTACAGGTAGGTAAAAGGTTGGGACCAATGGGTCCCTTCCCTGAGGTGGGTACACCCCCTATTATGCCACCCTCCAGTGGGAAGGGTCACCCAGTCTGCAAGATGGCGGGGACTGAGGGTTGTACTTCACCTCGCCTCCCCCACCTGAGGGGTGGAGTTGGCAGAGGTGGGCACACCTATCTTCCTTACTTGTTTTTCCCGCCAGTTCTCCTGCCCAAAGTGGGGGTCAGAACCAGTGGGGACCAGTTGCTGAAAGCAGCAAGTGGCCTGGGGAAGCTCACAAAGGCGGTTAGTCTTTGAAGCTTCCTCTTCGTGGACCCTGCCCATCCTGGGGGAGGAGGCTTGGCACCTCGTCCCGGGATGTGCACTGTTTCAGGCCCCGAGAGCAGCAGGCTCTCGACCCAGGGGTCCAGAAACATGTCTGGTGGTGGCAGCTGAAAGCAGCCACTCAGCCTGGACACTAGTGGTAGGTCGTTTTTCAGGGGGCATTTCTGAGAAGCCCTCTGTGTGCATTTTTCATTAAATCTCACACTTGCATCAGTGTGGGTTTAATGTGCTGAGAAGTTTGATACCAAATTTCTCAGTTTTCATTGTAGCCATTATGGTGCTGTGGAGTTCGGAATGACAAACTCCCAGCCCCAAATACTCTTAATGGCAGCACTGCACTTACAATGTCTAAGAATGGACTTAGACACTGTAGGGGTACAGGGCTCATGTACCTGTACCCTCACCACTGGTGTAGGGCACCCAGCTAGAGGGGTGACTGATCTATGCCAGGGCAGTGGGTTGTAGGCATGGCACTCAGGGATGTGTGCCATGTCGACTTCACTTTGATCTGCACCAAGACACGCAGCCTGCAAAGGCAGTGTGTGAGTGTAATGGTACAGGGCCTCTAAGGGTGGAACAATAAGTGCTGCAGCCCTTAGAGGTCTTCCCTGGTCACAGTGCCCTGGGTAACTGTGGTACCATTTACCAGGGGCTGACCCGTGGCCAGAGATGCCATTTGGGTTTTGTTTAGTTTTGGGGAAAGAACACAGGCCCTGGGAACCTGATTGGCAGGGACCGAGGGCACATCAAGTCAAAAGTGCATCAGTAGTCTGGAAAAAAGTGGGGGCGGGGGGGGGTGGGTTACTGCAACAGAAACCCAGCTTCTCACACAGTGTTCACATATGGCTGTTGTACGTAGCGCTGATGATGGTAATCCTGGGTGTAATACATTTCTTCATCCTGCTGAAATTTAACATTAAGCTCTGATGGGCTATGTGCTTGGCCAAAAAGTTCATCATCATCGGATTCCTGCGCATCCAGTATGCAGCTTTTTGGCAATGGTGAAACCAAGGAAGGATTTTGTAAAAAATCTTCTCATCGATGGTGTAGTTGACGATAACGTCGATGAGGGAAAGACTGGTGTGAGCAGTAAAGAAGGCCTTTTGGGTAGTAAGAACGTAGTTGTCGACGAGCTAGTCGTCGACACTGGTGCCAGTGGAGTAACCGTTGATGTGGTGGTCATCGACGCGGAAGTGGTAGTACAAGTATCAGAGACATTGGTTGTCGAAGTAGTCGTCGTCAATGAGGAGGTTGTCGACAGGTACAGATGCCAACTAAGTTTATCGACGGAATCTGTAATGTAGGCAGAGTTACTGGCTTGACTGTTGTTGGCAGGATCGTCGCCGGCACTGCCGAAGTAACCGGCAGCACTGGCGTCGTGACAAAGCGGGCACAGGCGTTGATGAAGCCGCTGCCGATGGTGCAGAAGCTATCCTTGTCTGTGATTTACTCGCCGGCGAACGTCTCAACGACATATCAGTCAATGGATTTACTGGCTGATTTGTGCTTTGATAATAAAGATTGAGGAAGATTTCTTTAGTTTTGACACCACAAGAGAGGTGGAAGTAGAGGGATCAGAATGTACCTCAGCAGGAATTGCATGGGTTTCCTTATCTGAGGAACTTGTAAAAGCATGGCGCTTTTTTAAATATTTTTTGTATCCTTCAGGAGTCTCTTGAGTCCTTTCTCTTTTCTTGGATGGAAGACAAATCAGAGCTCACACTGCCTTCATCAGAAGGTACATCAGATGTATTTTTAAGTTTCTGCAGGCAGATTAATTCTCTTCCTTCTCTATCCTTCAAAGTTTTCGTGGTAAGGTTCTACAAATCTTGCAATCCCTAACTTTGTGATGAGGATGCAAGCAATAAATGCAGTCTTTGTGGGTCTTCAGCATGTAGTTGCTTCTTACCACAGAATCCACATGATCTGACGAGTCCTTTTATAGAAGATTCCGACATTCTGCTAACAGAGTTTGAAGAAATGGCAAAATTGTGAAGAAAACTGAGTAGAGCTCAGGATGACCCAATCACGCGACGTGCGGTAGAAATTCTAAGGGACTCAGCCTCTCTCTGGAGTGTTCTAAAGGGTGCTGGCATTTGATTGGTTATAGTTTCAACTATGGTCCTTTTTACAAAAGAATGTGGATAGGCTATGGAAGTAATTTCTCATTGCATGGTAGCCTATGTATAGCATTTATTGCTTTTATAGAAGTTACCGTGGGACTCCCACCTAGACGACTGTGATGATTCAAGCATGTGAATCTTTGAAAGATCCAATACTGGAAAAATATATAACCATTGTTTTCAAATGGGAGACATTTGAAGTGCAGCAAACATGCTCATGATATGGGACTTTTTTGCACTTTAAATTCCTCCCACTTAAAATAATGGATGTATTTTTCAGTTATAAATATGGCACCATGTCTACCAGCCACTGGGAGCAAGATGCCTGCTGTGTTTAAAGGAGACACTTTGAAATGGGAGAAAATTAAACTGATGAGTTAACTTTATGCTATATGGATTCCATAAAACTCATCATTTATTAGGGTGGGGGGAGAGAAATGAGATCAGTGAGGTAAAGTCAGACATTGTACATGAGTGTGTTACCAAAGAAAAATAAAGAGATGTAGAAGGAAACCAAGAAGTGAGAGAATGATGTCTACTAAGGAATAAGAGTAAAGAAGTGTTGAAAGTTTAGCTGTATTGGTTCTGGGAGTTAAAGACTGCTCCACTTGAGGATCACCATGCAGATTAAGGGGGTGACATGATGTTGTGAGGAAATGTCTCCTGCATGGTACCAGCACATTCCCCTATCCTGAGTTCCTGAATACTTGTATCTGGTATCCTGACTTTGTTTTTGGCTATGGTGTCATGCTAATCTAGAGTGTGCGCAGAGGCTTAGGTCTATCCCAGACTATGATAGTTACTGGACTTGTTTTGTGACCTGGAGGGCGCATCAAGCATGCAAGCATGTCCTGGTTTGTAACAGAGGCTCACTATACATGTCATAGGTTTAGTATTTAGAGTGGTGGTGGTGAAATACCATGTTATAAGGATCAGTATTGTGGCCAGACCGTTTTATCAGAGTCACAGGAGTTTAGGCTTACTGGTCAACTTTTTGAAAGTTCTGCTGTGAATTTCCCAGCCCTTTGTGTGGACATCCAGAGTGCGTGTTAAGAGTGTCGATGTGAGTAGCCTGTGTATTACAAGCATGGTGTGGGTGAGTAAACCAGAGTAACAGAGGTCATAGGATCCATTTTGGAGGCCCATGGCCTACCATTGTACAAGATAGAGGCAAGGACTGAGCCCCTAGAAAGTGGCAGTGTATTGTGGACAAAAGAGACCTAGCCACTAAAGTAAGAGGAGACGGGGCTCCTTTAAGATATTCTATCAAGCCTTTTATTAGAAAGGAGCTACTAATGTGTCTTCCTGAGCACTGCCTTTAGGTGGATGGTAAGGATGAGGGGAGGTACTGAAGATGTTCTGAAAGGTGGGGAAACCTTTAGGCGAGGACTGCCCTTTGTCTTCCCGATTACTCCTTCAGTTGTACTGATGACGGCCAGCAGACGAAACCCAATACCTTTTGTGCCTCTGTCTTGGGTGCTCGAGAACGGAGACATCCCTTCTGTGTGGAGGATCACTACACTTAGGTTGTGTCTAGAGAAAGTCTGGAAAGGACATTGGAAGGATAACCACCCTAAACCTGTTGTACAGTTTCAAACAGTGGATTCATATCTCCTGACTGCCATTTCTGAATTAAAGTGTATCCCCTACTACCCCACATGTTCCAGTTCCAAAACCTTTATGGGCAAGAAAAGGAGTTTGGGCTGCAACTGCTGAAGATTTGATCTGCGTGGATGGGGCTGCAACTGCTGAAGTTGTGACTGGCCCACTCGGATACAATTGCTGATGGTATGAACGGCCTGTGTTGGACTGCATCATCGAAATTCGTGATCATTCAGCAGGGGGTGCATCTGCAAAGTGTTGCCAAGCACGGAGGCACTTGCTGTGGGTAAGGTGGCACTGTGCCACATCATGACTGCCACCTCCCGGATAACAAGAAGACTAGGAGCACTGCCGAATGCAGCCCAGCACACAAGCAAGGAGACACTTGAGAACTGCCTGTTAGTGCGCCATCACCCATCTGAATGTGTGGGTGTGCCCTGGGATACCAATCAGGCCAAGGTCGACGTATGATGGCCGATTTCACCCATAAGCGGGTAGGAGACCAACCATACTGCGTGTCCATCCTGTTTTGGAGGAGTTTTATATTGCACTTCACAGATTCACGCTACTCTTAACACCTAAAAGTATAGTGGACCACCCAGAACCAGGGAGAGAACCTGGGGATACCTGAGAGAGTCCTACCAGATAGTGCCCAGAGACATTTAATTGTTTATGCTGCTAGCAGTGTGTAGTATTAAGGTCCGCAGTGCAATACAGTACTTTCTTTTCTAAAACAAGCACTGGGCTGGACATTCGCTTAATTAGGTAAATTTTTAGTACCGAACTCAAGCACCCCTCCACCGCACACACTACCTCTGAGAAACTTGTGAATACTCGCTACCCAGAGGCTTAAGCGCAGAAAGAGTTGTACTTGGCTCTGTTTGCAGAGCCATAGATAGGACGGTTGAGGCTTAGTACTCCCTGCTTGCCTCGTAGCCCCTGAAATGGGTCTGAAACATCGAGGCCATACCAAGAGATGGCACATAGGGAGGAGTTGGGTGGAGATTTTGGTGGATTCAGACGTTTCCTTTACTCTTGGTTCTGGAGGCTTAGGTTCACATTCCTATAGACATGGGTACACTGAAGCTGAAGACTTAGAAGCATATAAAGGAGCTTCAACAAAGGAGAAAGTTTCACCTGAGCAAGAGTTGAAGAAAAAAGCCATACATTTAACTGTTGTAGAGGAAGGAGAACTAGCGCTTGCCTCTATGTTAATCCTGGGGAAGTGTTTGAAGGATACATGGTCAAGAGTATTGGGCACAGAAAGTGAGAAATCAAGAGGTATGGGTAGAAACGCATCTTGGAGCAAAACTGGTGGGAAATTCTTCACTGCAATCTTCACTTAAAGAAAGTGGTTCAGGGGTGTTGCACAAGTTACTACTTGTGTAACGATATATCTGTAAGAGACATTAGTTAGTGATAGATTCCTTACCTTAGAATGTCACCAGGAGTCAGACTGGATCCGGAAAGTTTTCGTCAGCCGTACCCCTGCGCGTCGGTAGGTGGCGTCGTGCGGCTCCGCGTTCGTCGCTGGCGTCGTAAGCGCCGAGATGACGTCACGGACACTACTTAGGCGCCACCCATGCGCGCTGACGTCAGTTCTGTACACGACTTTCCGCGCCAGGAACGCAGAGCCATGCAAAAAACTGACCACTGGTGCCATGAAACTAGGGCCCTGAAAGGGATGACCTTAACCCTAGAATCAGTTTGCAGAACGGGGAGGATGGGTGGGGCGGTAGGAATCTATCACTAACTAATGTCTCTTACAGATATATCGTTACACAAGTAGTAACTTGTGCATCTGAAAGACACACGTTAGTGATAGATTCCTTACCTTAGAATAGATACCCCAGCAATACCAACCCCAGTGGTGGGTCTGCGAATAGATTACACCAGAAAGTCACGGAGAACAGAACGGCCAAAGAAGCCGTCTCTCCGGACTGGACTGTCAAGGCAGTAATGCTTGGTAAATGTGTGCAGCGAGGCCCACGTGGCTGACTGACAAATATCCTGCAAGGGAACGCCGCGTCCCAAGGCAGTAGTCGCTGCTGTTGCCCTGGTAGAAGGGGCACGCAGCCCCACAGGAGGCTCCTTTTTAGCCAAGGAGTAACACGCCTTGATGCACAAAACGACCCACCGAGAGATGGTGCGTTTGTGCACAGCCCGACCTTTTTGGGCACCCACGTAGCCAACAAAGAGCTGGTCATCCACCCGGAACTGTTGTGTGCGCTTTAGATAGAACGAGAGCGCACGTTTTGGGTCCAGACGATGGAGCCTCTCTTCCTCTTTTGAAGGATGCGGAGGCAGAAGGAAAGTGGGCAAAGTGATGGTCTGTCCGATGTGGAAGGGCGTGACAACCTTTGGCAAGAAAGAAGGACGGGTCCTTAAAACCACCTTGTCCAGATGAACAGAAAGGAAAGGAGGTTTAGAAGAAAGAGCATGGAGCTCACTCAATCTTCTGGCAGAGGTGATAGCTACCAGGAAAGCCGTCTTTAGAGTAAGACGACGTAAAGGACAGTTATGAAGGGGCTCGAAGGGAGCGCACATCAGATAGGTCAAGACAAGATTTAAGTCCCATTGCGGCATTATGAAAGGCACGGGAGGAAACGTGTGTGTAATGCCTTTCAGGAAATGGCTAACAACCGTGGACTTAAAGAGAGAAGGCTGATCCGGAAGGCGGAGATGGCCGAAAGATAACCTTTGACAGTGCCCAGAGCAGAGCCCTGCTGGGCCAAGGATAGTAGGAACAGAAGGACCTCAGAAAGAGGGGCAGAAAGGGGATCCACAGACTTCGCTGTGCACCATGCCACAAACTTGTTCCACCTGCAGGCGTATACCGTCTTAGTGGAGGGACGCCTGGCTGCCAAAATGACATCACAGACTTCGGGAGGAAGATCGAAAGCTGTCAACTGTCGCCGCTCAATCTCCACGCATGGAGGTGGAGGCTGGACAGGTTCGGGTGGAGGACCGTCCCCTGCTGCTGCGACAACTCCCGAAGAGGCAGTCGGATCGGGGGATCGATCGCCATGTTGAGTAGCTCGGGATACCAGTATCTTCGTGCCCAATCCGGAGCCACAAGGATGACTTGGGCCCAGTCGCGCCGGATCTTCTTCAGCACTCTGGGCAGAAGTGGTATAGGCAGAAAGGCGTACAACAGACCGCAGCTCCACGAGCTAGTGCCGCCTTGGAAATTCCAATGCGCAGAACTGATGACATTGCGCGTTCTTTTCGGTGGCCAATAGATCTAACCAAGGCTCTCCCCACTGCAGAAAGAGACCTTGCGCCACGTCCAAGTTCAGACGCCATTCGTGATCCATCATGCACCTGCGGCTGAGTTAGTCGGCCCTGGCGTTCAGAGAACCTGCCTGGTGTTGAACCACCAAGGTAATGCCTTGATGTTCCAGCCATGTCCAGAGGCGCAGAGCCTCCTGACAAAGGGCCCACGACCCCACCCTGCCCTGTTTGTTGCAATACCACATGGCGGTGGTGTTGTCCGTGAACACCTGCACTACACTTCCCCGGACAGAGGGAAGGAATGCCTTCAGTGCAAGTCGGATCGCCCGAAGCTCCAAAAGATTGATATGGAGCCGGGACTCCGCCGGAGACCAGAGGCCTCTGATCTCCGCCTCTCCCAAGTGGCCGCCCCATCCCAGGAGGGACGCATCCGTCACCACTGTGTGCTCCGGTTGGGGAAGGGAGAGGGATCTGCCATTGACCCAATCGCGATTCGTGAGCCACCACTGCAATTGTTGTGCAGTGCCCTCTAAGATCTGGACAAGATCGGACAGGTTGCCCTGATGCTGTGCCCACTGGAACTTCAGGTCCCACTGCAGAGCCCGCATATGCCACCTGGCATGTTGCACTAGCAGAATGCAGGAGGCCATCAGGCCCAGGAGCCGGAGGGTCAGCCTGACTGAAACCCGGGATAGAGGCTGAAAGATCGGAATCATAGCCTGAATATCCCAGACTCGCTGCTCGGGAGGATAAACCCGAAACTGCGTCGAATCCAGAACCGCTCCGATGAAGGGGAGCGTCTGAGAAGGACTCAGGTGTGACTTTGGCACGTTGATGGAGAACCCCAGGAACTGCAGGAGGTCGGCCGTAGTCTGAAGGTGGGTGACGACTGCCTGGGGCGAGCCCGCCTTCAACAACCAGTCGTCGAGGTAGGGGAAGACTGACACCCCTGACCTGCGCAGATGAGCTGCGACCACCGTCATCACCTTTGTGAACACCCGAGGGGCGCTTGTAAGGCCGAAGGGGACCACTGTAAATTGAAAATGCTCCTGGCCTACCGTGAACCGCAGGTAACGCTGGTGGGCCAGCAGGTCGGGAATGTGAAAATATGCGTCCTGCAAGTCCAACGCTACCATCCAGTCTCCAGGGTTGAGGGCAGCCAAGACCTGAGCCAGAGTCAACATCTTGAACTTCTCCTTCCGGATGAAGCGATTGACGTTCCGGAGGTCCAAGATGGGGCGCAAGCCCCCTTGTCCTTTTTGGGGACCATTAATTAGTGGGAATAACATCCATGTCCTACTTCTGGCCCAGGAACACGCACGATGGCCCCCTTGGCCAAGAGGGCCGTGACTTCCTGTCGGAGAAGCGCTAAGTGATCCCCCCGACATGCGGTGGAACTGAGGTGGCATGGACGGGGGGGGGGGGGAGGTGGCAGACTCGAAGGGGAGGGAATAGCCCCTTCGGACGATCTGTAGCACCCAGCCGTTTGAAGTGACAGAGCGCCAGTGGGGAGGTGAAGTTGAATCCTGCCGCCCACCGGCTTGGGGTGCACCCCAAAGAGCGGACTAGGAGGGCTTTGAGGCGGATGCGGAGGTGGGCTGACCCGCACGCTGGCCCCCTGTGCCGCCACGGCGGCTACCACGCCCGCGGCCTCGCTGAGGCTGGTTCTGCGCAGGCCTTTGGCTGAACGGACGTGTAGAGGCGCCCCTGCCACGAAAGGAACGAAAAGTAGACGTGGCCGGGCGGGTGGTGGAGAGACCCAAGGACTTGGCTGTAGCCCGAGAGTCCTTAAAATGCTCCAGCGCACTGTCTGCCTTATCGCCAAAAAGGCGAGTACCATCAAAGGGCATGTCCATGAGGGAACTCTGGACATCCCCCGAAAACCCCGTGGACCGCAGCCAGGCATGTCCCCGCAAGGCCACTGTCGTGGAGATGGCTCTTCCCAAAGAGTCCGCGGTGTCCAACCCACACCGAATAGCGAACTTCGCGGCATCCTTCCCCTCTGCAACAGCTTGGGAAAGCATAGCCCGAACCTCTTTGGGGCACTGGGGCACAGTTTGCGCCACTGTGTCCCACACAGCGTGAGAATAGCGGCCCAAGAGGCATGCGGTGTTGACCGACCGCAGCCCCAGGCTGGCAGAGGAAAACGACCTTTTGCCAAGCTGCTCCAGCTTTTTTGATTCCTTATCCGGCAGAGCTGTTTGGGAAGTGGAAGCCTGAATGACCAGGCTCTCCGGTGTCGGATGAGTTGTCAGAAAGGCAGTGTCACCCGGTGCCAGGCAGTGACGTCTGGCCACATTTTTATCTACAGGGACCCCTGTGGCAGGCCTAGACCAGGTACCCATCAAAACATCCGTCAAGGCCTCATTGAACGGAAGCAGAGGTTCCACAGAACTTGCCGCCGGCTGAAGCACCTCAGTAAGGAAGTTAGTTTGGAGGGCAACAGTAGGCAATTCAAGGCCAAGAGCCTCAGCTACTCTACGGAGCACCACAGTGTATGTTGCGCCTTCCTCCATGAGAGTGGGAGGAGACACAAACCCAGGCTCAGAGGAGAGGTCAAGACCACTGGCATCCTCTGAGTCTTCTGCCCACTCCTGTTCGGACTCACACTGCCGTGCAAGAGGGTCCTCCGACCCCTCCCAGTCCTCTTCTTCCACAACAGCCAGAGGCACAGGCTGCAACGGCGAGGGAGGCACAAGGGAAAACAAATGCTCCACCGGTGCCGGGAACGGTCGACGCCGCTCCGACTCCAAGGCCCAATCGGGGTCCCTAGCAGGGAACGCGGACAAGGGCGGAGGTGGGACGAACGGCACCCAGGGGGGCGCCAGGAAGGGAGCCGCAGGGGGCGCCGGAGCCGCTGGCGGAGGACCTCGGGGCGCCGGGGCCGGAGCTGCCGGCGGCGCCGACGGCAACCAAGGGCCCCCAAAAGGGACTGCGGGGCCCAAAGGTGCACCGGCGGGAGCCCTAGTCCCGAGAAAGGGGCCCATTGAGGCCAGAAACTCTTGCACCTGGGCTGGAGTCGCCAACGGACCCGGGTATGGCGGGTAGGCCGCGGGACTGACAGGCTCCAACGGAGCCGCGGGGGAAAGACCCCGGGCCCCCTTGTCTGCGTCCGAAGACCGACGGGGGGAGGTCGGAGAGCGTACGCGCTTCTTCGACTTCTTTTTGTGACGTCGCTTACCCGAATCCGAGGGTGAAGACTTGGACCCCGAGGAGCGATGATGGCGACTCGTCGGTCCCTCGAGCGACCCCTGGACCTGGAACGGCACGGAGACAACTGTCGGGCCTCCAGCAGCTTTCGGGACCGCTCCCGCAAAGCCTTCGGAGCCATGGCCAGACAGTCGGAACATGACCGCGAGTCATGGTCGCGCTCTAGACAGTAGAGACAGACGCCATGGGGGTCGGCCACCGACATCGTACGGCAGCGGGCCCCGCAGGATTTAAACCCAGGCATCCCTACGTGGCACCAGGAGTCAAAATATAGAAATTAGAGACAAAAGTCCCAAAAAACAACTAGTCAAAAAGTGACTAAGGTACGTGCTCTAACCGGATCTGCGCTTGCTGGCGCGGAAAAAGAAAACTGACGTCAGCGCGCATGGGTGGCGCCTAAGTAGTCTCCGTGACGTCATCTCGGCGCTTACGATGCCAGCGACGAACATAAAGCCGCACGACGCCACCTACCGACGCGCGGGGGGGTACTGCTGACGAAAAAACTTTCCGGATCCAGTCTGACGCCTGGGGATATTCTAAGGTAAGGAATCTATCACTAGCGTGTGTCTTTCAGATTTGGACTTTTAAGGCTTATGCCTCATAAAAGGAGGGTAAAGTTGCCACAGGATTCGTTTTTGGACATTGTGGGGTTTCACTAGTTGTGCTTCTTTTGATATCACCTTGGCATCTCCCTGTGGTTCAACCATAATTTGTGTGCCTTCTTAATGTATGTTCTCATCTTTGCCTTTACAAGCTTCTTTTTGTTTAAGTGGACAGACATTTTGCTGAAACAGAATACACAGCAAAGTGTGGGAGGTTTGAGTGGCCTGTAGGAAGCTATCTGAAAGAGACACGTTAGTGACAGATTCCTTACCTTAGAATATCCCCAGGCGTCAGGCTGGATCCGGAAAGTTTTTGCGTAGCAGTACCCTTGCGCGTCGGTAGGCGGCGTCGTGCGGCTCCGCGTCCGTCGTCGGCGTCGTGATCGCCGGGATGACGTCGCGGGCAGTACTTAGACGCCGCCCTGCGCGCTGACGTCAGTTCTTCTTTTTCCGCGCCAGTAAGCGCAGATCCG